>CM076582.1:1023392178-1023548867 GCA_034641835.2 Pinus albicaulis | reverse complement strand
CTTCTTCATGAAGCTTCCTCTTTCAAAACTGCGCTGCCCTAGCTTGCTTCCCTCCTCTTGTGGTTGCGTTGTTGACTTGGTCAACTAATCCACCTCCAATGCCTCTTTTCACACTAGGTATATTCAATCTAGTTTACATATGTGTCTTAGGTTAATCCTTGTTCACATTGAATTGGTTTGCTTAGGTGATCTCTTCCTCCTCAAGAATGCATGTTGACTTAGTCAGACTTGACTATGTCCTTATCTATTTTGCCCATGTTCACACTTTTACGTGTAAGGTTCAACTCATGGAGTGATCCCATTCCTTCTTAAGGTGGAAATTATTCATATTTTTATTATTCATGGGCTCCCTTACCCATTTATTCCTCTCCTAGGTGAAAGTAGAAAAATCTAATGTTCCAAATTGCTTGTTGCAAAATTGGGAACATTACAATCCTCCCCTCACAAATTTTGCTTGTCCCCAAGCAACTCCAAGGATAAGACTGAAGAGTATCCTCTCCTCCCATGTAAAAACCTCATATGATGAAATTCTCCAAGTATCAAGGTGATGTATCATCTATATATCTCCAAGTTGCCTCTCTCGAGTGTGTAAGCTATCTAAATAGCTGAAATTATGTAACTGTAGAATATCCATGGAAGCAAAAATGTGTTTGAAGATCCTCTTGAAACATGGGGGATGATATATATTGGGACTCATCATCCCCATTTGAATCTCTCCTCCCCAAGCTATCAACCAAACAAAATGAGTCACCCTCTAAAATGGTAACTCATGCAAATCATTCTCCACCTGAAGCTCCAACAAGGTAGGTGGGCTGAAATTCTGATCATGGTAGACATAGTAGCCTACCCCATGATACTTTCCTCTCCACTTAAGACAATTCTAAAGGATTTGTTGATCTTGGGCTGCCATCATGTTGCCATCGAATGGCAAGAAAGAAGCTAGACCTCCAAAGGTCCCTCTCCCAATGCTGTGAATCAAGCTGGTCCAAACCATCTCATACATGATGGATAATAAATCATCATCATAAAGCATATCATCCATCTCATGGCCCTCCTCATTAAGACAAAAATATGTTGATATAGAGGCCATGTCCTTTCCCATGCTCCCCTTAGAGTATGCAATGTAGAAATTTTGGGGATGCTCCTCCCCCATGAACACATCCACTCCATGTGTTCCTCCTCCAATCATGCTCCTCATATAGGTAGGAGTAATACCAGCAAGTAGGATCATGATCAACATCATAATGAGAGAAATAATGAAGGCTTCATATGGTGTTGGAGGGTACCAACAGTCTCCCAAGTGGTCACAGCGCAGTTTTCCCCACTACAGCCTCAGACAATAGCATGGCAAGTTGTCTCTTGATAGATGGCTAGTTGTGTAAGTCACCACATCTACCAGAAAGTAGTAAATGGCTGAATGCATCAATTGAGCATACAAGGAGTAACCAAAAACTTGCCCCAAATAATATAGTAGATGGTTGTCTCCATCATAATAGCTAGCTAGCAATGGTCCATGGAGCCTAAAGAGAAACTTGCCCCTTTGAAGAGCTGAATGCACTACAAAGAAATGGTAAGAGCATGAAACTATTGTGTGGTACAATCAATAAGTGAAAAAATATAATTCTTACCATGTAATGGAAACAAGATGGTGACAAGATCCATAGATGAATCCTCCATAGTGGCATGACATACCCATATGAAGAGGAATCAACCACATGTTGCATGAAAATCCTCCTTCTCATGTCTGGAAATCCAAGTCAAGGAGAACACACCACAATAACCCATGAATCCATCCACCAATATATCAATCTTACCTCTTCTATGCCCATCAAGTGCATCAAACATGAAGTGATCCTGGGAACACTCCATCAACAAGATCATGCTCCAAGGTGACAGCGTTGTTGGCCCATAAAAATAGGCTCCTGCCAACTCATAAATCCATCCTCTGACATGTCCAATGTCAAAGACCTCTCCCATAATGTTTCCATCTCCTCCCATTGCAACATCATGCCAAATGTGAGAGAAACTCAGTCCTTGATCTCTGTTTGTCCTCCAGAGAAACAAATGTCTTTGTTGCCCCATCATACCTCCATCAGGCAACTCATGTGGTGAAAACATAATGATGCAAGTATCTTGCCAAGTACTCTCCTCCCACATACCCTTGGAAAAAGGATATGTCTCATGATGGCCAAACTCTCTCAAGAGTAGCCAACGTAGTTTTTCCTCTTGCTGCCCAGTATCATAGAGTTGCAAGTAACTCTCTAACTTCTTGCTCTCTATCCACATCCATGAATGCCTTCTATCTTCCACCATCTTGGTATTCCTCCAAAAGGGACTACCATCCTCCCATATCATATTTTTCTACTTGCATTCCATGGGATGCTGAAATGAAACTTCTTGGAGACCTCCTAAAGAATATCTCTCACCGATGATCATTTTGAACCCATAAGGATCCAAAGGGGCTGAAAGCAAAGCCTTCTTGGTGCTACCTCTTGACAGCACTGTAACCCTCCTCCAGGGTGTTTTGGCTATCTCATGTCTCAACTTCCGGATGAACATTTGGTTGTGCATGAATTTGTTTGGAGCAAAGTTCACTCCATCCTCCAAGAATTCACACTTCAACCTCAAGGGTTGTGTGTAACTCATTAATGATACATGAGGTTGAGGGTTCAAATCTCCCTTGAACCTTTCAATCTTGCAGAGTGCAGTGCAATCCTGCTTATCTATCTCAACAATACCATTTGATCTTGGGCCATATGCAAACAAATCTCCAACTCTTTCCATAAAGTTTTCTGAAATGCTAAGACATGGAAACTTATGCATACCTTTGTGAGCCCTTGAGACATATTCTATGGCTGCAAGAGGTCCTCTCTTCAATGTGTTGTATGATCCAACTGCTGGTGTAGAAAGCTACTCTCTCAAGGCCATGGTAGCATTGGTGCTTGCCTCCTCCCATGGTGGTGTGGGTCTACTTTCCTCTAATCTCCCTCCATCAAAGGTTCTGATCAGCTCTTGATTAAACTCAAAAAAATAATTCAGCCTTGTGTAGCTTAAGTGACTGCACCACCAAGCATCGGCTTCACCCTCCAAGTGCAAAGATGCAACTTTTGTGGCCTCTATCTCTTCCACTGGATGAAGTATGAAGAATGCCTCAAGATTTCTTGCCCAAGCTCTTGCTGTAGCTGACCCATCAAATTTAGACAATAGGAATCTATTGCATTTGATCTCTCCTTTGTTGCAAGGTCTTCTCTTTTCTCTTAGTTGAATAAACTGAGGAAAATCTAGGGTCTTTCTGAAAGCCCTAGGTTGGCACTTGTATTATGCCAAATACCCACTCAAGATTTCATGCTCTAAGTGGTATCCTTTCTCTTCACTTCCTCTTTGAGAACAAGAAGTGCATGCATCTTCTTCTGCTTCTTGAAACCTTCTAGAGGTCTCACTGCAACTCTCTCCTCCTTGAAACCCTCTTGGAGTTTCAATGCATTTCCCTTATTATTTATTCTTGGATCTGAAAATGGATGAGAGTAAGCTCATCCTCTCCATAATTTTTTTCTCCTCTTCCTCTTATCTTCTGATTGGATCTGAAATCCACAGGCTGAGCCAAGATGAAAGCTCTGATATCATTGTAATGTTCAAATCTGGAACTCTTCAATGAATAAGCTGTATAATGGTCCTGTTATTATTAATAAGATTAAAATATACATAAGAAACACATAGACATAATTTTTAGCTACAACAACAATTGGTGCTTTTTTTCATGATCCAGAAAGTGGGGAAAAATGGTGCTTTATGCCCTAAAAAGGTTGTTTTCATAAATTAGCGTGAAAATAAGCAGGGGAAATGGCTAGATATGATATCTTAGGTCATGAGGTACCTATGCTCAAATTTTCAGCTCAAAATAATTCCTCTAGCTATATTAAACAACTCCTCCTTTCCCGACTAGGCTAGAAAACACTGATTTCCCATCACTTTACTAAACAAAAATTTCTGAATACAATGAGAGCGTAATTCCCATGAGGGTTTCTATATAAAATGATAAAATAAGTCTGATATGAAGTATATATTAATAAAATGGCAGAGAAATTGAGGTTTAACATCATTTATACAAAGAAAAAGACACCCGGCAAAGGTTTCCGGCAAAATGCATGAATAACAAACAGTACTGCAGAAAATAACGTAGTTACTGCATATTTGTATTAAAAATGGCTATAAATGACATGATATATTAGAATAATACAAAGAGATGGCCCTAGGCCTCTCATTAGAACTCTCGGAGGGAAATGAGCACCTCCTCCTCAAAGATTTGCATCAAATCAAAGGATGTAGCTGTGCTGCTGCTGCAAGGACACAGTTTTCTGATAGAGACTGTGCTGTGGCTGAATGTGGATGAATGGCCCCAAGAAAAATACTGAAATGAATCTCAAATCCTTCTCTCTTGATCCCTTAAACAAGCTGATCCAAAGAGAGGATGGAATTCCTACACAGGAATCCCTTGCACCAAGCAGTGCAGCAACTCCAGCTAAATAGCTGAAGTATGCAATTGGTCTCCAAACCAAGAAAGCTGAATACATGAATGAATATCCTTTGATGCTATGCTCTCCTTTTATCTTTGGTGAGCCTCCTCACCCCGGACCCCACACAATGTTGAGGTGACTTCTTCATGAAGCTTCCTCTTTCAAAACTGCGCTGCCCTAGCTAGCTTCCCTCCTCTTATGGCTGCGATGTTGACTTTGGTCAACTAAAACTAATCCACCTCCAATGCCTCTTTTCACACTAGGGATATTCAATATAGTTTACATATGTGTGTCTTAGGTTCATCCTTGTTCACATTGAATTGGTTTACTTAGGTGATCTCTTCCTCCTCAAGAATGCATGTTGAATTAGTCAAACTTGACTATGTCCTCATCTATTTTGCCTCTGTTCACACTTGTAAGTGTAAATTTCAGCTCCTGAAGTGATCCCCTTCCTTATTAAGGTGGAAATTATTCATATTTTTATGCTCCCTTACCCATGTATTCCTCTCCTAGGTGAAAGTAGCAAAATCTAATGTTCCAAATTGCTTGTTCCAAAATTGGGAACATTACAGCTTTTGAGAAAGACTCTCCACCTCTTCTTCAGTTAAAAGAGGAGGAATTTTCCACTTTCTTTGGATAGAAAACTAGCTTCCCTCTTTCTCTTGTGAATGATGGTCATAAAGCTAAAGGTATTCTTGAGGGGGTAGCACATCATCAATGTCAATCTATTATTTTGTTTCTTCATGAGGCAATGCTGCAATACACAAATCAACAGTAGAACAAATAGAAGCACTTTTAGAGGCTGGTTGTATGCTCAGATCCTGATTGATTTCATCTTTAGTTAAAGGAGGTGCCATTCACTGTTTTCTTTGGATAGAACCACAGTTGTTTTCTTCCTTTTGTGAATGATCATGAGGCTAAATGAATCTCAAATAAAAGAGCAGTTGAATCATCAATTTTCCTTTCAGAGAGATCCTGAGGATTCCCTTCTTTTCTTTGATTTATTTCATGCTCAACCAACTCCTCTTGATTTTCATGACAATTAACTTGAGTATGAAATACATGAATTTCCTCTAATAGATCCTCAGGATGCCAATTTCCAAAATATTCATCAATGTTTACAAGGTATTGTATGAGATCTTTAGATTGATCACAAAATTTTTTAGTTAATGATAAAGATGGAAAATTTTCTTTATAATGCTCATAAAATACTTTGTGGAAATATTTTAAAGAAAACAAACTACCAAGGCTAGGCCTTCATACCATTCCCTTGCTTTCCCTTCTAATGTCCCCATGAACATTTTCATGAGGCAGTACTCATGCCATTCAAAATTTAACCTCCACGTATGTATATAAAATCTCATGAGATGTAACAAGGGGTCATCAAACTTTTCATCTTGAAAAATAGGCAGGTTTCTACCCCAATTTATCTAAGGCATTTTTTGTGGGAATATAGGGATTTGATCTCTGTTCATTGGAGCATATCTCCATTGTATCCTTGAATCCATATTTGTTAATAAAAAGGGTCAATGCATCTTCTCAACCAGTCTAGAGTCTTCTACTAGTTGAGTCTTTAGGTCTATTGGGAGTTGTGGAGTCGCCATGTGGAAGATCTAAACTTTGTTGTCCACCATCAGCAACCAGAAATTTAGCAAGTCTGTAAGGTTTTCAAGTAGGGAACTTGCTTCATGGGTAGGTATGCTAATAGTTTAATTTTTAGATCTAGGAGACTTCCTAAGAATTCTTTCAACATTTTCAAATATTACAAGAGGATTTGGGTTAGGATGAGATCTGGTGCAGATTCTTTTATGAAGCCATATTTTAGACCTACGACACAGAGAGGCTGAAATTTTATAAGAGTTTGAAAAAAAAAAAAATCTGTATGAATACTAAATTCACAGAGTGAGTGATTGGGTTTTCTTCTACTAGGATTCATTAGTGCATTCCCAGGGGAGTCCGTGATAAACAATGGAGTCACCAGGTGGATGATGCTAAGGGTTTTGAAGATTTTCTTGTTGTCCACCATCAACAATTAAATACCAATCTAGAGATATTTTTGGCTTTTATGAGTTCTTTATGTAACACTAATATTTTTAATGAGTGTTCCCTAGTGTGTTCACCATGGTGCTAGTATGGAAAATCAACTAGATATGATTCTTGGCTAACACTTGATTTATCTAAGTTTGACAGGGGATTTTTGAGCTTTGAAGGAATATTTAAGCTATTACTTACTCTGTCCCACCATGATCGCCATTATGTTAGGTCCCTGTAATTTGGCAGATTGGCAATGACCAAATAGACAAGGGTAACATCAAACCAACTTTGGAGTCCTACGACCTAGCCTTCTTTGACTCAGAGAGAGGGCTCTCTATATATTTGATAAAAGGTATAACTTGCATGTTTTTAGGATGTTGATTTTAGGCTAGTTATAATGATAGGGTTTGTTTGTTTGTTTTGTTTGGTTAGGTATGTCATCAAGAAGAACAAATAGAGTGAAAGAGGTTCAAACCATTTGGCTATGGGGTCAGTGAAAGACTTGAAAAGGACTGTTGGGCTAGAATTGTAATGTACGGGTAAATTACGCTTCCTTAGACAAGTGCTAGTCTAGAAAAATAGGTGAAAGACTATACTACCATTTTTCCTAACTCAAAATAGATACATAGAGAGGATTGGAGGCTTACTTGTTTAGTCGCTTCCAAATGGCTCCTTCTATCGCTTCTGTTGCAACTTCAAATTTAAGCAGTTTGTGAGCTGAATTCTTCGTGAAAGAAAGAACACTGAAACAGTATAAGATGCAATAATATAGATATCTATTCATGCTAGTTAGCTAAATCAATAAAGCATAAACTACATTCATCAACCAAGATCTCACAATATAGAAAATCTAAGTTAATACAGATGCATGTAGGGAAAAATAAGAAGTACTCTTTATTGATGATAGAAGGAGAGGTTACAACCTAGTGACTGATTTGAAGTGACCTTCTAGCAAAGTTCCCAAGCCTCATCACAGCATAAATCTCTCCAACAGTAGCTTCAAAAATATAGCTCTCAATTGAAAATTCTCTAGCATTTATCTACTCAAATTCTTCCTTCTCAAACACTTAGATCTGTGTTCAATTTATAGATGAACTGTAGGTTGTTTTGCAATCAATAAATTTCCAAAAATAGGAAAGACATGTTTCCAATCATGTAGATGTCAAATGGACACTTGGATCTGAAGCTTGACACATGTGAACTCTTCTAGAAGGCACTAACCAAGTGCAGATTCTGGAACAATGAGAATTTCGCTCCCAATGTGACCAACACACCTATGAATGTCGAGAAGTGCTTTGGAGAGCAACCTTGCATGGGGCTACCTGCATATGAAACACACTTATGCCCCTTAGAGCCTGCATTGGTGAGCTCTCATATGCTATATAATAAGCTTCAAACCATGGAAACCTTTGCTTGATGAAAGCCTTGTTTGATTTGTCTTGTTTCTTGTCTTAGGGCATGTAGCAACTAAAATTTATAGGGAATGATAGACCTTTGATCATTGGTCTTGGAGATGATGCCCAGTTAACCAGGTCATTGGGAATGGTGCCCAAATTGACCTATAACAATTGCCCCCTAAAGCATGAGATCCAAATAATAAGAACATTTTATTGAGATGCTTTACACTATGATGAGCCTGGAAACGAAGCGGAGTGGTCACCTGCATCAATCTTACAATACATTTCATCATGATATATCCTCTATTGATCATAATTGCTGAGGGTAGGCATTCCCATGTTTAGCACATAAAACAATCTAATCACATGTACATAATTCAGAAAGTCATCTACATTGGAATGTTGCCCATATGTAGACACGCCTACAGATATAGGCCCATGTTTGGATGACAATATGTATGTAAGGTCACCATACAGATGATGTGTACAACAATCCTGAAATCACAGCCTAGATGGATGAAACTAGATCCGGGGTCTTCTTATCTCGTTCACTCGATCATTCAGGTACAAGTCTAGCCATGCGAATATATGATTTGTCGTCGAACATGGAAAGTCATCGTTTTATTACCAGCCAATGATGTGAGCTATTAACAAACACAATAGAACCACCATTAATGTTAATGGTCCTCAAGTTACTGCGGTACATTTCGTAAGGCGTGAATAGATGATTTGATGTCAAACACCAAACAAAATCTTTTGGTCAAAGGTCCAGAAGCGAGGATCTTGTCGATGCTGTAACAAGCCTCATGGTACTAGAATCTGATTTTTCTAAGTGAACTTCCTGGATATTGGTTTGTTTTCAACAGGAAGTCACCTTATTGCAAAATAGGATTTACTGATTTTGGAGACAAGGGTATGACTTGATATAGCAATTTTCAGGGATGACGGTCATGAAAATGAAGGTTTATGAGTATTGTAGATGGATGAGTTTTTAATCACTGGATGACTTCTCTTGAACATATCGGCAACACTATGATGAGTTGGCAGCATTGGCCCGAAACCAAAGTGAAGGTATGATGAACCATAGGTTTGAATGAACCGTCAAGATGATTACCCAACCCAAACAGTCACAGACATGGAGTGAAAGAAGTGTCATGTTCAAGAGCAACTTGCTACCAAAAAAGAAACTTTTCTTACTTTTCCCAAAATTTCCCTAGTCATTTGTCGACCAGAACCTCTTTATTTTTTAACAAGCTTGAGGAATATAACATTTTCTTGATCTTTAATTCAACCCTTCGGGCGAATAAAGTATCGCTATTTAATAATTTAATGAGTCTAGCGATGAATGAAACTCAATTCTTGCCATTATCGACAAGCCCGTCACTATTTTATGTTTTAACGAGCTTAAAAACAGTGATATCCTGATCCTTTTTCATATTTAGAGAGTCTGAAAAAAGAGGACGAAAAGAGAACTCCATAAGTATTTTTTCGTAAATTTTTCTCTCAAATCTGAAAAAGTGTAAAATAATATCCGAAAGAACCTCTTTGTTCATGTTTAACCAAGGTATTCCTTTTTCGTAAATAATCCATCTCAGTCCGGAAAAGGGTTAAACTTATACTGAGTAGATATCAATTCATTTACTTTAACGAGCTCGAAAAGACAAGTGCTTGGAAATATTTTCACATTATCGGAGTCTGAAAAGAGCTGAAAGAAGACTCTAGAGGTTTCTTTTTCGCTGTTATCAAAGCTCGAAAAAGAGATAAAAGTGCACTTCAAATCCTTTTTCATTTTTATCAAAGCTTGAAAAATAAGGAGAAAAAGTATGCTTTGTGGTCAAGTCATTCTTTGAATAAATCTACATGACTAATTTGTTCATCAGTTGTATTCCCTATTCAGAACAACATCAAATGGATTAAAAATACCTGTTTCATGATAAAAACATAATAAAACTATATTCATAGAAATAAGTTTAACTTCCAAACAATTAAATGACTATAAAAAGCAGTCTCACTATTCATTTTTACCATTCCATAGTTACCATTTGCATTTTGGAGCTGTGAACCTGATTTTTCCCCTGAACTTCAGTCGTTGATTGCGGTCATTTCTGTGGACGGATTTCGTCACCGTTTGATCCAGGTTAGTTCCATGAACCTTATCTTCCTTTCAGTATTCATTTCATTTCCATTATTTGCAAATTTTTAGGTTTTTGAGGCCCCTAGGGTAAATTCTGCCCAAAATGAGGGAAAGCACCCCCGAATGTCGAAACTTGCATTGCATAGCAGGTACAGTGAAGGGTACCTGCATGTGCAACACACTATCTCAGCCCAGGGAGTGCGTTGGACGCAGTTCAAGTTTTTGGTTTTCATGCTGTGTCCAAAATTTACATAGTTTTTTGCAATGAAAGGTATCTAATGGATCTTATGGTTGATTTTTAGGTTTCCATCAGATTATAATGATGATTACATGGAGAGAAAGAGAACATGAATAACAAGATCTGATTTCCTTAAATGATCCGGGTATTGTGTAATGTTCCTTTTTCAGAAACATTGTCAATCAACAAGAAAATCTATTCCAGAGATAGACTAAAGGGGCATTTACTGGATTTTTCACCTTCATAAATAAGGATGAGCTCGAGAGGCTTCTTGGCCCACCATCAAAATTTGTCTATAGAGTGTTTTCAAGGGACAATATTCCCAAGAGGGAATACAACAAGATCAAGAATCTCTCAAGATAACCCAATAATGCAACTACAACAATATAAAGACATAAACTAGAAATGGCAGTGAATAAACATTATGCCAAAATGTATGAAAACCCTTGAGCCATTTTATTATGAAATAATAGCAGAAAAATGGTACAATGATCATCAAAGGAACAAGGCAAGAAGCCTTTCGTGAAAACATATGCCAAAATACAAAATGCTGCTCCATGGCAGAATGCCCATGAATAGGGATTGCGCAGTCATGGAAGGGAGACTACTAGACTGAGTGAAAAAAATCATGGATCTGCATATACAGGGCTCATACATCATTAGGAGAGCTGATATCATCTCCCAATCACTATCTCAAGTCAATCCTAGAAGGATTGGCTGAAATATGCAAAACTGCAAAATGCCGAAGTTGTTGGGTAGCCGCAGCAACTCAATACATGGAATGGAAAGGAGAAGGCTGAATGGATGAAGCTGATGAAGAGTCCTTATCCTTTGGAAATCTGAAGTGCAAGGCTGATCCCTACACCAAATATCTCACCCTCTAAAATGTCTGCAACACCCTCACTGCAAATGTGCTCCAACTAGAACGCAGTCTATGAGAGGGTCTGTACTGTAACTAATGGTAGTGGTTGGCCTCCTACCAATGATAGTGGAATATGCTCGGGAACCATCCTCACTAACCTCTTGGAAGTAGAGAACCTCCCTCCTCTAAAATATCAGCTCGAAATGGTGTTGTAGGAAACCTCCCCAGCTACACCCTGCAACATGGCACAATAATCTGCTCTAGATACTGCACTGATGGAGTAGGCTGATGATATGGCCTGAATGCCAGAATATGGAGGATAAGTGAAATAATTCATGAGCTACTCAATAAGGAGATGAAATCCTAAACAGGACTCCCTCGTGCCCTAAGGCATTGTAGCTCTGCTGAACAGCAAGAGGCAGCAATTTGTCTCAATAGAAAAATAATCAAATGATCTAAGATAATCTCCATGGGTTGCCTTGCTCCTCTTTTAAACACTATGAAGTCTCCTCCTTCCTTCCTCTAGAAGTTTCCTCCCCCATGGAATATTCCTCCACTAAAATTGCGTTGTCCCACTTAGTGCTTTCCAACTCATTCCAACGCAATTTGACTTGGTCAATTAGGCCTTGTCCATTTTCATTTTAACCCCTTTCACACATGAGGGTGTGAAATCCAGCTCCATGATGATCCCTTTTCACATGGTAAGGGATTTTATTCCTATTTATTACATGAATGGGTCACTTTACCCACTTTTATTCAACAAAATAAAAATATGCAACTATAATGTTCCATTTTAGCTTGATGCTAAAATTGGGAACATTACAGTCCTCCCCTCCCACATGTTTCTTGTCCCCAAGCAACTGCATAGAGAGAAAAAAATTTCTCCTTCTTCTCTTGTGACCTCTTCATCCATGGTCCCACCACTGCTCAAATATGCTACAATAAATCTTCCCTCCAATTCTCTCTCCCAATAGTACTCCTCAATAGGTATACAACATTAGAAATACATAAGGAGAAATATGCAATAGAAACAAGTTGTCAAATGACAACTGAAGAGTGGTTCCAAATCCCACTCATGGAACCTGCACAGTGCCTCCTTGGCCTGACTCAAAATCAAAGTAACAAGTGTTGTACTAGCCACTTGTTTGCTGCCACCACATCTTCTCATAAGATGAAACATGAAATCACAATTTGGTGCCAATGGTGCACACCAAGAAGTATGTGGCTTCCCCCACAACCATCAGAAAATAGCCAAAATCAAGGCTACAAGTAGTTGCAAGTACATTATACCAAGTGAAAGAAGGGATGATCCTCCTTGATCAATATGCTACTCATATAAAGTAAAGAGGTACATAATGTGAAATTATACCTTCTCTACTATGTACTTGAGATCTTGAGCTGAAAAGGCTCATCTGAATAATCTCCCTCTCCTCCAATGAGTATGGGAATGGTTGTGCCAACCTCTAAAAAACAACCGGGCTCTGCATCTATCCATATTTTGATGTAGATCATGTTGAATTCCCTCCCAAGTGAACTCCTCTAGCAAGGCAAGTATGCATCCAAATGCAAAGCTAGGAAGTCCTCATATGTTGCATGCAAAAATTTCTCCTTGAGACTAGAAGCCCTAGCCAAGAAGAGTCTTCCATGGTGGTAGATGATCATATCATGCACTAAATATTTGTCATCTCCATAAAGGCCATCCAAGAATCATGCATGCATCAAGATCCTGGAGAATACTCACCCAAAGCTGAGTCCTCCATCCTGGATCAATCCTCCACATAGACAGTGCTGGTGTTCTGCAATATGGTGCTCCATCACACTGCTGCCTGCTACCTTGACATCCCCTCATGCCAAATTCATCCTCCAAGTTTCTGCCATGCCACCATGCAGCTACTCATGCTCAAATATAAATTATGCTCTCTAAAAATGAGCCTCCCATGAGAGACTATCACCTCCAAAGAATATCTCGATCTTGGGAAATGTGAACATGAGTGGCCTCCATCTACTACAATGCATGAAAGAGTCCTTCCTCAAAGGAAGTATCATCCCTCTCACCAAATCTATGGAGCAGCCATTCTGCATCATGAAGATGCTACCCCTCACCTCTGCAGCAACTATATCAATGCAGTATAACTGATGAGAGTGGGTGATGCTAAAAATGAGAGAGTGTCTCCCTCCTCCTTGAGTCTATCCCAAACTCTTTGCACTGTGCTAAACCCTCCCAAGGTTTCCACCCTCCTGAAATCAAGGTGTGAGGCCCCCAAATGTGGAGCATCCAACCTCCTCTGCTGATCTAGTGGTCTCCTTGGTGCAATGCCTCCATGTAGTGAGACACCATCATCAAGAGATGATTGAATGTATGAATGGAGAAAACCCTCCATGCTTCCAGTGCAAAATCCAATCATCATCATCTTAGGTGAATCAACCTCATAAAATAGACAGGGTGTGTGCTCCTCATCACATGATGTTGATCATCCTCCCTATATCTTCCTTCTATCTCCATAGCTATGCACCCTATCAACAATGGCACAGATGTATCATGAGTTTTTCCTTGATCTCTACATGGGAGATCCTGGGGAATTTCTTGCAAAGACACAAGAATCCCTCTATGTGGAGAAAGAGCTCCTCTTTCCTCTGCATGAGGAACTGGATCAACTCTAGCTATCCCAGTGCAGTTGCCCTCCTCCTCATCAATGTGTAGGGACAACTTCTCCAAAATCTGATCTCCTTTTGGTAAAGAGACCTCCATGCTCTCCTGTGCAAGAATATGAGATGGATACCTTGCCTCCAACAAGGTATGATGCAAGATTCCAGCCTTCCCAACAATATTTTGAAGTGGATATGAGTTTATGTTTCCTCCTTCTTCATGCAAGATCTAGGTTTGCATGTGTTTCAGATTTTCTCCCACCAAATCTTTCCATCATGGCTTCAATGAATCTAAAATAGGAAGAAGTATTTGTATTCTAAAGAACATGACCCAAATATCCACCATGCATAGGTCTTACCTCTAAAGTGCAGTGCTGCAAATCCGATAGCACCTCTTTTGGAAACTTTGTGCTGCTGCAACATGGTCTTCAACTCCTCTACCCATGCTTTGGTTGAACATGTAGGTGAACTTCCGAAAGTAGATAGAAAAAATTTATCTAGCTACTAGCTTCTCTTCATCTTAGCCTTGCAAAAATCCATGAATTTAGATGATCTCTGAATGCTGGAGTTTGAAACTCATACTCTCGTAGAAAATCTCCAAGAGTTTCCTTCTTGGTCACCTCTCCTTCCTTTCCCATCTCTTTCATGAAAAACTGCACATGTGACTGCATTGTGCATCAAAGGATGTGACTGCATGTTCACATTCCTCATTAGAAACCCTAGAGTTTGTTTCTGCTTCAAACCCTTGTGGAGATTCTTCAAATCTCTCCCTTTTCTTTTGCTTGTGGCTCCCATGAAAGCCCTAGATGGATTTAGGGAGAAATTTGGCAAGCTCATCTCCCTTTTCTCTCTTCTTCTCCAAAAAGCGGAGTCTTCATCATCTTCTTAGATGGCATCTTGGCTGAAGATCCACAAGCTGAGCGAAGATTATGCTCTAATACCACTGTAATGTTCCTTTTTTAGAAACATTGTCAATCGACAAGAAAATCTATTCCAGAGATAGAATGAAGGGGAATTTATTGGATTTTTCACCTTCATAAAGAAGGATGAGCTCCAGAGGCTTCCTATCCCACTATCAGACTCTGTCTATAGAGTGTTGTCAAGGGACAATATTCCCAAGAGGGAATACAACAAGATCGGGAATCTCTCAAGATAACCCAATAATGCAGCTACAGTAATATAAAGACATAAACTGGAAATAGAAGTGAATAAACATTATGAAAAAATTTATGAAAACCCTTGAGCCATTTTATTATGAAATAATAGCAGAAAAATGGTATAATGATCATCAAAGTAACAAGGCAAGAAGCCTTTCATGAAAACATATGCCAAAATACAAAATGCTGCTCCATAGCAGAATGCCCATGAATAGGGACTGCGCAGTCATGGAAGGGAGACTTCCAGACTGAGTGAAAAACATCATGGATCTGCATATACATTTCTCATACATCATTGGGAGAGCTGATCTCATCTCCCAATCATTACCTCAAGTTAATCCTAGAAGGATTGGCTGAAATATGCAAACTGCAAAATGATAGAGTTGCGGGGTAGCTGCAGTAACTCAATACATGGAATGGAAAGGAGAAGGCTAAATGGTTGAAGCTAATGAATATTCCTTATCCCTTGGAAATCTGAACTGCAAGGCTGATCCCTACACCAAATATCTCAGCCTCTGAAATGTCTGTAACACCCTCACTGCAAATGTGCTCCAACTAGAAAGCAGTCTATGAGAGGGTTTGCACTGTAATTGATGGTAGTGGTTGACCTCCTACCAATGATAGCGAAATATGCTCAGGAACCATCCTCACTAACCTCTCAAAAGTAGAGAACCTCCCTCCTCTAAAAGATCAGCGCGAAATGGTGTTGTAGGAAACTTCCCCAGCTACACCCTGCAACATGGCACAATAATCTGCTCTAGATACTGCGGTGATGGAGTAGGCTGATGCTATGGCCTAAATGCTGGAATATGGAGGATGATTGAAATCCTTCATGAGCTACTCAAGAAGGAGAGGAAATCCTAAACAGGACTCCCTCGTGCCCTAAGGCACTACAGCTCTGCTGAACAACAAGAGGCAACAATTTGTCTTAATAGATAAATAATCAAATGATCTAAGATAATCTCCATGGGCTACCTTGCTCCTCTTTTAAACACTACGAAGTATCCCCCTTCCTTTCTCTAGAAGTTTCCTCCCCCATGGAATATTCCTCCACTAAAACTGTGTTGTCCCACTTAGTGCTTTCCAACTCATGCCAACGCAGTTTGACTTGGTCAGTTAGGCCTTATCTATTTGCATTTTAACCCCTTTCACACATGAGGGTGTGAAATCCAACTCCATGATGATCCATTTTCACATGGTAAGGGATTTTATTCCTATTTATCACATGAATGGGTAATTTTACCCACTTTTATTCAAAAAAATAAAAATATGCAACTATAATGTTCCATTTTAGCTTGATGCTAAAATTGGGAACATTACATACTGTAAGAGCCTTAAGAGATTACGGGCTACTTAAGTACTTCAAATTTTCGGGAATGAGGCAAAAAATAGAACTCTTGAAGTTCTTAGTTCAGGCATGGGATCTAGCAATAGAGGCATTTCACATAAACAATCAAGTGTTGTCCATAACAGTTGAGGATGTGTATTTTCTCACAGGTTTTTCGAGGAGTGGTTTGCCCATTTCTCTCACAGGGTCTACCATTGGAGGAGAGACAATAATGGATTATGTTATGCAGTATTGATATCCAGGGTCAGAACCTAGAAAATATGGAAAAATAAACATCCGAGATGTCAGGGATTTTCCTTTGAGAACCATCGTTTTCACAATCGCTAAACTTGTTGGCACCGTTACACTCCATGTAGCGAATAGATCATATATGCAATATGCACTAGAGTGTTTAGAGCCAACAGTATTTAACTGGTATGAAGCTATTATATCTCATATAAAGGAACAACTGAATAAAGCAAAAGGAGGAAGGAAGAAAATTTTCATTTATGGTTCAATCCTTATCTCCTTCGCTTTGGAATGGATTCCACTGATGCAGCCACAACATGTAACATTGGATATATCTAGTCCTAGAGATCCTCGAACGCAGAGATGGGTAGAACTCATGGGTTGGCATGCAGGCCAATCAACCATTGTGTTCTCGACTGAATTCTTCACCTGGTTCTGATGACATATCATCGTCATCGATGAGTATGCATACACAGGCATTGACTTCCGAGGAGATCCAAATCTAGTATTACCAAAAGGTGCTAAGTGGGGTGTAATGGGTAAGAATTATTCGACCATGTTTTTTGATTTTTATAAGGTTTATATAATGTTTTTGTGTTTTGATTTCTTTCTAATACTAAACTAAATGTTTAATGTAATGTAGATATTGGTCACGTTAAACTAGTGGAGGAACCGGAGCGTGAAGCAGATGCGCCAACAGAGAGGGCTGTCGGGAGAGCAGTCCTTCAAGACCTTGATATGGCTAAGACTCTAACTAAGCTTCAACAACACATAGAGGGATTAACCTTCGAGATTCCGAATTGCCGGCTCGAAGATTTACCCATGCGACTGCAGCGACACACTATTGAGGTTCCTAACTGTTGGATGCGGTTGCTCCGTAGGATTTTTAGATCTATAGCATGTTACCATGAGCACCACTAGTTTACTTGTGATATTTTGCATACATTTTGTGGTCAAATGACCAATGTGTCTATTGGTATTATTTTATGGCTATCTTTCCCTCCTAAAATCCCATCATTTATCCACCATTTTCTTCCATAAATCCCTTATAGTTTATTGAAATTGATTAATATAGCATTATAATTGTTATTTTTACATTAAATATAATTTATGGAATTTTTGTGTTAAAAATTGAAAATTTTCAAGAAAAATTACAGGATGTGATAACTTCCTGTAAATGGTTTATGTTCTGACACGTGGCATAGCAGGTAGATCAAAACAAAGGACAAGGACATGATCTGGAATGTACATAGATGATGAAAAATCTATCCAACATCAGATTTGAAGTTCCTAAATAGCCGGTCAACGTTGGTCAAACCTAGCTAATCTAGCAGAAAAATCTGAGTCATAATGAATGAGCTTGATATTTTGCCTATGATTAGGAATTCCAAACTAATTCGACCTATTTTGGAGATCATTTAGGATTAGAAGGAATGAAAATAGCCTCTTTTGATTGTAATTTTTGTTAAATAAGTGAATGGAATCATGTAATAGGCTAATGATGCTAGTCATATTATTGAATGTAAGAGAAGACTTGAGACTGTGTACGTGCTTCAGAACTCTATTTTAATGTAACTCATTCCCATATTTTAATTAGAGACAGGATTTCATCATTTATGGTGTTTTAAGTTAGCGTTCTCATCATTTGAAGTTTCCCAAGTGTGCCTTCAAAGCATGGAAGGGCCCCCATGTGAAGTCGGTACACTTTTATTTACATTTCTATTAGATTTAGTATTCAGATCTGATTAGTATTTTATTTCATTTTCATGCTTTGAGTTCATCGATTTTGATTAGGAGTGCTTGTGATTTTACTCATCAATTTTATTTCATGATTCATAGTTATAATTGAAGAATCCGATTACAAAATTAATCAATAGTCCTTATAAGAGGTTTAATTGAGTATTGAATTCCAAATCATTTATGTGATATTTGTTTTAATGAATTCGATTTTTAGTATGCTTTAGTGTGTTACTTTGAAAGAGTTTTTGTGAACTATAACTTTGTAAAGGGATTGAAAACTCAGACAATTAGTAGCACTCTATTTTTAGAACAATAGATCAGGTTTAATTACATAAGTGTTTAGAGTGTGTGAGGAACCACATACCAATCTATTGTAAAAGAGTGTTGGAGCCTACCACAATAAACATTTACTTAGGAAAACAGATCCTCTTAGGTCTATAAACATTAGACACGTGCCTCTAAGATTACCTACCTTGGTTGACAATAAATTGAGCCTAATCTAGAACACTAGATTGGTCTATACAGTGTCTTGGGCACAAATTTTGTAAAAAACCTATAACTATCTATCTATGTGTTTTCAAAAATTTTCCTATGTTTAATGTGCAATCCTATTCAATTATGTGAATGTTTTCATTACCTATGTCGCAAATGTCTGTCTAAAACTTGATTAGCTAATTAATTAGTTAAACTGTTTAGATTTCTAGAAATGTGTTGATATTGAATTAAATCAAAATGTCTTTCCAAAAGTCGAACTCTTAGGAACAATATAATAAGTGTTGGATTTCTAACAGAGTAAATACTAGTAAGTTGCAGTACCACAAGTTGTGAGTCTAACCTTATGATTATGCGGTTAATACCAAATGAAATGGCATCAGAGTAAAGTTCGATCAACGTGCTATACTCAACGATATTATTCTTTGATCAATACAAATCCCTTGAGAACTCACTAACTCGCCGTTCGGAGTGAAAATGGCCCACGCTGTAGAAGATAGATTCTACGTACTACGACTAGCACCATCAGCATATCCAACAAATAGTTCCAAAGATTCAGTCATCTGCGATGAAATGTAAAGTGGATTACTAATGTCAAGAAAAATCTAAAAACAAATTAAGATAGTGAATGCAAGTCAACAACATATAAAAAATATAATACAAAAAATTACTACGCTCATGATTAAGCATAGTAACGTTTCAAATACAACCCATTTCTAGGTTGTGCCAATGGAATCCCATCGTAATCAAATAACTCGTAGGCACCCTTAGCAAGAACTCTTTTGACAATATAGGGGCCATGCCATAATGGTTCGAATTTCCCTGTACCTATAACATCAGCTTCTTGATCTTAAAGAATGACCAAGTCACCCTCTGAGTAGATGCAAGGCTGAACATTTTTGTCGTATTATGCCTTGATATGTCTCTTATGCACTTCGTTGGCCAATTGGGCTTCACGACACATTTCATCTAGATGGATGAGGTTAAGGAGATGTGCTTCTTATTCTGAGGTGTCAGGTAACAAGTCTGTCGCGAGTTTTAGCGATGATATTTCACATTAGATTGGTAAGATAGCTTCTAGACCATATACCAACTGAAAAGGAGTAAATCCGGTCACGTTTCTCATCGAATTTTGATACACCCACAAGGCGAAGTACAAGATAAATTGCTAGTTCCTTTTATGGACTCCTATCATTCATTGAAGTATTCGTTTAAGAATTTTGTTAATAGCCTAAACTTGTCCATTTGATTGTGGATAGTAAGAAGTAGAATTATCATGTGACAATCCTAACTTTGCAGTCACTTTAGACATCATATGGTTGCGAAAATGTTTCCCATGATCCGTAATTATAGCTTGTGGGACCCCAAACTGTGCAATAACATGGTTGAAGAAAAAAAATGCAGTTGTTTGTCCTGTGTTATTGAATGTAGGCATCGCTTTAGCCCATTTGGTAAAATAGTTGACTGTGACAATATTATAACCATGCCCCCCAGATGAAGGAGGGATTAAAGGTCATGAAGTCAATATCCCATTTCGTAAATGGTCCAGCAGAGACAACAGGATGCATTAGCGCTAATGGTTTGTGGATTTTATGGTAAAAAATCTAGCATGCATGACAACTTCTGATTGCGAGGATACAATATCAAAAAATAGTAGGCCAAAATTAACCGGCACGGAGTATCTTCTACGCGGTAGCATATCCAAATAAATGTCCACCACAAACCCCAGCATGACAATCATTTAACACTTTTTTGGCCTCCTCATGAGTGAGGCACCTCCTTAAAATGGTATCGACACCACGATGATAAAGTGTATCACCGACGATCAGATAATCTTTGGCTTGGTATCGAATACATCGCTAATCAAAGTGAGAGGTATTAGGTCAAAAATTTTGGGTTTGGAGATAAATGATGAAATCTCCATACCAGGGATCAGATGATCCAATCAGAAACAGAGAATCGTCTGGAATAGATGGTTCCAACGTAGTGGCAGTACTATCAGAGGGAAGGTCACAGAGAAGCTCAGCCAAAACTAAAGACTTCTTTGACTTGGATTTGACGAATTCCAAATCAAATTCCTGCAAAATGAAAATCCATTTTGAATATTTTCCCCCCAATAATTGACATGATAAGATGTAACTCATAGGGTTGCAATCTGAAACTATTGTTGTTTTTCGAAGCAGGATATAATGGTGAAATCTTTGGACAACTTGAACAATTTCCAAGGCAAGATTTTCCATGTACGAGTACTTAACTTTCGTATCATTGAGATTATGACTCAAAGAATAGATTGGATGTTCAATTCCATTTTCTACTTGGACCAAAACCATAGTGATGGTCGTTTCAACTGTGGCGATATATAGGAAATAATAATTTTGATAATTAGGAGGATTCAATAATGACGCTCAGACAAGATGGTCCTTGACAGCATCAAAAGAAGCTTGTGCAACTTGGTCCCAATGGAAGGGAACCCCATTTTTCAATAATCGAGTAAATCCTTTAGCCATTTCAGCATAGTTTGGAATGAACCTTCTCAGGAAGTTAGCCTTTCCTTGAAGTTTTTGTATCTGAAGTAAGTTTTATGGTGAAGAAAAATCAAGAATGGCCTATACCTTTAGTGGGTCTATTCAAATTCCTTCTTTTGAGACTACGAATCTAAGCAATAGACCAGAACCAACACAAAACACACATTTGCGTGGATTGAGGCATATCTTGTAGTGTTGGAAACGTAAGAAAATGGCTCTCAAATGCATCGGGTGATCAATCTGATTTTGTGAATGCACTGGTAAATTGTCTAGATATGGTTGAACAATGTGCTTGATGTCATTAAAAGCATAATCCATTACTCTTTGAAAAGTTTCCCCAGTGTTCTTTAAACCAAACGGAAGTTTCCTATAGGCTAATGTGCCCCAGGGATAGATGAATTTTGTCTTATGTTGGTCATCTGGGCAGATACTGATTTGATTGTAGCAAGAAAATCCATCCATGAATGAAAAAATCTCGCATCCAGCACAATCATCAATAATATATTCAATAAAGGGAGTAGGATAGTTGTCTTTTGGACAAGCCTGATTGAAATCTCGATAATCAATGCATGCTCTAATGGTTCCTTGGTTTTTCATAACATGAACAATATTGGAAACCCACTCAGATAGCAAAACAGTGTAAATGAAACCAGCATGCAAAAAAAATTTCAACTTCTACTTTGATGGCAGTGGTTTTCTTTGGATGAATAGGACGAAGCCGTTGACGTACCGGTTTGACATCAGGATACATATTAATAGTGTGTTCAACTATACTAGTATCTATGCCTAGAATTTCCTCGTAAGACCAAATGAATATGTCATGAAATTCATGAAAAAGAGAGCAATATGAAGCAATTTCTGATGGAGAACAAGATACACCGACATGAATATTTTCTACAACGGAAGGTTTGGTAAAAATATCGATAGAAATCATTTCTTTGATATTAGATAAATTTCGCTCAAAGTAAATTGCATTAATCAGTAAATAATTTGAAAAGTTTTGATGGATGGGTGATATATTTCACTGAGATTATTTTCTTCATAATCAAGAAGATGGGAATGATGATGATAATCTTCCCATGGTTCTCCTTCTGACATCATAGCTTCCAAAATATTTTCATCTGTCAAAAATTTTGAGGAAAATGGATCAGATGGAGTACCAAAATCTAATGAACGATCAACCCAAATACTCGGCGACATTGATTTTGGATTTGCCGCCCAAGCCAAATAGATTGATTGATATTGTAGCTCAATAGGGCTTGGCGGTAAAATATCATCCAACATAGAAATATCAGAATCACCCGTACTCTTCCTTAAGCCAAACAAAGTGGAAGAGATCATGTAGTAGGTCTCTATGCTTGCAATTTTTGTCAATGTTGCAGGCGGCGGTAATGAAAATGTTCCCATAAGAGTGGAATCCTTTAAGAGTCCTATACCAATGTTCTGGATTTATAGTTGGGGTAACTGAATATACGGAACACTTCCAGTTACCTGTGAAGCAGAGGCAAAAAAAGATAATTGATTAATGACTATGATTGTACCTTTATGTGGAAAGGCAATCATTCTAAAGTATGTAGAAATAATGGCACTCATTGTATATAGCCATGGTCTTCCAAGTGAAATGTTATAGTCAAGGGGTCCGTCAACAACCTCGACATCAATACTTACTATTTTTCCCCCTAATTCAATGTCGAGGTTATTAATAATACCACAAGGTTTATATGTTCTTCCATCAAAAGCCTTCAACGTTGTTAATGATTGTGATAATCGCGGCGAGCCAAGTGAATTCCAAAAATTTAGAGACATAATCCACGTAGATCCTCCCTCATCAATAATAGTGCGATGAACAAGGTGATTGAGAACATTTACTTGGATGGAGAATGCCAATTCTACTAGTAATTGCGGCACATAGCCCATATGATTAAAGATGACAAGATTACAATTAGTTGGATCAATTCCACCAATGGTCGATAATAAAGCCTGTTTATGGGAAGGAAAATGTTGTAATACCTCAAGAGCAGACATAGCTGAAGGGGATTGAGCCAAATCTTCAACTATATTATAATTTTGTGCAACTATTACTCGAGGATTATATGTTGATTTATGAATTACTCCATTTGGTGTCTTAATTGTCAATTCAGGAATAACAGGAGGTGGTACTGATTCATTAGATGGATTCATTGTCGAGGTAGTAGGTTGATCAGTGGCTAGAATACCATAGTCTTTATTCCACATCGACACCAAAATATCTTGTGAAGGTTTTGTGGTGGATAACATTAACACTTGGGAACTAGGACCTGGATCCATAGCAACGAAATTAGTGTCCAGATTTGGAAATGGGTCTGTCAACATAGTTGATGCATGAGAAGTCTTGATGATTTTTGAGACTTTAGCACAGTGAGGACAATCCCTAACAAAGTGTTCCTCATTACATATTATGCATGGATAACGAGGTTTCCATGGTCCAAACAGTTGATTAGATGATCGTTCCTGCAGGTTAGAATTTTTATTTTTCTTTGATTTCCCCTTTTTATTGTCTCCTAGTTGCTTGTCACTTTTGCCTTTGTCAAATGATATGGCATTAATTTTAGAAGTAGGAGCAGGATCAGATGTAGTAGTGTGGTGTGTGTTTGTAGTGCCTATCAAGTCGTCTTCAGCATGATAGTCTTTTTTTTAGGAGGAACATTGAAATTAGATCTCAGCGCATTTTGGATTTTTTCATAGAGCATGCCAAACTGAGTATAAATTAAGTCTAAATATTGGGCACGAGCAATAATTTTCTCTTCTATGATGATGCCACTTTTAGCCACATCCTCAGTTGTAGATGGTAATAGATACTTAATGAACCATTTAGGAAGGAGATGATCGGGAAAAAATGTCTTAACCATTCATTGACAGCGACCCCACTCATGAATATGATAAAAAATGTGAGTAGCATTAGTCTGTTTGAAGTTGGTCAAGAGTTCCATTCCAGTTTCGTATCTGATCGGTAACTGGAAATGGGTCAAAAAGACAGTAGCTAAGGCAGTGAAATTTTTGAAAGAAGCTCTAGGTAATTCAATGTACCATTTAGTAGTTGGACTCATGAGCATACGTTGGAAAAGATGTAGTCAAACAGAATCATCATTCAAGTAATTTGATGAACACCATAAATGATAAGTCATAACATGAGTCAATGGATCTTCTCCAAGGTTTCCATTGAATTTAGGAATGTCAGAGGCTAATTTATGAGGTATCACCGGCCACCAAGGAGCATAATTGATAGGATCATTGGTTAACCAATTTAAATCTAGTAATTCCAAGGTTGCAACAAAAGGAAACTGTCTGTTAACGTCAAATTGAGCATAGCTAGGGTATGATGGAATTTCTTGGGTAATAGGTATTTGAGCACCAGCATATGGAATTTGATGCTGGTAACCCAGATAGGGTTTTTTTTTCATAGCAAACGCTTGATAATGTTGTTGACCAAAACCTGGATATGATACTTGTTGAAATGAAGTTTGAGGGATTTGCGCCTATGGCTTCCAAGGGGTCTGTCCACCAATGTTATAACCCAAATTAGTGTAAGTTGGATTCGGTTGATATTTATAACTAGGTTGCGTTTGTGACATCCCATAAAATGGTACACCAGCTTGTGAATAAATGATTCCTGATATAGGTTGTTGTAGATTAACTAAAGGATTTTGAGTCTGTGGACCCAACATTTGATGATATTGATTTGAATAACCTGCATGATAAGGTTGATGTACAATATTTTGATTCTGTAACAGGGGTATAGATGTATTAACAAGTGGTAATGAAGTGGGTGTAACAGGTTGAACTGGTTGATATGAGTGTACAATCGTTTGTGGTTGGATAGGCAGAGTGGGCTGCCATTGACAAACATTAATGTTAACATTTGTTTTACCAAAATGTGACTGAGTACTATCATATTGGGTGACCAAAGGTTTCCCCCCAGCATAAGGAGGATAATAAGACATAAAATAATTTTCTGCAAATGCTGGGAGTCTAGTTGATATGGTACTTAAAGGAATTGACCCATAAGGACCGACTTGATATTGCCCTGATGATGTATGTAATGAATCAAGTCATTCCGTACTAACTATAGGATTGTCAGTTAAAACACCAGATGATGACATTGGTAAAGACCATGGTCTTGAAGATGTACCAGAGAAGGTGCCAGACAATGATTTGTAGCCTGTTGGGACCAAAGGGCCACCATTGAAATATGACTCTGGTAAGGTTGTGAACATCGATGGAGTAGCGAGGGTAGGAGTTGACGTAATTGGAACAGCAGACCCAACCGAAGATGTTGGTTCATACATGGTTGTATGACCAAATGTATACCCTCAAAAATCTATGGGATATTGAATGTAAATAGGATCAACAAAAGAAGATGGAAAATATTTAGGAAAAGACTGGTACAGGTAAAGGTCTCCCCCAAAATGGGTTGGACTTAAAGGTGTATCGTCTTGTGGGATTTCTTCAATCACAATTAAACCAGGAGGAAGAACCTCACCATCAGGCCCAAAATATATTTCAGACGATTGACTGTGTGATATAGGAGTTTCAATGGCTACAGAAATTTGTGGAGTGACTAAGGTAGGAACAACTTCCAGTTGTTCAATCTCAGGATTCAGATTTTCTGCCAAAGAAGAGACAGGATCTGGATCAATTTGTGATTGAACAACGTCGGGTCCAGGAGGTATGGTCTCAGCGATTTAATGGATCGTGACCACGGGTAGCTATGAAGACTCTGTTTCGACAACAGTAAAAGAACCGGGATGTGTGGAAACAATTTGAGCTAACTCTAGTTTAAAAGATGATGTTTCTCCAGAGGTACGGATTGTACTTGATTCAACAGATCATGATCTCCTTTGCCTACCAGAAGTGACTTCAAGTGGTAAAGGTGGTTTTAAAGCTAATATATGATAATGACGTGGAATAGGATTTTGTTCTTCCATGATTAATGATTTATTTTGACCAAAAAACAAATAAAAAAAAAGAGGGTAATGCTTGGCAAAAGGGTTTACCAAGAAACTGTGAACTGCAGAATACCTCCTGGCGAACTAAGAAGTACGGGTAGGTAATCTCTTCGAATGTCATGTTCGGTGTATCAAAATTTTAGGGCGGCTAACTCGGTTCACTATGGATGGATAACACCTAAAAGTTGTCCTCCTAAATATACTCAAAGGTACGTGGAGGTCCAAGTCCATATTAGCACTGTCTGATGTGAAACCGCATAGTGAGAGCACTCCTTTATACTTATCATACTGTAACACCACTCGATATACCCGAAAGTACGTGGACGAGCTACGATATAATTACGTACGTGGAGTGAGGTATCACACTCAGAATGTATCACAGACAAGTTAACGATAACTATTATGTTTTACGACACCGGAACACGTCTCTAGCCTACACCTTCTAAATGTTATCTTTATGGTTCCAATGCGTTGTTAAGTAAAATGAGATTTATTTTATGTTTATCTTGCTTAACAATTTTCCTTTCAAAGGTTCACCGAGATGATGTATATGAAATTCCAAAAATGCAAGCTAAGAATAAGAAACAAACTTTCACTTTCAGCTTTTTCAATGAAGAACCTAGCTACTAAGGGAAGAGAGAAAATAGTTCATGAACAAACAAATCAATGAACAAAAAATAAAATCAATGAATCACAAACTAAATGCAGATTTCCTAATGTTCCTTTTGCAAAACACACACAATCCTACATGCAAATGCAAGTTTTTCTTTTCAGTTTCTTTAATGTAATGAATGCAGAAAAAAAAACTAGATGCACTAGATCAATAATCCAAATTCTTTTTACTTTCGAGAAACGAAGAATACAAACAACAATTTATCTTTTGAAGGAAAAACGAGGATTTCAACAACAATTTCTCATATCAAGGAAATGAAGATTTTATGAAAATTTCCTATTTCAAAGGAAAATGATTCTTAATGCGAACATAAAAAGTACTTTGAAATCAACTTGTCAATGATAAAGAAAAACTTTTCTAAACAAACATTGAACAAATTTTTAGCCAAAGGAGGAAGAAGTATATAGAGTCACTAGTCAATTGAGCATCAAACTTTTCAGAACACAGCAACAAACAAAACTGAAGCAATTTTCAAAGTCAAATTCAAGGGAATTTGGTCACTTTCAGGAGTCAGCAGAGTCTCCAAGGGGATATAGTGCTCTTAAATGCAAGCTTGGAAAGGAGACAGTACTCTGCAAAGCACTGTGTCCAGTCTAAGGGTGCATTGGGCGCAGTAGACAAGGAAAAATACTACTGTTTAACTCACTGTATTTACAAATTAAGCTCTGAAAAAGTCTAATATTTATGTGTAATAGCTACTGGGTGGATAAACAAAGCAAATCAGAGACTAAAACACCTAGAACTAAGAGAAATTCTCCCCAGTGGAGTCTCCAAAACCAAAGATTATGGGTTCGATCCCCAGTGAACACTGTTACCGATGAAATAGGTAACCTCATTGTTACCTACTTTTTGAAGTAATAAGAAAAACACCTAATTTTGAAAAAGTGGCGATGTAGAATCAAGAAAAAAAAATTTGAGCATGTTTTTGGCACTTTAAGTTTTTTTCATTTTGTTTTTTTTTTTATTAATTTTTTTTTTTTATGTGATGTTTTTTATGTCGATTTTGAATAGTGGTGGTGTATCATCACCAACGTTTTTTTATAGGATTGATTTTGATACTATAGATTTTCTAATGTCTTCTTCTTCTGTGAGATGTTTATTTTTAAGTGCATTTATGTACTTGTGTTTTAAAAATAAAAAAATATTTTTTTTTAAAATAAAAACTTGTAATGATATCTTCACTTTTTCACATAGATAAAAGATGGAAAAATGGTCAATATTCTAAAGTTTATATTTTCTACATGTTTATGTATTGTTAAATAATTTTTCAATGCACATCAAATAATTATCGCTAAAAAACCAATATTTTGAACCATATGAAAAAAATACAATTTTTCAATATAAATACAATGCAAAAAATACACTTTTACAAACTTTTTGTTGGAAAAAACATGTTAAATAAACTAATTTTTTGGGAGAATGTTAACAAAAAAACTTAAGAAAATAACATTTTTATTGAATTTTATGTCAAAAAATAATAGCAATCACATGTTTTTTGCAAAAAATAAGGGTTTTTCTCATAAAATATCAAAGTCTAAACATTACAAGTAAAATTGATTAATAGTTCTAAAAAATAAGCTTTGTTTACAAGCATAACTTAAACATCATCAACAATATCAACTAATACATCTTCAACATCATCTACAAGAGCATTGATGGCTTCTTCTACAACATTTTCTTCTTCATTTTGATCATTGTCGTCTTCTAATGGATCTTTCATGTCAGCAAATCTTCCAAAGTGTCCCTTTCCAATCATTCCATATAATGGTGGTTGAGGTTCCTTTGCTTTTTTTGCCACACATGATTCATTAAAATCTCCTTTCCTCAAACCAACTTCTTGCTTTGCATCTGGAAGGAATTTAAGAGTGCTAATTCTTTGTTGAATAAATTTGCATTGAACTGGGTCTTTCTCAATGGAAATGCAATTTCTTCCTTTTAGTAGGCAACATGATAGTGTTGTACTTAATCATCAAGCACAAAAAAAATAAGTAAGAAAATTAGTATGGAGACATAAAAAGTAAAAAAGACAATATTTAAATTTAAATTTGTATAATAAAACTTACTTGAACCTGAGAATAAATCCAAAACCCATTATCCTTCATTTGAACATAGATCTATAAGATAGCTAATCAATGCTTGTGGTTTTTTATAAATGTTAACTATATCTCCTTTTGCATCTTTATCCTCATATGTTAGTTTTCTTACAACTACATCATAAACCAATACTTGACTATGACTCTTCCCATCTACTCGATTCATAATAATATGCTTATAGCTATCGTCTTTTGTCCAACATTCAACATGGATGAACTCACAATAATTTATAATAGGCTGATCTTCAGAAGAAACAATATTTGACTTTTTCCTGTAACATAACACAGTAAAAGTTCAATTAAATTTTACATGAATAAAAAAATTTAGGAGGAATCAAACATACAATTTCAAAGTCTTACCATGTAAGTTGCATCCTTGAGTTTATTTTACACTTGAAGCTTGTTAATAACATTGGAAATTGTGTGTCTGAATGAAATGTCACAAATCACCAAAGTGGTGATGTTGTCACTTCTTGAAAACCCGTAACCACTTTACTAAAAGCTTGATAAGTATATGGTTCTCTATCATATTCAATGTCTGGGAAATTGAAACCATGAGGAATATTCGCAATAACTAGGCCATATTCCCTTTTAGGTATTAGTGATGCAATGTTTTCACAGTCACCTTGTATTATTTGATATTGGACACTGTCGAGCCCATTCCAAATGTAATGATTAAGAGTAGGATCAAGTTCAACATTCATAAGACGCTTCCTTCTCATGTTCTCCATCTTAATTTTTTCAATAAAGATTTTGAAATTATCTGGTACTCCATTTCCATCCTTCTTCGACATCTTTAATGACACACACACACACACACACATATATAAGTAATAAAATAAAAATAGTTTAAATATGAATAAAATGAATTTATAAATCGACATACCTTACTGAATGCAATATAAAACTCTTTTAGTGTTGATGTAGAACTTGCTTCTGGGTAGTTGTGTACAGCATCATCCCAACTGTCTTCATTCAACATTTTAACCATGTGTTCTTGTATTTTCATAAAAAATTTCTGACTGAATAAATCAAGTTAAAAGCGTTAATATATTGACATGTATAACAAATTCTACCAACATCATTATGTTTTATTTAAAAGAAAATTATAATGAAAGAAAAATAAGAAATAATTCAAGAAACTTACTTTTGAAATTCTACACACATTTCTTCCATTGATAATTCACTCGACTTCACATGGGCCAAGACTGATTTGACTAATTTATCATCCTTCACACCTTGCATTGTTCTCCAAGGTGTGATAGTCATATCCTCTAGAAACTGCTTCATTTCAGGACCCGCCTTACTGTTGGTACATATTATGGGTTTACTCTTTCTAACCTTCTGATTTTTTATGGAAATATTCTCCCACCGATCAAAAATCTCATCAATCAAATCCCATACCTCCCGAGTTCTAAATGCCAACTGAAAAATGTTATTTATGCCTTTGAAGAAATTTGTATTCAATTTTCCATCTTTTGCTTTTTTTTCATCAATTTGATAACCTGTTTCCATTAAACATTCCTTTCAAAATTATACACTAACTTGTGTCTTATCCCCACCACTTTTTTCTATGAATTCATTATGAATAAATCTGACCCTTTGGATGAAATTCATTTTCATTCTGTACTCATTATCTGCATTATGATCCCATGCCAATAACTTTGATTCTATTTCTGTTAAGCCAGCGTAAATGATGCATTTCACTGTTTGAAAAAAATAGTTATTGGGATATTCTGCAATCAATTGTCTCTTAGCCTCTATCGAATGGTTCCCTCCAATTACATAATATTTATAATCAAAACATTTTGTCTTGTCAAATGCTTGTTTGTTGGGAACCTAACGTGGATCGACAAGAACCACATAATCCACCACATGCGCATATGGATTGAACCTGAACAATGTTTTCAGATTATGTACATGTAAGTGATGGGCCTTTCTAATTTGATATTGAGATTGTCCTTCATCTGGGCTATAAAATTGGTTAACATTAAGCTCAAATGTTTGGCCACCAAGAATTAATTTATCCTTCCTCAACTCTTGTCGAATAGCATTTTGTTTTGTTTTAATAATTCCATCCTCTAACTCAACACCTGGTGTTATGATTTCTCTGCTTCCATGAGAGCTTTCAGTTTGTTCTTCATTGCTGCTCACGACCTTTACAAGTTCACCAATATTTTATTTCCTAGTCTTATTGGATAACATATCATTTTTTTTATAAACAAGCTCTCCTTCATGAGGTAAAAGAGAGACATCTTTGGCGATTTTTCTTTTTGGTGTCTGATCTGTTTTCTCCTTTTGCACAACAGTTCTAATCTCCTCCTCACTAATTCTATCAGAATTTTCTGTTTCATGTTCGACACCTTCAAAAGAAACATGTTTAATTTTACTAGATTGACCCACCTTAGTGACTCTTGGTTGATCCCCTCTTTGTATTATTGCAGTGTCATGAGCTATTGCTCTTTGCTTCAATCTCCTTTCCTCTGCTTTGTCTTTGTGGAAAGTGTTGATCACATCCATAAAATTTGGCACCAACATATAAATACCTTCAAACATGTTTGAAAGACTTGGAACAAAATCCTATGAAACAAAATAAAACATGTCAATGATCAATAATTTATAAAAAATTGAATCATCCTTACAATAATGCATAGAGGAAATAAAAATAAACATACTTACAATGTTATTTGCAATGTTGCTTGATATTTCTTCAGAAAATTTTGAAGATATTTCATCTGTGTCATACTTGACGATTGATAGACGATATCTAACATTCTCACGTTTCTGAGCCTTCCTTGCAAGAACATAAATAGTGTTTGTATTCGGGACCATACATATGTCTCGTACTCTGTCCATCACATCATATGGCTCATTTAAGTCAATCGTACCACAAATTAGATAGATGTGTATATCAGCCTCCGTTTCACCGTCTTCAAGATACCATGAGAAATCAGTTTTATCTATTTCCTCGGCGTTCTTCCAATCAGAAATAAGCTTTAATGAACCTGGTGCCCCACTTGCTTGACTTTTATTAGTGTGTGCAACAATGTCCTTTTTATGTCCAACAGTGTCCATAGTGCGTCCAGCTGCAACTTTAGATTTGGGAGTTGTATCCATAGTGCGTCGAGCTGAAACTGTATATATATCTATATAATATGTTTTGAATACATTTTATAAAAAATTTAAAAATGTGTTTAAATTGTATAAAACAATTTAAAAAAAAATAAACTATTATTTTCAAACTTCAGTTTTTGATAAAATAAATTTAATAAACAAAATTTATTTCTAAAACTAAATAGCTTGAAATTAAAGCAGTAAAATTAACTATAAAGATTTTCATTTAAAAACAAAATATTATAAATCATATGTATATATATCTATATAATATGTTTTAAATACATTTTATAAAAAATTTAAAAATGTGTTTAAATTGTATAAAACAATTTAAAAAAAATAAACTATTATTTTCAAACTTCAGTTTTTGTTTAATATTAAAAAAAAAACAAAAAAATTACTAACTATTTATAACAAATGTTAAAATTAAATTTTATTTTTTTAAGGCAATGATTTTATTAAAAAAACTTATAATCTTTTAATATATTTTAAAATTTTAAAATTTAATTTTACATTACATAGCAATTGAATAAAAATAAACAAAATAAAATAAAATAAAAATTTATTTTACTTTACATAGCAATTAAATAAAAAATTATAAACTTAAAATTATAAAAATTAATATAAAAGTTTATAAATTTATATAATCTTTTAATATATTTGAAAATTACAAATTTCTATTTCACATTACATAGTAATTAAATAAAAATAAACAAAATAAAATAAAAGCAATTAAACAAAATAGAAGAAAAAATTTAATTTTTTATGATGTTGTTTTAATACTTAAATTTAAAAAAAAAAATAATAATAAATAAAAAGAAATTTAAATATTTAAATGTTAAAAACAAATATTATTATATTATATATTTTTTATTTTTTTAATTGTATTGCTATATAGTTTTTTTTTTTTAAATTTATTGTATTGTTATATTAAAACAAATGTTAATTTATTTATTTATTTATTATATTGTATTGTTTTTTCTTTAATTATATAATGTTTAAAAACAAAACATAATTGTTATTTAATATTTTTTTTTTTTTTTAAATTATATTTGTTATATTTTGATATTTTTAATGATTATTATATAACAATGTTTTTATTATATTATATAACAATTTTTTTATTATTTTTATATATAACAATGTTTTTATTAATTTTTTATTGTTTTATTAAAACAAATTAAAAAAATAAAAAATGTCTTATTAAATCAAACTAAAAAGAAAAAAAAATTAAAAAAAAAAATTAAAAAAAATAAAAAAATAAAAAATAAAAATAAAAATTAAAAAAATTAAAAAACAAACTTAAATAAATAAATAAATAAAAACAAAAATGTGGTCGTAGACGAAGATCATGCCCACGGGGCGCAGGAGGTCGGCAGGCGGTGCCACTGGGGATGCCCAGCCGGCCCTAGGCCCCCCGCTGGGCAAGCGGGTCGATTCTCGGAATCAGCCTGCTCACCCAGCGGGGTCCCTGGGGCCGGTTGGGCAGCTCTCGTGGCGCCGCCCGCTGACACGATCTGCGTCTATGACCAATGCATATTTTTTTTTATTTTTTTTTATTTTTTATTTTTTAAATTTGTTTTTAAATTTATTCCTTTTAAATGTTTTTTTAAATTTGTTTTTATATATAACATAATTAATAAATAAGTATTATGACATTATTTAATAAAAAAAAATTGTTAAAAATATAAAAATATAACAAATATATTAAAAAAAGAAAACAATTTATTAAATAACAGTTATGTTTTGTTTTTAAACATTATATAATTAAAAAAAAAAAACAATACAATATAATAAATAAATAAATAAACATTTGTTTTAATATAACAATACAATAAATTAAAAAAAAAAACTATATAACAATACAATTAATATATATATATATATATATATATATATATATATATATATATCTGTGTGTGTGTATGTATGTATGTATGTATGTATGTATGTATAACAAAACAATGAAGGAAAAAAAATGAAGATTTAAAATTAAAAAAAAAAGAAAAAAGAATAGAATATAAAATCAAAAAATTCTCAAACAAAAACAAAACAAAAAAACATTTTAAATAATGAAACTACTGATATATTTATGATAAAAAAACAAATAAAAAATGTTATAATATTACTATTTTTTTTTATGTGTATGGTCGTTTTATGGATTTTTCTGTCTAGATGAACCTATAAGTCTTAAAAAAGAAAAAAAATCTAAATTTTTGTCCTTAAAACCCTAAAAAATTTAGTTCTTTTTGCGTTTTATTCACTAAAAAAATATAAAAAATTTATGGTTTTTGAACCTAAAAACCTTAAAAAATTAGTTTTTGGACACAAAAAACTATAGAAAAACATATTTTCCCCAAAATCGTCTTTAAATTGACAGAATAGAAGAAAAACTAACCTTTGAAATGCAAAAAACTGTTGTCACCAATGCCAACATGCCTCCACAAAATTACAAATAGCAACACAACGCCTCCAATGCTAATGCAATGCCTTCACGAAGTTACAAATGCCAATGCAAAACCTCCACAAAATTACCAATAGCAGCACAATGCCTCCAATGCCAATGCAATGCCTCCACGAAGTTACCAATGCCAACGCAACACCTCCAGAAATTTGCTCTAAAAAATACGAGAAAAATTGATGTGATGTGATGAATAGAAAAAATCATTTTTATTATATAGCGAATATTTTCTGATTGGTTTATTGTTTATCGAATGTGGGATTAAAATTTCAAATTTAAAATATTTACATTTAGTTTATTATAGTTCATACTATAGTTAAAATACTTAATATCTGCATGTAGTTATCATAGTTAATATTTTATTTAATATTTACATGTACTGAATGTTGAATAATTCAAATATAATCTCAGATTAAAAATTAAAATATGAAATACTTACATGTATTAATTATAATTAATATTATAGATAAAATAGTTAATATTTGCATTTAGTTATCATAGTTAATATTTACATGTACTCAATGTTTAAAATCATGGGATTAAATTTTAAAATCTAAAATATTTACATGTAGTTAATTATAGTTAATATTATAGTTTAAATATTTAATATTTACATGTTGTTATTTTTGTAAATATTTACATGTAGTCAATCTTAAACCATTTAAATAAGAAAATTATTTTAGTTTCGAAGGCATGCATGAAAGGAATATTTTGTGGATATTTTGAATAGAAAATATGGTGAAATATTTAAAGACCAATAGTTTATTAATAAATTTTGAAATATATTTTAGATGAATATAACGTAAGTTTAAAATTTAAAATTTAAAATATTTACATGTAGTCATTATAGTTAAAATAATTAATATTTGCATGTAGGTATTATAGTAATATTATATTTAATACTTACATCTACTCAATGTTAAATCATTGAAATAAAAACATTATTTTAGTTTGGAAGGCATCCATGATAGAAATATTTTGTGGATATTTTGAATATAAATATCAGTAAAATATTCAACACAAACAGTTTATTAAAAAAATGTTAAATACATTTTTTGACTAATATTTGTACCAAATATTTGAAATGAATATTTTGGAGGGAAAGTTTTTCGCGAAATGTTTTGGGGAGAAATTTTGGAGGGAAATTTTTTCGTGAATTTCTTTGGAGGGAAAATTTGGAGGGAAATTTTCAGTCTTTAAGCTATATATTGTAAGTGGGAGAGGAATTTGTATCATTCAACCTATTCTTATTGAAAGCCATGGTTTCTTCTGATAGCGAAGTTTTTCTTTGTACAACATCAACATCTTCGTCACGTAACAACTCTATTCAGAGTGATGAATATAACGGGAGTTTTTTCACCATGAATAGAGAGTCAAAAAATTTACTTGTTCGTAATCCTAAAGATGATGAGAACAAAATTGATGAGGTGCAGCAAAATGAAATTTCTGTAAATCGAGCGCCAGTTATACCACTTGCTCTTAATCCTAAGGATTATGAAAGCAACAGTGATGAAGGGCATGATGAAGAATTTCCAGAGTCAAAATTTTCACTTCGTCCTAATCCCAAGGATTATGAGGACACCATTGATGAAGAGGGAGATGAAGAATATCCACTTCAGCTTAATACTAAGGATTATGTGAGAACAAAAAATGAAGAGGGGAATGAAGAATCTGCAGAGTCAAAATATCCACTCTGTCCTAATCCTGAGGAGTATGCCAACACCACTGATGAAAAGGGGGATGTAAAATTTCCAGAGTCAAAATATCAAATTTGTCCTAATCGTAAGGATTATGTGAGCACCACTGATGAAGAGGGGAATGATAATGTTTCAGAGTCAAAACATCCACTTCGTCCCAATCCTAAGGATTATGCCAGCACCACTGATGAAGAGGGAAATGAAAAATTTACAGCGTCAAAATATCCACTCCATCCTAATCCTAAGGATTATGCAAGCACCACTGATGAAGAGGGGGACGAAAAAATTCCAGAGTCAGAATTTCCACTTCGTCTTAATCCTAAGGATTATGTCAGCACCATAGATGAAGAGGGGAATGAAGAATTTGCAAAGTCAAAATATGCACTTCGTCCTAATCCTAAGGATTATGTCAGCACCACTGAGGAAGAGAGGAATGAAGAATTTGCAGCGTCAAAATATCCACTTCGTCCTAATCCTAAGGATTATGCCAGCACCACTGATGAAGACGGGGATGAATTTCCAAAGCTAAAATTTTCACTTCATCCTAATCATAACGATTATAATTTAACCACTGATGAAGGGGGGGATGAAGAATTTCCAATAAATATAGATTCAAGGCATTCAATTATTCCTAATCCTAAGGATTATGAGAGCTTCAGTGAGGAAGGGGAGGGGCAGGATGAAGAAATTCTAGTGAATACAAATTCAAAGCTTCCACTTATGCCTAATCCCAAGGATTATGAGAGCACCACTGAGGAAGGGGAGGATGAAGAGTTTTTTGCAAATGATAATTTTAGAGGCACATATCTGAATATTGCATTTTCTCCAAGTGACCATTTCAAAGACACTCATGGTGATGAAGAATTGAATCCTCCCAGGGAAGAATTTGAAAGCATGGGTCAAGATGGTGAAGAATTTCTTTTGAGTCAGGGTTACAAAAGTGCCGATTATTCTTGTGAAATGTTTTCTTCAATTGATGATGGTAAAGAAAATTTTCCAGGCATTGATGTTGATGAATTTCTTAACTATGTTGAGGATGATGATAGTGGGGATAATATTCCTCCTAATGGTGATGAAACTATTTTTACAAAGGATGATGGAATGATGAAGCCATTGCAAGCAAATATTGCAACTAGGAGTAGGAGTAGACCTTTTCATATCAATCCAAAGAATTCTAGTTATACAAGGGCGAAGACAAAATATCTCACGACAAGAAGTTCTGTTGTTCATTTGATTTCAAGTGAATGTTGTCGAAGGGATTGCTTGAAAAATATGGATTTCAACTTTGTTTTGGAGAAAAGGAAAACATATATGTCAATGAATAAAAGCATGAAAAATTCATATTTAGTGGGTTGCATGCAATCTACACTAGCAGGTTATGATTATCATATTGGGAATATATTGCTTTGCAGAAAGGCGTTCAAAATGTTGCATTCAATTGGTAATTGTCATTTGTCAAGAATCCAGGATAGATTGGAAAGGGATCCCACATATTATTCAGAAGCACGTTATAAACGGGAGGTGGGGCCGTTTGCAAATACTGCTAAGACATGGATGAAAGACTTCTTTTCAAATCATGGAGAGTGTATGTCAAATAAAGACACAATACATATTCCAGATAATTTCTCGAGATGAGAAATATTCATGTTATACAAAGATTATGCAGAAGCTATTGAAGGAATTGGTAATTTTATTACATATTCTTATTTTACAAGGATATGGAAAACTAAATTCAACAATGTTCATATTCCTAAGAAGACAAGGATGGGGATTTGCAGCACATGTGCTTCTCTTAAAGCAAAAAGAGATAAATGTCAAGGGGCAGAAAGAGGTATGTGTTCAAAATATTGTTTTTTAAAATTTGATACTTATCAACTATGAAAATATATTTATTCATATGTTTCTTTTATTTTATGTACAGATTCCGTTGTCAAAGAACTTCAAGACCATCGCAATCAGCAAACAAGTGAAAGACAAAAGTTGTATAAACATTGAAAGAAGTGTTATGATCATCCAAATAAATATTTGGGATTGATAATTGATGGTATGGACCAAAAGAAAACACTTCTTCCACATTTTGTCCGCACGCCAAAAAAATTATAGGAGGAAAATTTCATTCAGTTTCACTTGGTTGGTTGTATGGTATTTAATGAGAAGATGTTTTCAAGAGTTTTCTTCACAACTCCAAATATTCACAATGATGCAAATCTGACCATAACTATAATCCATGATGTGGTTACTCATTGGTCTGGGATTCTTCTTGAAGTTTTGTATTTACAATTAGACAACACAAGTCGTGAGAACAAAAATCAAGTTCTTTTTGGGTATCTAAACATGCTTGTTGAATTGGGGATTTTTAAAAATATAAAGGTTGGTTTCCTTCTTGTTGGGCATACTCATGATCATATTGATCAATTGTTCAGTCGTTTTTCAGTAACATTGAGGAGGAAAGGTGTTGGGAGCCTGCCATCATTAATTGAATGTATTAAGAAATCGTACATTCCAGAGCCTGTTTTTCATGTGTTGGAAGAAACTATTGACATGCGAAGGTTTATTTTTGGATCGTATGGTGAGGAGAAATGCATTGAACAACTTAACGACATTAGCTTCCAGCATCAATTTCGTATCAAAAAAATTGATGGGATAACACTTATATGGGGAAAGAAGTATTCAACTATTGAAGAATGGGGACCATCATCAGGTTTAGCATTTTTGAAGTTCATTCCAGAGCGTCCAATATTTTCATCAAAGATATTGTTATTACAGTCAGTTGCTGAACTCCATAATGCACGAAGGCAGAAGAGAGACATAAATTATTCTCAATGTCTAGAGGAAATTAAAAGATGTATTAGAGATACATATGAGTACTTCGATGTTGCTGATTCAGTTTGGTGGGAGTCTTTTTTCAGTAATCAAAGTGATATGATTTCAAGATCAATAAATGGGGATACGCTTTTGAAGACTCCTTTTTTTTGCCACAAAATATGCCAAATGAACATGAACATCAAGAAACACACAATGTTGAACAACAACAGCCTCAAGATATTATTAATTTCCCATAGGTAGAGGAAAGAGAAATCTATATTGGTTCTAGAAGATCACGTGCACAACGTGAAGCCATGGAAGACCTTTACAGGGGTTCTTTGTAGGATCTTAAGGAGGGTTGCATGATAGCATTGTTAGCAGATGAAGATCCACTTGGCTATCCATTCTGGATTGCCAAGGTTATAAAGGTCATTAATGAAAATGAAGAGATTACAGCTGTTGATGTACATTGGTATGCCACAAGTACCCACCCTTTCAATGGTGTGTACAAGCAAGAGATGGTAGTGGAAAAAAGAATTGGCAGAAAGAGAAAAAGAAAGGGCACAAATATAAATCGTCACCGCACAGATGTCTTAAAATTGGAGGATGTTGACATACTTGTGTATGACTTCAATTTGACAAAGAGAGGAAATCTTCGGTTGCAGACCATAAATATTTTGAAGAAATTGCTACCAGAACAATTACTGTTGAGATGGGACTCTGCAGAATGTAGACGTAGATCTACAAGACTTTTGAACTCTGAAATGGTGGGCATGCATGTTGACTCAGATGGAGCACTAGTTGATGAAAGAGAAGAATATGGATCATCTTCATCTGCATCGATCCATTCATCTAAAGATGTAGATTATGATGGTGTGCCAGAACCTATGGCTGATTTTGAATAACTATCTAAGACACTTTTATGTAATCGATGTTTGCATGGTAACTTCTTTGTTTTGATGCTTGATTTTTAGGTTTTGGTTGAAATTAGATTTAAATTTGTCTTATGCTAAGATTTGAAAAAATATAAGTTTTTATCCTTTAAAATTAAAATTACTCTTACTTGTTTCTGTTCAATGATAATTTTTTCATTTACTTGTTCATTTTTTTAAATTGTTTAAGTCTTATAATTTCTCCATAATTTCATTGTTCAAGTATGTTGAAAATTTAATATTGAAAAACTTTAGATTTACAACTTGTCATTAAGGTTTTTATGCGCTACCAAATTTTATCTTTAATGTTATGGTTAACAATAATTACAATTTTGGGGTTGTTTTAAACAGGGATAATTTTAAGGATGGAAAATTATCTTCAAGTTTCAAAAATTGGCGAATCTCACTAGTCCCTAATATGCAAAATTTAAAATTTGTATTGATGCATTTGTAAAATTATTCTAATTTATAATGATATTATATATTTTTTCTATATAATTTTGGCGATTTTTAACGTAAAATAATTTTATATTGTAAAATTTGGGCGAATCAGTTTTATAAAAAAATGGAAATTGGCGAATCTTTTTTTTGGAAAAACCACGGAAAATTAGCCCACTTGCGAATATTAGCCCCTAAAATTTTCCATGGTTGTTTAGAGACAAGATATTTTATGTTTAACAACATGGATGAAAATTGTTAGAAATGATAAGCCCTTCAGACATGTATTTGTTTATCTTTAACATTATCTATCAAAAATGTTAGAAATTTACGATTTTAAAAAATGTCCTAATATGTTGTCTTTAATTCCATTGTTACAAGTGTCAAAATTATGACACAATTTTTATTTTTTTATTCCAGCATCAACTGGTTTTGTTTTGAGGGTGTTTTTTCAATCCTTTTTTCAAAAAACAATTTTTTTTTTCGCATAATTTTATAAAATGTTGAAATTTGACCTTAAAAAAAAACCAAGTGCGTTTTGGAAGACACACTTTTTGTTTTTGGGGTGTTTTTTCATGTTTTTTGAGACTTTTTGGGCTAGAGTTCCCGTTTGGAGGTCAGGTTACCTATTTCATCGGTAACAATGTTAGTGGAGTCGCCAATTTGTTGGGCCAGAATTGTAATCTACAGATAAATTACACTTCCCTAGATAGGTGCTAGTCTAGAACAATAGGTGAAAGACTATACTACCATTTCTCCTAACTCATAATAGCTACACAGAGAGGATTGGAGGCTTACTTGTTCAGTCGCTTCCAAATGGCTCCTTCTGACGCTTCTGTTACAGCTTCAAATTCAAGAAGTTTGTGAGTTGAATGCTTCCTGCAATAAAGAAAACTGAAACAAAAGAAGATGTAATAATATAGATATATATTCAAGCTAGTTAGCTAAATCAGTAAAGCATAAACTACATTCATCAACCAAGATCTCACAATATAGAACATCTAAGTTCATACAGATGCATGTCGGGAAAAATAAGAAGTACTCTTTATTGATGATAGAAGGAGAGGTTACAACCTAGTGACTGATTTGAACTGACCTTCCAACAAAGTTCCCAAGCCACATCACAGCATAAATATCTCCAACAGTAGCTTCACAAATCTAGCTCTCAATTGAAAATTCTCCAGCATTTCTCTACTCAAATTCTTCCTTCTCAAACACTTAGATCTGTGTTCAATTTATAGATGAACTGTAGGTTGTTTTGCAATCAATAAATTTCCAAAAATAGGCAAGACATGTTTCCAATCATGTAGATGTCAAATGGACACTTGGATCCAAAGCTTGACACATGTGAACTCTTCTAGAAGGCACTGGGCAAGTGGAGATTCTGGAATAATGAGAATTTTTCTCCCAATGTGACCAAAGCACCTGTAAATGTCGGGAAGTGCTTTGCAGAGTAGCCTTGCATGGGGCTACTTGCATATGCAACGCACTTAGGCCCCTTAGAGCCTGCGTTGGTGAGCTCTCATATGCTATATAATAAGCTTCAAACCATGGGAACCTTTTCTTGATGAAATTCTTGCTTGATTTGTCTTGTTTCTTGTCTTAGGGCATGTAGCAACTGAAATTTATAGGGAATTATAGACCCTTGATCATTGGTCCTCGAGATGATGCCCAGTTAACCAGGTCAATGGGAATGGTACCCAAATTGACCTATATCAAGGACAACAATGAATCAAGGGTGTTTCTAGGGAAATTTAACAAAGCCAAATGGATATAAATAGGTTTAGTGAGTGTGAAATGAACATAAGTTGTGAATGTAGCAAGTTTAAAGGGCAGTTAAGAATCCTTTAACATAAACTTATAACAAGAAGAGTCTATAAGAGTACTATGCATAAAGAAAGAATCAAAGCACAGGGTGCACCATAAAATTCTTTGACCTAGCTCTATCAAGTAAACTTTAAACAACTATCCAGAAAACCCTAGAGAGCAAGGAACACCTAACTTCTCTAAATATCTACCTTTAGAGAAAGAAAACACTCAAGATAGCACATAAGTAATGATTAAAGAGAAGGGAAACTCCTAAATTCCTTAATCAAGCTGTAAATACCTTCAAGGTAACAATTTCAAGATAGACTAAAGGACAAGGCATACCATAAACTTCTTTAGCCTAAACCCTAATAAGCAAACTTCAAAGAAAAGCCTAGAAAATAGTGATTCAAGCTACACCAAAGGAGAGAGAATACCATAAAATTCTTTGGCTTGACTATATTTAATCATTTTTCATACAAACAAGCTAAGTGGTATTAAAGAGCAATGAATAATTCTTCAATCAAACCTAGCAGAGGAAAACATTTGAGCAACAGAAGCAGACAGACCTAAGGTGCCTCTAACAGCATATCTTAGCCTAAAATTTATTTTCTAATTCAAGATAAAAGATGGAACAATATGAGAACATAAGGAAATAATAACTATATTAGAGCAACATCACCATTAAACAAGTTCATGAATCCTATGAAGGTGCTTGCTCCATTAATGCTTAGTCCAAAAACAATCTCACAACTCCAAGTCTATGTATTCATCTCAATAAACAACCAATAATAAACATGAAGCCTCCATGAAGTATTTAACTTGCAAAGGAGGATAAAAACCCTAGATAGGGTTCCAAAATGTCATTAATTACACACTTAAGTCATTTTTTTCCTATGAGACCATGCAAGGCCCAAGGCATAGATATCCCAAACTCATAAATGAAAAAATAACTGATGACAATAACTCCTCAAATAATTTTGGAGATATTTTCCTATTAAGCCTTCAAAGTATCTTTTTCATTTACTCCTTGTGTCTTTTTTTGACTTTATGGCAAGGGCACAACTCCAAGGTTCAAGGGCGCAGCGCCAAGCCAAGGGCACGGTGCCAAATCTCCAAAAAGTCACCTGTTTTGTAGCCATGATTTGGAGGCATTCCCTGTGTCCAAATGAGCTTCATGATAGCTCATTAGAAAGCCTGTCCTGTCTAGTTTCCAAATATTCCTTTAGTTTCTGATTTGGTTCCCATTCACCTAGTCAAAATTCCATTCTCCCAAGACTGCTCAAGGCACAGCGCCAATGCTGAAAATAGAGCAGAAAAGTGATTTTTTGCTTGTTTTTGGCCCTTTTGAGGGACCAGTTCTACTCCAAATGAAGAGTGCAATGCCAGTGGTGTTGCGCGCTTGGCCCTTCTTTCTACAAGAAAAACAGTCAAAAACTCAAAAACTCAAAAAGATGCCAAATTTGGATTTTAACTTATTGATCATGTTTGGGAAGCATTAAGGGATAAATCAGCAAGGATATACAACTTGTCTTTCTCCTTTCCCTCTTTTAGAACTTGAACCTTTGCAAGGGCTCTATTGAGCTTGGCCCTTAAAATTTTGTTTCTTAAGGCATAATGCTTTTCCATCTTCTTCTGAAGGTAAATGTTCCTCTTTGCCTTCTCAAGCTGATCCTCTAGGTGAAAATTAGCTCTCTCTAGCCAAGATTCCCTATCATAGCCGATCTCCATGGCAAGCATCTCACTTGGAGTGATTTGTTCTGTCAATGTTGTCTCTTGCTCTCTTTCCTTGGCTAAAGCCTTCTTCAAACCAATTGTCCTTGGCCTCCCCCTAGGAAGTTTTTCTTCCTCATCCTCAATGTCATCTAGAGTGACCAAGGTTTCATATAGATTTTCCTTGGCCTTTCCGGCCTCTTTTTGAGCTCTGATAGCTATGATCTCACAGATGGATTTCTCTGTCTCTAACTACTATTTTTCCATCTCAAGGAAGTTTATTACGTTCTTAGCCCTACCAATATTGGCTTGTAGATATATAATCTAGGCATCCTTGCTCCTGAGCAACATGTTTGTGATCCTTTCCTCATTCTCATCATCACTGTCAAGGTGAATTAGCTAAAAGTCTTGTTCAGTTTCATGCTTGTCTTCCTCCTCTTCATCAGTGACCTTTTACCTTTGTTAAGCTGTTTGGTTGATGTAGAAGGCATGGCCCCTTGTCTCTCAAAGGCAGCAAACACATGCCTATTTCCCCTTTGGTATATTAGAGGAAAAGGCTCAAATTTATTCATCTCAGTGCCATCTGTCTCACTGCCATCATCACTACCATTTGCCTCACTGCCATATTCACTGTTTGATGTTGTGGTGTCATGAGATGAGGGTAAAGGCCTGTGGGAAGGTGATGAAGGAGTATCATCATGAGGTGAGGGAATGTGAGTGGATGGTGATGTGGGATGGTCATCATGGGTTGAAGGAATTTTATTGAGTGGAGTGGTAGGAACAACAGGAAGTGATGGAGAAGTAGGAATGGGAGGATGAGATGATGAAGGTGTAATTTTTTTATGATGGGCTTGTGGAGAAGTGAACACCTCATTGGCAATGAGGGTCTCCAATGGAATTTATTTCTACTGTATTTGGTGCATAAAAACCATCTTGATTAGAGAATTATGGAAAAGTCTTTGCAACTGCTGAGGATAGTCTCTCTTTTGTAAAATATAGGACATTTTATCAATGCCTCTGTAGAGGTAATAGGGTATGTGAAACATCCTCACTATAGTAAAATGCATAAGCAGCCTGAGGTAGTAGGAGTGAAGATGGGAGAACCTTCCCTCACATGTGAAATACTTCATGATAATTCTCATCATAGGTGCATATCTATCAAGCAGTTGAGAGAAAGGAATGATGGATTTGTTGTAGTCTTTATATCTGGGCTTAAGATATGGCTCAAAATAACTCATGTCAAGGTTATCTTTCTTGAACCAATTCTCCCCTACACTGGGTATTCTTGTGGCATTGGCCATACCATCTATAGATAACTCAAAGGTGACCCCTGCAAGGTTAACTTGTTTTTCATGGAAGTTAATGATAAAGAGTCTAGTTAGCTCAGGGTGGTTTTGCACCTGTTGCACCTTTTCACAAAAATCAAAGCATCTTACATGCTTGAAACAAGAAATAATAAGGGGAGATGCAATTAGCTCCCTTGTGTTAAGGGGTTCAAATTTATTTATATTTCCTCCTTTGTGCTCATTCCTCCTTGGAATTTGGGTTTCACCACCACTACCACTGTCCTTTGACATTGTAAACTATGCCTTTTATAAAACCCTAGAGTGTAAATGGAAACGGAATGAAGAGATGGTAGTGAAATGGAAATTTTGGCAAATGAGGAAATAAGTGAGTGAGGGTTTAGGTGTATGAGAATGAGTGAGAGGACAAACAACTCAATGACAACCGTCCATCTGTGTAAATACTCTATCTATCACTAACACTCTGTCTAGGAAGATGAAATGAGGTTCAACAATGATTTCAAGCCTTGAATTTTAGCGTTTCTCTTAGGGTTTTATTTCATTCATTAAGAAAACACCCAAAATTGCTTGAAGATAAGTTAATGACATGTAATTACCCCTAAATATGCTTGGAGGACCTTCAACAAGAGTTTGGAAGCCTTTTGTTCTGATTTGAGTGGTTGAATTTCTTAGAAAGCCCTCCTAGCCAAGGGCGCAGCAGCAATGTTGAGGGCGCAACGCCAGTCCCAGGTGCACATCGCCAAACCTGAGCACGCATCGCCTTAAGAAGTATGTTGTGAGTGTGTCGGGTAAGAGCGTAGTGCCTTCTGCAGCATGTAGTGATCACTTCCAAGTGCACAGTTCTAATGTAAAATGTATGCGGGGGAATTGCCAAGGGCGCAATGCCAAGTTGAGCGAGCAACGCCAGGAAATTTTGCCCGAGTTTGGCTTGAAAACTCACAAAGTTTCCTCTCCTTGAATGCTCTTGATCTCTTGAAGGAAAAATTGACTCCTCTAGAGTGTTTGATGGGCCTTTATAGCCAAGTGAAGTTTTGATTTAATCTTTTGAAAACCCACTTTCTAAAGTTTAAAATCCCTTTTTTCCTTTTTCACTAATATTCCTTTATACCTTTTCCTGTAGGTTATTGAAAACATGGAATTGAATTTCCTTTTGCTTGTTGAGGCATGACAAGCTCATTTTGGCAATCTTAGGATTCAAACATACAACAACATCTTCAAATTCTTGTGTAGTCTCAACCTTTAAGTTCAACTTAACCTTTTCACTTTTTTTCTTGTAGTTTGTTGGAGTTATGAAATTTGCTTTTCTTATGATCCTAGAGAATTGACATGTTATCTTGACACCTTTAAGATGATTACACACAGTAGAAGCTTCAAAATCCTCTTTTTCTTTTCACAATGGAGTTTTAATTATGCTTTTCACCTTGTCTGGCCACTTTCTTCAAAACCCTAGGTGTCTAGAGTGCCTTGCAGCAATCATCAGTGTTGTCTTCTAAGTTCTCTATAGCCCTTTCAAGTTCATTCATTTCTGTCCAGTTTACCTCACATTTTCCATTTTTCTTCAATCTATTCTAATAGAATTTCTTCATGTTTGGCTTTTTGTGCCTCCTCGATGTCATTTCTGCAAGTGATCACTATTTGGCACTCAAATGGACTAACAAGTATATAAACCCTAGTTCTCTACAAGACCAAGTTTTTCTTGTTTCCTTTGTTGTAATTTGTCTTCATTCAGGGGTGGATATTTTACCTCATTAGTACTTTCTGCTGATAAATCTTTCAACACTCCTGCAAAAGTGCAAAAATTTTTCCATTTTCCTCATTTGTAGGTCCTAAACTGACAAGACAAACTTCTTTGGAAATTTTATGTCCTTCTTGAATAACCAGGTCTTGACATTCTATTACATCTGAGCCAGATTCTAGAAAAGGAAAAGCAGTGCCTGAAACATCCAATGATGACCTTAAAACATGTAAAAACCCTAATGACCTAGTGGGAGGGTCCTTTGACCTGATTTTGACTAAAAATTGGCTTGGAGATTTCCAAGTGAAAATAAAGTATTTGTTGTGGGTTATTATTCCCAAAAAGGATGTGGAAATGAGATAACAACAAGAAACCCTAGAGGGAGGATGGAATCTATTGACAGGGGGAAAATAGAGAAATGAGGTCACAGGCAGGGAAGGAGGATGAAAATGAGAGGTATAAGCCTATGATGAGTCTTTTAGGAGCAACAAGGTGGCTTTTGGAAGACCAACTGAGGAAAAGTGAAAAAAAATTTATAAGGATAAGGAAAGCAGTGAGATTTGTGAAACTCACAATATTCAAGGAATGTTGTTTTCAGAAAACTAGAACCATCCTATAGTCATCTACAAATAGTGAAAAATATTGATGACTAATAGGAGGTGATTTTAAGCTAGAACCAAGGTACTATTCCAAGAGATTGGAAACTATTTTGCATGGAGATATAAGGAGCTTAATGGTATACCAAGGAATGGGGCTTCGATCAAATTTTGAATATGAAATTGTAGAAATTATACAGTATTTACACACACCCAAACCAAGGTATCATTTCAAGAGTTTAAAAAATTGTATGCATGGAGTTATAAGGAACATAAATGTAACCCAAAGAATGGGTGAAAATCATATTACCATTCAATAATATGCCACTCTTATAAATAAATGACCTAAAACAATATTGCATCAGTTGAAACCCCTAGTAAGAGTTAAATTAGACAAGTTTTTGGCTGTTGTGTATCAAGTTCATGAAACTAATTGAATGGGATAGTCCACTATTAATGATCCACAAAATACTAGCAAGCTGAAAACTTGTATTGAGTTTCATGATTTGAAAAAAATCATTATTAATATGATGAACCTTACTTTTAGTGAAGTGTTGGCAGATGTAGTTAGGCATGAGATATATCCATTATGGATAGATTCTCGTGTTACAACCAATAAATAAAAATAAAAATTATAATTGGAAATAAAAACTTTATGACAAAATGGAGATCACTTTGTGATGTTGTGATACCCTACAAACTTAAGAACTTATTAGAAGCATATTACAAATACATTTTTGGGAATATTCATAAATTTATGTAAATTTCCATAAAATTATTAGGGCTTATAGAAAATTTATCTACACCTTTTGTAATATAAGCTAAAAACAATTAACAGTGTGGATTTCATTGAACCTATTATTATTTTAAATAAGAATTCCTTCAAGAGTATTTTACAAGCATACATTTACAAGCATATATTGAGTAAGGAAACAAAGTGTGATGATGCTACAAATTTACTTGTTCTATATCTTTGAGATCTAGAGGGTGATTATGTAAATTATTTCTAGAGAATAATGGATATTATTACAAAATCATATAAAATTATGTCACAGTAACATATCCAATGAAGTTCCTTCTTGACAAAATATCCAATCTATATAGATGAATATATGTAGACACACAATTTATATATATATATATATATATATATATATATATATATATATATATATATATATATGAAAATATTATAGAGCATCAATTATGAGGTTCTCAAACTACATGAAGACATTAAAGGTACACATAGATTATTTCTATATTTCAACTGATGCATATTAACAATATAGGCAACAGATGGGAACATTGATCATCATCACTTGCACACACACAATAAGCTACAAGTTGAAAGCTACATAGAAGGATATTATTACACAAATGTGTTATATATATATATATATATATATATATATATATATATATATATATATATATATATATATATATTCCAAAGGGTTTTCCCAATATTTTTATGTTATAAATTTTATCTTGTATATATATATTTAAGATATAACTAACACTATACAATAATCATATTATATTATGACAATTGAGAAAATAAAACACATTATTTCAGGAATAAAACACATTATTTCAGGAATCTAAGTTTTAATTCTTTTTGAAGCATAGAATTTTCATGTTGGACATACAAACCTTTATCCTATTAAGGTAAGTGAGCTTGACTACGTGTATGATAATTTGAAAATATTCAACTTGTTATATTTGATGCATATGATGAGAACTTTATGGACATGGTAAATTTCCTTACGTGGTTCATGGCTCACAAGGTCTAAAAACAAAGGAGAAAAATAAATTAGTGCCAAAGTCTTAGGATTTATTTAATTGCTCAAACATTAACAATGAGTATCAATTGGGTATCACAAAGATATGCTTTCTTTTAAAATGGTCATGAAAGACTCCAAGAAGCACATAAGCCTTGTATATATTATTAATTTTGCAATAAGAAAAAAGTGTTATACATGTTTTCTAAGTTAGTTTATGATTTCCAATTCCATTTGTGCATGCATAAAAATAAGTATAGAGCTATGATATTTACCAAGGGATAGGAACCTTTGTGAAATAATATTTGACCAATTACATTTGGTGCTTCCAATTACACTCTTTAGAATATGGGAATTAAATGTTTTGCTCCTTTCAAGCAATTGAACTTACCTAAAACAATTATATTATAATATAGTATGGTATTTTATTATGGAAAAAGTAGTTTCTAACACCAACTCTTAAAAACTACTCAAGTTCCTATGTGATACTACAATAACGATGTTTGGTTTCCATGTGGAGATTATTAGTGACATGGGAGCTTATATTATGAATGATACAATGTGTCCTTTTCTCACATGGTCATTAATACAACACAATGTGTAGTCCATATTATCCAAGAGAAATAAAAATACTCCTTAAAGATATATCTAAACATATATATATAATGAATTAAGGATATGGATTAGATCATATGGATTAGGCTACACAATGTAATTGTGTGGCCTTTTTTCACTTCATGCAATATAGTTAAGAGACTCCAAGTCAAATGGTAATTGTCCAGGAAGCTTTAGTAGTAATGGAGTTCAATGCTTTGTTATTATGATTTGTTATGATACTCGGAGAGACACAATATTTAGAAGGGAGGCCTTATTTTAAAATTTTCAATGCACAAAGAAATGACATATTAGCATGTATTGCACATGCTCAGCTAACCAAATATTTACTACTAATATATGAAATGGAATGAATCTCTTTAGTCAAGGTAAAGAGTAACAATAACCACTATCAATGTTTAGACAAAGATCCCCAGATGTGGGTGCCTCGTAGAGCTCGATCAACTTGCCACATGGCCTCCCCAACCCCGAGTAGTTGTCCTTGCCACGAGGTAGCACATGGCCCTAGCATGGGTGCCATTAAATATGAAATTTTGGCTTCGCCCAGCGCCATAACTATAATTCATTTTGATTGTTGTGAATTCATTCTCACCCACCCTCGTTGTAGAGTGCCCTGGCCATTTATGGGCAATGGCGCCACCTCCCCTTAGCACTTCTCCCTCCGTCTCACTGTTAATTTGGAATTTGTCTCTGATAATACTTATTTCACCTTCGCCCCTCTCTCTTCCCTTTAGACCCCATCCACCCACTCGTTCCATGCTACTTACAGTTTCACTACCCACCCTCCTCATTCTTCTCACTCGCCTAGCTTACATTCTCAGAATTCGACCGCCTACATGCCTCATTTCCATCGCATGTGCTAACACAGAGGTGAAGGCCGAGGCTTACCTTCCCGACCTCCCATCCCTACCATGTTGGAAAGCTCTGTGGAATTATACCTGGACATGGATTCGTTGAAGGTCCTTGATCCTCAGCATCTCTCAGCCCACATCTCCCTTCGCCAACCTGAAGCTCATACTAGCCCATCTGGTTTGGGGTCTAGGAAGATGATTCATAAATCAACTCTATCACCTTCTAACCTTCATCAACCCTAGAAAATGGTGGCTCTTCCCTTCAAGCCTACGTAGGATTCTCCGAATAGTAGTGGTAGCAGCAGTGCTGTAGAAGGTGGCAAAGAAGTAGCAACAGGTGCTCGTTCGACCTCCATGCCTAAGTGGGACCCCCAACTTTCCAAGGTAGAGTACAACCCTCTGATTATGGTTTCTTCATTGAGGAAGATCATTCCCCCTTAGCCAATTCAGTATGACAAGAACCAGAACGCCTAGCATCATGGTTCCTTGTTAGGTCCCTATATCACTAATATAGTCCCTTATTATTGTTAGTGTAACCCCCTTATTGTTATTATTGTACCCTTGTAACCCCCATATTGTTATTATTGTGCCCTTAAATTATTATTGTTAGGTCGGCTAGGATTACATCATGGCCCCACTAGGATTACATTGTGGCCCCATGGACTCCTATATATAGAAAGGAGGTTTTGTAATTTGAATCATCCAAGAATTGTTCATTCATGTAATGTATTGGAGGTTGCCCCATCGAAGTGGCTTATTTATAAGGCGTTGATATCTCTTTTCTTCTATTTTTGGAGCTGGTTACACAACATTTGGTATCAGAGCTTTGGATTCTAGGGTTTCGTTGCTTGAAACAGGTCATCATGGAATTTTCGCTATAAAATTTTTTCTACGAAGGTTCAGAATCTAAAATTTTTAGGGTGCGAAGCTGAAATCCTGAGGAAACTCTTCAAAAAAATTTAGAGCTTGGTTCTCAATATTTTCAGAGATATGATCTATGGAAGGTAGTGCTTTTCCAGGCTCCCGAATTTCATCTCAAAGAGGTGATCATGGGAAATGTTTCATAACTCTCTCTCTGAGCATCAGATTGGAGTGACGTAAAAATTGGTCACAAGTACACAGACTATAGTTTCTTGGCTATCAATTTCAGAGCTGAAGGATGAAAATGTGACACGTGGAAAGTCATACAAGTTCACTCTACTGAACCAATCCATAATTAGGTCATTGTGGGAGATTGGAAAAAACTTTGTCTTGGAGAATCAAAATCAGGTCATAACTATGGCATTCAAAAGAGATTTCAGAGGGCTACTTCAATACCGAATTTCAGATATTTAAGAGCTGCAATCATAGAGATAATCTAATTTCAATATCGAGCTCCTCAAAAGCAATAAAAAGGTGTGTATTTTTTTCCGAATTGCATAAGTCTTGTTTAAAGAATCAATTTGAATTGATTCCAAGGGAATATTGTAGAATAGATATCAGTATTGGGTTCTAAAAAATGCCCCATAGAAATAATTCAACACCCATTAAGCCTCCAGAAGGCTCTACTATGACTCATGAAGATGAATAATTGCAACATGATCTATCAAAATTACAAGAGCAAGTGCACCAAATTTCGCTCTCGCAAAGAGCAAAAAAAAATGAAAAGGAATTTTTGAAGAAAGGTGTGGAAGTGAAGATGGATGGTGTGAAGAATAATATGGATGGTTTGAAGAATAATATGGATGGTTTGAAGAAAGGCGTGGAATCTAAGATAGATGGCATGGAAGCTGGCATGGAATCTAAGATGGATGACATGGAAGCTAAAATGGAAAACATGAAGAATGATCTAAAAGTAGACATGGACAAAGTTGATACAAGAAATGTTTCCTAATGGTGAAAAGATAGTAGAGGAAACTCATGATGAGAACAAAATAAATGTTAATCGTGATTTCATAAACTCTAATGTTGGCGGGAAGAACCACCATATTCCAAAATTGGATATGAGGAAGTTTGATGGAAAGGATCATGTAACATGGATACTATAGATGGAGCAATATTTTGATCTCCATAATGTGCAAAACACACAAAAGGTACGCATTGCAACTTTACATTTAGAACAAAATACATTTGTATGGTATCGATGGCTTTGCTGGACCGTAAAAAAATTGTCACTTGGTCAATTTTTAAGGAGGAAATGATAACACATTATGAGGATACAAAGAGAAACACCTTCTTTAGCCAATTGATAAATCTCAAACAAAAGGGTTTAGTGGGGGAGCACATTGAGGACTTCCAAAAATTGAATATAAGGGTAACTGATATTCCATAGGAACACAGGATTGATCTCTTCATAGGCACTTTAAAGGATAGCATCCAACATGAAGTTTGCGTTTTGGAACCTCATTCATTGGAGAAGGCATTCAGGTTGGCAAGAAAAATTGAATGTAAAATTATGCTGACAAGGAAGTCTACCACTCACTTCTATAAAGAAGGAAGTGTTCCTATGCCTAGATTTCCACAACCTACAAGGTTGACACCACAACAATTGGAAGAAAAAAGAGCGAAAGGGCTTTGCTACAGTTGTGAAAGAAAATACACTAAAGGTAATAAGTGTGCTGAGAAGAAATTATTTTACATAGATTGTGAAGAGGAAGAAGAAAATGAACAAGAAGAGGATATACACCAGGAACTAGCCGTAGAAGAGCAAGAAATGAGTCTGACCATATCGTGTAATGCACTGGCAGGAATCACCACTCCTCAAACTCTCAAGATAGAAGGACATATCAAGAAGAAAAATGTAATAGTGTTGATTGATTTAGGTAGCACCCATAATTTTATTCATTGTAAGGTAGTCAAGGACTTAAATTGTTTCCTATACACAACACCAAAATGTCAAGTGATGGTTGCAAATGGAGGAACTAGGAGTACAATGGTTACAATCTTTGGGGACAGTAGCTTTTAATTTTCAAGAACTTTTCTTGAAATTTTTTTCAGAAAGAAAGGAAGTCAAATTACGGGGCATTGCAGGGAAGCCGAGAAAGATAATAAGCTCTAATGTCATGAAAATTCTTCTAAAGAAAGAACAACGAGGTGTAATTGCACAATTATGCTCACTAGAAGTTCCAACATCAAAATCATCTATTTCTGCAGATCTCCAACAAGTCTTGGACAATCATTCCAAGGTGTTTGAAACTCCCAAAGGACTCTCACCTATTCATGATCATGATCATGCTATTCATTTGATTCCAGGAAGTGTTCCTCCAAACATCAGGCCTTATAGATATCCTTATGTCCAAAAGAGCGAAATTGAACGTATGATTGCAGAAATGTTAGAGGTAGGTAAAATTCAACCTAGTCAAAGTTATTTCTCTGCTCCTGTAGTATTGGTACACAAGAGGGATGGATCATGGCGAATGTGTCCGGATTATAGGGAGCTCAATAAGCTCACCATTAAAGATAAATTTCCCATTCCTGTGATTGATGAATTATTGGATGAATTACATGGAGCAATTTATTTTACCAAGTTGGATCTTCATTCAGGATATCATCAAATTAGAATGAAGACTCAAGATATTCCAAAAACAACATTTCGAACTCATGAGGGTCATTATGAATTTTTGGTCATGCCTTTTGGCCTTACCAATGCACCTTCTACATTTCAAGGGTTGATGAATTCCATTTTCAAACCCACCCTTAGAAAATTTGTGCTAGTATTTTTTGATGATATACTAATCCACAGCAGGTCTTGGAAGGATCATGTTGAACATGTTGACAGGGTGCTCAAACTATTGCAGGAGAAACAATTATATGCAAAAAAATCCAAATGTTTCTTTGGAGTACAAGAGGTGGAATATCTCGGTCATATTGTATCTCACGAGGGTGTTAAAGTAGACCCTAACAAAATTAAAGCCATTAAGGAATGGAAAGTCCCCACAACCATAAAGCAGTTGCGAGGATTTCTCGGGTTAACAGGGTATTATCACAAGTTTGTTAAGAACTATGGGAGAATAGCAGCACCTCTAACAACATTATTGAAGAAAGATGCATTTTCATGGACTCCTGAAGCAACTAAGGCCTTTGAACATCTTAAAGAGGAAATGTGCCTAGCACCGGCCTTAGCTACGCCAGACTTCACAAAAACCTTTATTGTGGAATGTGATGCCTCAGGAAATGGAATTGGTGCTATTTTAATGCAGGAAGGAAGACCCATTGCTTTTGAAAGTCGTCCAATCAAAGGAAAGTATTTACAGAAACCTATTTATGAGAAGGAAACGTTAGCAATACTGCATGCACTAAAGAAATGGCGAACTTACCTAATGGGAAGACACTTCAAGGTAAAAACTGATCATGATAGTCTTAAACACTTTTTGGAACAAAGATCATCTTCAGAAGAGCAACAAAAATGGGTCACAAAGATGTTGGGTTATGACTTTGAAATAATCTACAAAAAAGGAAAGCTTAATGTTGTTGCAGATGCACTCTCAAGAAAGAATGAAGAGGTGGAAGCATTGCTTTGTGCCATTTCTATCATCCAACCAGATTGGATAACCGAAGCAAGAGATGAATGGAAGAAGGACAAAGATGTATGGACACTCATTCAAAAGTTGCAGCAAGATCCTAGTACATCTGATACATTTAGTTGGAAAAATGATTCCTTATGGTACAAAGATCGCTTATATCTTTGTAAGAATTCCCAACTAAAACAAAAGATTCTTCTGGAATTCCACACTTCTCCTTTAGGAGGACACTCAGGATTTTTAAAAACTTACCATAGGGTGAAGAAAGAATTTTTTTGGGATGGCCTTAAAACTGATATTCAAAAGTTTGTGGCGGAATGTTTGGTTTGCCAGCAGAATAAAGTTGAGACAATTAAGACCCTGGGACTTCTACAACCTTTATCCATTCCAAGTCAACGTTGGGAGGAGATTTCAATGGATTTTATCACAAGTTTACCTAAGTCCGAAGGAAAGAGTGTCATCATGGTGGTAGTTGATAGACTTACTAAGTATGCACACTTTTTTTCATTATCTCATCCATTTAAAGCAAGTACAGTTGCTACTACATTTATGGACACAATTAAAAAGCTACATGGAAGCCCAAGGGTTATTGTGAGCGACAGAGATCCCATTTTTACTGGAAATTTTTGGACCGAGGTATTTTCTTGTTTGGGTACTCAATTAGCTCATAGCTCATCTTATCATCCTCAATCTGATGGTCAAACTGAGATAATAAATAAATGTTTGGAAGGATATCTTCGTTGTTTTGTATCTGATAAACAAACACAATGGGTCAAGTGGTTACCTCTTGCTGAATGGTCGTATAACACTTCCTTCCATACTGCAGCAAAAATGACCCCATTTATGGCACTTTATGGATATCATCCACCATCCATCACATCATCTTTAAGAAAAAATTCGAAGGTTCAAGCAGTGGAAGATCACATCGAGCATCAGCAAGAAGTTCTCCAACTCTTAAAGGATAACCTGAATTTGGCACAAAATCGAATGAAACAAAAGGCAGATCAACATCGCAGTGAGAGAAGTTTTGATGTAGGAGATTGGGTATTTTTACGGCTACAACCATACAAACAAATGTCCCTCAAGCAAGCTAAGAAGGATAATAAATTATCGCTAAAGTACTATGGTCCTTACAAGGTGTTGCAAAAGATTGGTACTATGGCATACAAATTGGAGCTTCCTGCTTCTTCACAAGTGCATCCAGTTTTCCATGTTTCATGCTTAAAGAAGGTTATAGGTGAAAATCTTCCAGTTCAAACAATATTGCTAGAACTTGATGAGGAAGGAAATAGAATCATGGTTCCTTGTTAGGTCCCTATATCACTAATATAGTCCCTTATTATTGTTAGTGTAACCCCCTTATTGTTATTATTGTACCCTTGTAACCCCCATTTTGTTATTATTGTGCCCTTAAATTATTATTGTTAGGTCGGCCAGGATTACATTGTGGCCCACTAGGATTACATTATGGCCCCATGGACTCCTATATATAGAAAGGAGGTTTTGTAAATTGTATCATCCAAGAATTGTTCATTTATGTAATGTATTGGAGGATTCCCCTTCGAAGTGGCTTATTTCTAAGGCATTAATATCTCTTTTCTTCTATTTTTGGAGTTGGATTTACAACCGTTACTCCTTTTCTCCCCATTTTACTCAATCTCAATTATCGTTTCTATGTTTCTTTACTTTTTGCAAAGCATACTTAGATACTAGGCACTAATGTTTCATGTCGGTTTCCCCTTCAGGGGTAGCACCTTTTATGCTCTATGGATTGGTTTCTGGGCTGGTTTCCCCACTAGGGGAAGCCCTATTTTTTTATTTTTAAATTTCCTCTTTCCCACCAGAATTGGCTAATTCAGCAATTCCGGTTAGAATGTTGAACTGTATCACTGTACGTTTTGTATAACATAATAGAATCTAGTCATATTTAAGAAAAAAAATTTGGACAAATATAATATAATGTATTTCTATAACATTCATATATAAAAACATTGCACTAATCTATGTATTTTCCAAACTAAAAGATCCAATTTAGCCCCTATTAAATTATCTTTTGGAAAACTATGAAAATCCCCATATTTTGTAATCACAATAAATTCAAGCTTCTTTCAACAATACTCAACAACTCCATGTAAGTAGTAAATTCACTTTTTGAAAGTTTCGATTTTTTTTTCAAAATCAATAAAGTGATTTTTATAGGCTAGCATTAAAATATTTTAGAGTTTGTACTTTAAAATAAGAGAAACTTTTATGCCAAAGCTTTATGATTAAAAACGAATCAACTATAATATAACCCTTTTTTTGGTTTGGAATAAGCACGAACAATTCTAGCTCTCTTAATTAGAACTTATATCATAAAGGATGCATTCATTCCAAGGCTTTTTGCTTTCACTTCATCTATGTGATAATTCTCCTAAACTACACATGTAAACACCAATAAAATTTTCACTCAAGTTCATAATTTTAAGATATGTAATGTTCCCATGTGTTGACACTATGAAAAATTATGAGCTTGATTAGGCCTGGTTTCAAAAAACCATGTTTTGGTGCATCTAGTAAGATATAAGCTATCATTACAAGAAACTAATGTAAGTCCAATTCATAGGGGCTTCACTCAGTAAACCTCTACCATATCACGTGTGATAATATCATATTAAACAATACCCTTAATTTGAGTACATATTGGAAAATACCTATAAAAATCACATTATTTAATCCCCTACCAATATAAACCCAATACACCTTCCCAATTTTAAAATCCCCTACTTCCACTATATATTGTAGATATCCATTTTTTCATTAACATTTTTTATACCCGTTTATATTTCTTCATTAAATTTGAGCTCCATTTTTTATACCTGCCAATTAAAAACCCTTTACTCCCTATATATCCCCCAATATATTATGTCATTTTTTCTTCATTATATATCCCCCAATATGAACCCATGTGATATGGTATTGCTCCTGCAGTGAAGCCCATGTGGTCCAATTATCAATAGGTTATTCATTAAGATGATTTGCATCATAGTAATCTCACTCTAAAGTCATTATTTATTTTGATCACTTTGCATTATTGCTAAGTGCACTGGAAAGTACCATAAGGATTAATTTTCTCCTCTCTTTTTCTACAAATTTTTTTTATGGAAAATATGCATGACCTATTGGACTATAGGTACTATTAAATCTACAACTCCCTCTTTTGCAATCAATTTACAACTTTTTTCCTTTATAAATATAATTTCCATCAATCCCTTCCTAAACCTTGTTCTGAGAAAGACCATTTTGTTCTTCTACATAGCCTAATACAATACTTCTCATGGATACCTTGGGGAAAATATAAAAATAATTGTGGACAAACTTTGAGTTTCCTACTCCTAGAGGTCCTCATTAGAAGGCTCTATAGAAACTTCTTTCTCTCCCTTTTAGGTTGTGATGTCTTCTTCATGAGTGAAAGGGAGAGGATAAGAGAACCCTTCATAAAAATAACCTATTCTTCTTCTCCCTCCATTCCCATCAATTTTTTCTTGAAATTCATTATGTTGATAGTCTCCCAATTCTCCAAACTAGAATCTCCAAGTCCCTATTCTCCAACTATGTGTTCTCACATTCACTCTCCCATCCAATTGCAATATGAGTGGTAATTGGACGAAGGAAGGAGATTGAATAATTAGGAAAATAAGCAAAGATTACAATAAAAATAAAAGTAATTAAAAATGTATGTCTACTAGTAATGGTTATGGGTATTATGATAAGAGTTGGGATGAAAATGCTCCACTAAGGAAATAATATGTGTCAACCCAAGTTTGTGAATGAAACCAATGAGATTTCATAGAACCCTACCCTTAAGAGGGTTTTCATAAATAAAAATACATATTTATCCCTATTGACACCACAACAAAGGGCTCCCTCTAAATAAGAGTTTAAAATATTCAAAATTAATAAAATAAAGAACAAAGGCATGATTAAGGCCAGAAAATAAAATTAAAATGGTAAGATTCCCTGAATGAATAAGATAAATTATAGGAAAGATAAATATATACTTATGAAGAATTTGTTGAAGGATTGAAGATTAGAAACATTGTGATGAACATATGGCCCTTTGGTCATTAATCAAATAGTGGAAGCAATAAAAAGATGCCAATTGAACATGTGAAACTACACAAACTTCCATTATCCATGCAATCTAAGGATAATGATCAAGCATGGACAAAATTTGATAAATTTCAACATATGTGACACCAAACTTAGATTGTATATGTAAACCCCATGGACACCACAAATTTCAAATGGTACCATCAACCACAGATGTAGACACTTCATAAAGGAAGTTAGGTTTCCACTATCCATTTGTTTCCATTTTCTAAATTATAGATTACTTCCTGTCCATTCTACCTTTCCTTAAAAGGCTTATTTAGATTATTTCACCATTCTCATTTCGATTTCCATCGGAGATGTTCAAAATTCCCATTTGAATCACCACCAGATTCTTTTACGATTCTCATTTCAATTATTGAAAAATGGGATTATAGATGTAAATTGATTTTATTAAGAAAATATGATGGCCCATGTTCACACCATATCATGCATTTTTTATTCAGAAATTAATTGTTGGATGGTGTTTTCATTAATGTCAACCCTTGAATTTGAATAGGTTGAATTTCACTAAAAACGACAATCATTAATGTCAAATGGTTAATGAATGCATCTTAGTAATTTTTAGATTACATCAATATGGAAGCTCCACTTTTGGATGGTTGAAAACCCAAGTCCTAAGGTTTTGGTTCCTGTTGACAGTGCTAGAAGCTACCAAAAGGACAGCGGGTCTCCCCAATGTGAAGCCCCAATTAGAACCCACATTGTTTGGAGTAGGAAACCCAATTGGAATACGATATGTTATCAAAGTGTTGAGTTTTATAGTGTTCCTTGGTTGCAATGACTGCATAGAATGATGTATATGTGACTTCGGTGGAAAAAAGTGTATGACTTTGTGAAGTGTCAAGTCTAATGCATAAGAAGTTACATCACATCAAATGGAAATAGAGTGGGCCCCTTATAATTATTTAATAGTGCTTATCTTAAAAGGGACACATTAGAAATAAAAGAATCATATAAGTTAACATGAAAAATAGTTCACAAGATAACCATGATCGAAATAACATAACAACATGCATTCAAAAAGATTCATACTAAGGCAAACAAAATAGTTCATAAACATTACCATAAGTGAAATAACACATCACAAACTTAACAAGAATAGACTTGCTACATCAACATATGCATGAAGACACATCGATTGCAAGCTTTTACTAAAAGTGAAATTTCTAGACATACTTTTATAATTGAAAAAACACTGGCCCCAATAGTGGACCATGAATCCAGTGCTTGCATCTCCAAAGAAAGGTAATCCTTCTATGATAAAGGAGAAGAAAAGGCTCTCTAAAATAATCTCAAGCTTTAAATCCAAAGACAAAATCCATTTACATGAGTTTTGATGGTATATTTATAACATATGAGATGACTATCCATCTCCCTTTGTGACCTTTGGACTTCCCTCAATACTCTTTTGCTTCTTTTTTCTTTTTCCTAATTGGTCATCTTTCATATTCCACAATTGACACTTGGAATTCCACTTACAAATTTACTTCAAATAGAATATTGAAAATACCCATATAAGATAAAATTGGGTAGAGTCTAATAAAACAAGCATAATAAGACAAGAAAACACATCATGGTTGAGTTTGAGGAAACTCTAGCTCAACAACTTTGACTTGTAGATCTTCAGTCACATAGCAACGCCAAGAATTTTGTTAGGCGATGATTCCCTCAATATTTGTGTTGGGATCAAGCTAAAAGTGGACTCTAACCTCCATTGCAATTCGGTATATTGTCTTGGAGTCGGGTTGTGTTTCCTTCTCCAAAATCAAAATCATGGTGTTGATCTTGGCAGGGTGACCAATATACTTCTGCATATCATGTCTATTAACCTCTAGGTTCCCTTTGGTAGGAATGTGCCTGAACTAGTCCAAATATTCTTCAACTTCCTGTCTGACCTTATTTCCACCTTTAGCCTGAGTGAGTGTGTCGACTTAAGGTATCTTGTGATACTTCACCATAGAATCCACATTATTATACAATCATGCATAAGAGGAAAAAATGTTGGTAATGAAAGTCTCGAGTTGTGTTTATTTCTATAAGCATCCGGACTTCATATTTTTCCAACTCAGATTATTTTCTTGTCTTTTGTACCAAATCAGGTGGTGCATGTCTATATTTCATTCCCCACTCATGCACTGTAGTGAAAGCTATGTGAAAAGCCTTGAGATTTTTTGCATTCTCTCTTGAATTCAATTATATGGCGTGCAAAGGAACAACTAATTTGTGCACAGTGGATAGCTCTTCATAGAGGTTCCTCATGGTTTCTCCCAGTGCCAATACTTCACCAAGTAAAGCTGCTTTATGTTATTCTAGATACACCTGTGTGGGTGCTAATTTTTGAACCTATGCCTGGAGTTGTTCAATATGTTTCCTTGTAGCTTCTAAATGTTTCACCATTTTTCTATTCTTGACCATAAAATAATTTGTGTTTGACTTGGAGTTATTTACGAAGTGTTGGAAAAATACTGAGAGGGGGGGGGGGGGTGAATCAGTATTTAGGATTTACTCAGCATCTTTTTACTTTTTCATTCTTTAATAACCCATACGCTACTTTTCTGAACCAGACTCGCGTATATACGCGGATACCCTTTACTGAACTTGCGTATGCACAGAGATATTAATAAAAAAAAAATTCTTCACTTAGATCCTTACATGTATTCATTTATCAGATGTTTATATAGCAGTAGACATGTGCAGTAATAACAGAATGAAACATCACACAAAAGCATCACACATGAACACCATGATTTTTAGGTGGAAACCCAAGTTGGGAGAAAACCACCGCTGTCATTGTCTCAGCCTTCAATATTTTATTATGGAGAAAAAATTCTTACAATCATGTACTGGTGTAGACTTATACCAGCACGCAGGCACCCACCTGCAGAAGGCTACCACCTTCTCTCGTTTACCAGCCTCACATGGAAGAGAGCTTCAACCCCCTGCTCTCGTTTACCAGTCTCACCTGGAAGGGAGCTACTACCCCCTGATATTAGTACCAGCCTCTGTTGACATAAAGCTTCTATTATTAGACTGAAGGCTTCAACCCTCAGATCCACTGCAGACCACGTTTCATCAATTTTCAAACTGGATCCAACAGCTCCAACACAACCCTTCACTCTTCAACAAACATACTTTGCCCAATGCTACAAACAAAACAGTGAACCCACTGAAACCAGAATATCAGAGTTAACCCAGACTTCAGAACAGACATTCAGAAACACATTCAACTTTGAGCAATCATCAGTTCAGATATGATACGCGCTTTTCTTTAGATGGATCCGCGTATATACGTGCTTTCACTGAAGACAACCCGCGTATGCATTCGTGCAACTTTTCAAAAAAAAAAACCTAACAGGTCATACGCTCCTTTGTTGAAATAGATCCGCGTATATACGCGCCTTTAGTGAAGCGAACCTACGTATAGATCTATAAAAGATAAACTTTGCAGAACAGACCAGATCTATGAACTTACCCAGATTTCTTCAACTTCTTTTAACAGATTTGCGCCAGATCTTCATCACTTCTTTTCAGATCATCCAGGGGTTTTTCCATTTCAAGATCTAGAGATCTTGAACCTTCATTGTGTTCATAGATACATTATAGAATCAGATCTATCAATTAAGATAAAAGTTCCACCATGCAGATATGCTTCAGAGTGAAGTATTCATTAAATCCCAAACACATGCACACCCTTTGCACAATGAATTTCTTCTCCTTATATAGGATTACCCTTTATCAATACCATGAGCCAAAATCACATTACTTTTGATGGTATTCCTGGACGGGGTCACATAGACGAATTATTACTTAATACAATGGGCCAATACCATGGTGGTTACCCCTGGTTTTACATGCTTAGAGCGCTTTTTCCCATACGCGACTTGGCACGTTGTTTCCCGCGTGCATACGCTACTTGGTCTAGACAAATCCGCGTATGCCTTGAGACACACTCTTTTCATCATTATTTAAACACATACTAAAATTCCTTTTATCATTACATCATATCACATCAGATTTACATCATTACCAAGTCCATCAAATAAAGAACAACTTCATCAAGTAGGTTGCCATCATCTTCATCAAGTGGGTTTCCATCAAGGACAACACTCAGCATCATATTAACAACAATCTCCCCCTTTGGACTTGATGGCAACCACGATGGTGTTTGATCACTATAGCACCATGATACTCTCTTGTTATTCAAACACCAAGTCATTAATTCATTCTCCCCCTTTGACATCAAGGGCAAAGGGCGGATCAAAAGAAGGAAGTGCTTTGCAAATATGATGTGTACTGAAGGTATCATGCTCCCCCTAAGTTCATGATGAATCTTCAAACATATTTTTCAATGAAGCACATGACTTTATGACCTTCCTATCACCAAGGACTCATACTTACATCAAAGATCCAACCAAGTGAATTTACATAAGAGACTCAAATACCCAACCAAGTGGGTTTACATATCTAACTCAACTACCCAACCAAATGGGTTTACAAATAACAAGTTCTTACATGACTAAATATTACAATTTTACAACATGGGTCTCATCAAGTTACAAAAATGACTTTTCATGACCAATACTAGAAAGACCTCAAGAGAGAGATCATATTTCAAAACCATCATAATGCCAACAATTCATTATACACAGCAAGACTAATTCTCCCCCTAAAACTTTGCATCCAATGCATCCTTTCTAAATGACCAAGGCTCCTCCTTAGCTTGTGCAACAGTGTCAATAATACAATCATCAGTAGTCAGACTGATGCTCCCCCTGAACTGGTACCCCTGATCTTCAGCTGCCAAATTAATTCTCTTATCATCAATGCATATGCGACTGAGTCTGCTGTAACTCGTGTGTATACGCGAATTTAGTTTAATAAACCCGCGTATGGAAAGTGAAACATTGAAAACTTCACATTCCTTCATCTTCCCCTGAATCTGTCCTTCCTATACCTGTCTTCTTTACATCAAATTCTTTGTCAGAAATAAGCATACCCAGAATAACCAAATAGTACTGAAAAATGCTGACCCTCAACCCAAAAATGTCAGCAACTATCCATACGCGGCTTTCTATTCATATACTCGCGTATATACGTGACTGTGTTTCAGAAAACCCGCGTATACAATTTAATCTTCTGAATTTAATCAGATCTAATCTTCTGAGAGGCAGAGACAACACCCAAATTTTGTTTGAGATATTCGAATGCTTCCCTGGGTAGAGGTTTGGTAAAGATATCAGCAGCTTGTTCTTTGGAGGGGACATACTCCAACTTCACCTTTTGTTCAAGCACTTGTTCACGTAAGAAGTGATACTTGATGGGAATGTGCTTGGTCTTCGAATGCATAACAGGATTCTTTAAGATACTGATGGCACTTGTATTATCACACATAATGGAGATAGGAGAAGTACATTTGATTTGAAAATCGCCCAAGGTTTGCATCATCCAAACGAGTTGAGTGCAACAAGATGCGGCAACCACATATTCTGCTTCAGCAGTAGATAAGGCAATAGAAATTTGCTTCTTACTGAACCAAGATACCAACCGAGGCCCCATATAGAATGCACCACCACTTGTGCTTTTTCGATCATCAACATTTCCAGCTCAATCTGCATCAGAGTAAGCATGAAGAGTAAGATCAGCATTCTTTGGATACCATAGTCCAAAGTCTTAAGTTCCTTGCAGATATTTGAATATTCTTTTGACAGCCTGAATATGAGACTCTTTTGGATTAGCTTGGAATCGTCCAACAATCCCAACAACATGCATAATGTCCGATCTAGTCCCGGTGAGATAAAGTAAACTTCCTATCATTGATCTGTATTCTGGTTGATTTACCATGGGAGAATTATCATGAGAACTGAGATTGCATCTGGTTATCATTGGTGTACTTACAGGCTTGAATTCTTCCATGCCATACTTCTTCAAAATTTGCTTAAGATATTTTTCTTGTGATAGGAATATGCCATTTGTAGTTCGATGCACTTGCAAGCCAAGAAAGAATGTTAGTTCCCCAAGTAAAGACATCTCAAATTCTTGCTGCATAACAGAAGAAAATTTTTGACTCAAGGATTCTTCATTACTCCCAAAAATGATATCATCAACATATACAATCACAATCAAAATTTTGTCATGTTCAATTTTTGTGTATAAGTTGCTATCAACAGACCCCTTTGAAAATCCTTGTTGATGGAGATATTTGTCAAGACGATAGTACCATGCCCTTGGAGCTTGTTTGAGACCATATAGAGCCTTTTTAAGTTTACAAACAAGATTCTTATCATTTCCCAAAATGAATCCCTCTGGTTGTTCTATATAAACTTCTTCTTCAAGATCACCATTGAGGAAAGAAGATTTGACATCCATTCGATAAACTTTGATTTGTTGAGAACTTGAAAAAGCAAGAAACATTCTTATGGCTTCAAGTCTAGCTACAGGAGCAAAAGTTTCTTCAAATTCTATACCTTCTTGTTGAGTGTACCCTTTGCAAACCAATCTGGCTTTGTTTCTTATAACATCCCCATTTTCATTTAACTTGTTCTTGAATATCCATTTGGTTCCAATGACATTTTTATCATGTGGTCTTGGTACCAATTCCCAAGTGTGATTATTTTCAATTTGATCAAGCTCTTCATTCATGGCTTGAATCCAACATTCATCTTTGCTAGCTTGATTGACATTTTGGGGTTCAATTGTGGACAGGAATGCCAAATAGCTAGAAGACCCCACAAGAGTCCTCCTTGTTTGTACACCTGATTCCTTGTTTCCCAAAATTTGAGATTCAGGATGATTCTTTTGAACATATCTGGATGGAGCTTTCTCTGATAAATCATCTTCAAGTTCTTCATTGGATCCACTGTCTATACCATTGCCATTTGATGTATAAGGACAAAAATCACCATCATCTTCTTCTGTTGCTTGTTTTTCTTCTTTAGGAGCTGTAGGAGACTCATCAATGACAACATCAATACATTCAACAATCTTTCGAAGCCTTTTATTGTAACATTTGTATGCTCTACTTGTAGATGAGTAACCAAGAAGTATCCCTTCATCTGATCTAGGTTCAAACTTGCCAAGCTTTTCATCATTATTTTTGATAAAGAATTTACTTCCAAAAATTGTAAAATGCTTTACAGAGGGGGAATTACCATACCAGAGTTCATATGGAGTTTTGTCACTATTTACCCGAACATGTGCCTTGTTGAGAATATTTGCTGCTGTATGTGCTGCTTCTCCCCAGAACATGTCAGGAGTCCCAGAATCATCAAGCATAGCTCTAGCCATTTGTTGAATTGTTCTATTCATTCTTTCTGCTACGCCATTTTGTTGTGGAGTGCCTGCTACAGAGAACTGTCTCTTTATGCCATGTTGTTCACAAAATTCAAAGAATTCATTTGATGTATATTCTACTCCTTGATCAGATCTAAGACATTTGATTTTTAGATCAAATTCATTTTCAACCAGTGCTTTGAAGATCTGAAATTTCTCAAATGCTTCATCTTTGTGTTTAAGCAACCCAATCCAACACATTCTAGAGAAATCATCAACAAATAAGATATAGTATTCTTCTCCACGTGGTGAAATTTTCCTCATACGTCCACAAATGTCAGTATGAACAAGTTCAAGAGGCCTACTTGATGATCCTTCTTTGGCATTAAATTGTACTCTAGTCTGCTTACCAAATTGGCAGGATTTGCATATGATACTTTCTGGTAGAGTAATATTGGGAAGACCACGAACAACTTGAAGTCTACTTGCTTTGTTGATTTGAGAGAAGCTTAGATGCCCCAGCCTTCTATGCCATAGCCAATTTTCTGAATATTTGCTCAAGTAACATTGATCTTTGCAGTTCTTCAATACATATAGGTTGCTTGGAGTTATCTTCCCTTTTATAATAGTTCTACCTGTATCTAGATCACGAACCACACATTCTTTTGAACTGAAGACAACTTCTGTACCTTGATCACACATTTGACTTACACTTAACAGGTTATGCCTTAATCCATCCACATACATGACATCATTAGCCTTCACCTTTTCTTTTAGAAACATAGACCCTTTTCCTTTAATTACAGCAGTATTATCATTTCCAAATGTAACTTTCTTTTCCTTTTCTAGAGCATTATATGAAAGAAGTTTGCTTTTGTCACCTGTCATGTGTCTTGAGCACCCACTATCAATGTACCATTGATTTTATTCACCTTCTGCAAATAACCCTATCCCACAATTTTCAACCTGTAACTCCTTCTTTTTCCATACTTTGGAACTTGAAGGAAAATGTTGTTTTGGCTGGACTTTGCTCCTGCATTCAGATTATTCATGGCCAAAGTTATTGCAATAAGTACATTCAACTTTGTTTTGAAGAGGAGAAAAATTGTTATAGGTGTTCTTTTTTGGTTCAATATCCATCCTTTTCTTTCTTGCTTCTCTTGTCAAGATGGTTTTATATGAAACACATTGAACAACTTTATGACCAAAATTGTAACATGAGAAACATTGTCCATTGAAGTAGAAATTTTTGCGATCATGAAATCTTCTATTTGAATTTACCTATTGATTGTTGCTTCTTTGAGAGATATCCCTATTAGTGTTCCTTGTATTGTGAAGATCATGCTTTACCTGTGAAGATTCTTTATTCCCTCGTTGAGTGGCTGAATGTAGTAAACCGGTTGTAGCAGCTTTTAGATAATTTGGTGCTGAAGCCTGAGAGGATTCTCCGGTGTATCCAAGACCTGTCTTAATCAGAGGAGATCGTTGAACCTTGATAATCTCATCTAAGGTTTCGGATCCTTTAGCAAATCTAAGATTCAGAGTCTTTACTTTCTCAAGTTCTTTTCTTAGACTTACTACTTCACATTCTAATTTTTCATTATGTTTCTTTGCTTCTTCATTTTGCCTTTTCAGAGTCTCTATGATTATTTTACTTTCTTCCAAGCATATTTTGAGTTGATTGTTTTGATCAAGAAAATCATTGTCATCTAGAGCATCCATAAAATCATCCTTATCGTCTCTAGAATTATTTTAACATTCTTCCTCACTGTCAGATAACCCATCACTATCCTCATTTGTATAGTAGCTTTTCTTAGTGCTAGACCGGTTCTTATTTCTTCTTGCTACTTCTTTCTCTTTAGCAGATGTTTCTTTATAAGGAAATTTTTCAGCATAATGACCAACTCTTCCACAATTAAAACATTTGAAAGGAAGCTTACCTTTGAATCTTTCGGTTCCTAGTTGGAGTTTTCTCACAAAGTTTGCCTCATCTTCTTCTGAGATATATCCTGACCCTTCCGGTTTTTGAACTTCTTTCCCTTTTGTAGAAACTTTAAAAACAGCTTCTTTGACTTTAGATGGTCCTCCTCTCCTCATTTCATATGCAGTCAATATGCCATGAAGTTGCACCATAGTAAGATTTTGAAGGTCCTGTTTTTCTTCAAGAGCAGAAACTTTTGACTCAAACTTGGCCGTTAGTGATCTCAAAATTTTCTCAACCAAAGTGGATTCAGTTATTGTTTCTCCCAGATTTCTCATACGGTTTACAACATCATCAACACGTAAAAAGAAACTAGCAATATTCTCATCACTATGCATTTTTAAATTTTCATACTCAATTCTGAGAGATTGAAGTTTTGCACTTTTTACCTTTGCATCACCTTCATAGCTTAGGATGATTTTGTCCCATATCTCCTTTGCTGTATTCAGCTGCATGACTTTGACAAATTATGCTTCAGTTAGACTTCCAGTTATCGCATTGACCGCTTTTGCATTTGATTCATAATTCTTTCTTTCAGTGGGATCTGTTGGGTGTAGCAGCTGGATATTGATATCCTTGTTCAACAATGGCCCATATATCTGCTCCCATAGACTGAAGATAGGATCTCATCCTTATTTTCCAGAAGATTAAATTTCTTCCGTTGAAGAGCGGAGGTTTGATAGATGTTGTTCCCTCGTGATCATCCTGCTTGATCTTCCTTCTAGCGGTTAAGCCTTTTTCAGAAGGACCTGCTCTGATACCAATTGTTGAAACAATACTGAGAGGGGGGGTGAATCAGTATTTAGGATTTACTCAACATCTTTTTAATTTTTCATTCTTTAATAACCCATACGCTACTTTTCTGAACCAGACTCGCGTATATACGCGGATACCCTTTACTGAACTTGTGTATGCACATAGATATTAATAAACAAACAATTCTTCACTTAGATCCTTGCATGTATTCATTTATCAGATGTTTATATAGCAGTAGACATGTGCATCAATAACAGAATGAAACATCACACAAAAGCATCACACATGAACACCATGATTTTTAGGTGGAAACCCAAGTTGGGAGAAAACCACCGCTGCCGTTGTCTCAGCCTTCAATATTTTATTATGGAGAAAAAATTCTTACAATCATGTACTGGTGCAGACTTATACCAGCACGCAGGCACCCACCTGCAGAAGGCTACCACCTTCTCTCGTTTACCAGCCTCACCTAGAAGGGAGCTTCAACCCCCTGCTCTCGTTTACCAGTCTCACCTGGAAGGGAGCTACTACCCCCTGATATTAGTACCAGCCTCTGCTGATAGAAAGCTTCTATTATCAGACTGAAGGCTTCAACCCTCAGATCCACTGCAGACCACGTTTCATCAATTTTCAAACTGGATCCAACAGCTCCAACACAACCCTTCACTCTTCAACAAACATACTTTTCCCAATGCTACAAACAGAACAGTGAACCCACTGAAACCAGAATATCAGAGTTAACCCAGACTTCGGAACAGACATTCAGAAACACATTCAACTTTGAGCAATCATCAGTTCAGATATGATACGTGCTTTTATTTAGATGGATCCGCGTATATACGTGATTTCACTGAAGACAACCCGCGTATGCATTCGTGCAACTTTTCAAAAAAAAAACCTAATAGGTCATATGCTCCTTTGTTGAAATAGATCCGCGTATATACGCGCCTTTAGTGAAGCAAACCTGCATATAGATCTATAAAAGATAAACTTTGCAGAACAAACTAGATCTATGAACTTACCCAGATTTCTTCAACTTCTTTTAATATATTTGTGCCAGATCTTCATCTCTTCTTTTCAGATCATCCAGTGGTTTTTCCATTTCAAGATCTAGAGATCTTGAACCTTCATTATGTTCATAGATACATTATAGAATCAGATCTATCAATTAAGATCAAAGTTCCACCATGCAGATATACTTCAGAGTGAAGTATTCATTAAAGCCCAGACACATGCACACCCTTTGCACAATGAATTTCTTCTCCTTATATAGGATTATCCTTTATCAATACCATGAGCCAAAACCACATTACTTTTTATGGTATTCCTGGACGGGGTCACATAGATGAATTATTACTTAATACAATGGGTCAATACCATGGTGGTTACCCCTGGTTTTACATGTTTAGAGCGCTTTTTCCCATACGCGACTTGGCACGTTGTTTCCCGCGTGCATACGCTACTTGGTCTAGACAAATCCGCATATGCCTTGAGATACACTCTTTTCATCATTTTTTCAACACATACTGAAATTCCTTTCATCATTACATCATATCACATCAGATTTACATCATTACCAAGTCCATCAAATAAAGAACAACTTCATCAAGTAGGTTGCCATCATCTTCATCAAGTGGGTTGCCATCAAGGACAACACTCAGCATCATATTGCCAACACGAAGGCCAATTTGGTTACAAAAATCGCTTCGGGATTCTTCTTAGTTGATTCAGACTTATGCAGGAATGTAATAGAATACATATATAAACATAAACATAGATATGCAGCAAAAATAAAGCTTCATTTCATTAATATAAAAGAACTAAAATATGCTTCAATACAAAATGGAAGCAAACTAGCTTAGGTGATGGTATCTTATCTCAGAGAAGAGATTTGGTGGCTAAATGCCTCTGATTTGTGTTACAATGAGGCTCAAGGGCCCATTATTATTAAGAAACAATGGAAAAATATAAACATCCAAAAAATAATCCTAGGAGATGAATTGTCAAAACTGTGGGCCCCATCGGGGTAAATTGGTACATCAACTTCCTTGGGTTGTAAATTTGGCATACAATCTCCGTTTGAAGTGAACAGTACCTTGTTAGATATATAAATCTAAGGACTAAAAATTTCGACTGCAATAATTAATATTTTCCCATTTTTCAAAAAAAAAAAAATCATTTAGGGCCTCAAAACGGCTCCAGAAGTTAAGGAGCTGAAAAATTGAAAAAAATAGTAAATTGTGCTACAATTAAGGAAACTTAAAAAATTAAATAAACAATGGTGGGGGTCCAATTCGAATAGGAAGGTGGCCAAAAATATCCACCTATATCATTCCTCCCCCCTTAAGAAGCAATGGTCCCCATTGCATTGAGTGCCTCCATGAGATGGGGAAACTTCTGCTGAACTTGGTCCCTGGTGAGCCACTTTCCTTGGTGCAAGAGTTGGCATTTTTTGACAACCCGATACAGTTAGATCTTCTACTAGTGAGTGTTCTTGATATGCGTGTCCATGATCCGATAAATTTTGGTTTTTCCCATGTAGACAAGGTTTATCTCTATTGGTGTGAGTTGTTCCGCAATGTCGGATGTGTCTAGTAATGGTTTAAAGCATGCCCAAAGATGGTCCACATTGAACACTAGGTGCAGGCCAAGGAATGGAGGAATGATGAGAATAAAAGAATTGTATCCCAAAACCTTGGTGATGGTGTAAGGCCCATATTGGAGTGGTATGAGATTCTGATAGGCTCTAGTAAGGCGTTATTTCTACAAATGCAGCCAAACTTTGTCGCCCACTTGTAACTTGTGTGGCACCCAATGTTGATAATGTCGTTGCTTGTACTTGGCATTGGCTCTGTCCAATATTTCATGGACCTGCTAGTGGATGTGTTGAATGTGCTCATTGAAGATGTTATCCCTATCAGCTTCAGATAGGACATGAGTCGAATATGCTTGAGTAGCTGCAAATGGTATGGCCACATCAATGGCACATAGTGGCTAGAATCCTTACACCACCTGAAAGGGGTTGTGGCTAGTTGAGCTATGGAGATTTGTAGTTGTTCCAGACATAGGTAGGATTTCACCCCATGTGTATTGATGCTTCTAGTTATACATGCGCAAAATGTCTACAATAATCATGTTGATGACCTTTATTTGGACATCAGTTTGGGGGTGGGAAGTTGTGGACTAGTGAGCTTGGTATCTAGCATTGATGAGAAACTTGACCAAAATTTACTTAGCAACCTATTTTCCTAGTCTAAGATAATGGACTATGGGATCCCAAAATGTACTAGTTAGCGCAGTTCTTTGCTAAGTCATGAGTCCATTTTAATTTGTTTTTTTTTAGGATTAGACTTTGTAAATTTAAAAAACAAAATTTGTCACTACCAAAATTTCTGGCATCGTATGTTTTAGCCTTTTCAGACATTCTATTTTAATTATGTTTATGTCTGGTTTTATTTTAATCTAATGCTACCAAAAATTTCGGTAGCTTCCACTGCTTTTAAAAAAGAAAAAGAAAAAGTGCATCCGCATTATGTCAAGCCACATGTTTTATTTTAAAATTTGTTTTAAATTGTTTCATTATGATTTAAAGAATGTGATAGGATAGGTTTGTGGTCAACACGTTAAGTTAAGTCATCGTATACGTGTAGATTCTAGGTGTCAATCCGCAATAACCAAAGCCAGTCATTGATCCTGTCCTGTCTGTTAGCCGAGTTGGTCCAGTTTCATGTCAAGGTACGTGATTTTTGAATGGAAAGATCATGGATCCATAGGTTCAATGCAACAACCGTTTGGATGGTTACGCATATACGCTGCCAAAAATTTTGGCCAATAATCTAGCATGCAGTGGAGGTGACTACCAGTCACATATCCATGTATTGCAAGCCACAGGTAGCATGCTATCTGAAGTTATGCAGCCAAATGAAGACCATGATGGATATCACATGGTGCATACTATGGTCAATGATATTTTCCATCAAGAAAATCTACTGCATGGGAGGATGAACCAACATTTTTGTTTTAAAACCACCAAAAAAGAAGGAGAAGTATCATTTGTGAGCCTAGTTGTTGAAGAATGAGTTTTCTAGAGTTACAGTTTAAGAAGGAGTCTAGATTTCAGACGAGATTTCAGAGGAAGACACAAGAAAAACTTGTTAGGTGAGATCTTCTCTCTAAAACATATAAGTTTTGAGAGACAAATTTATTAATTTCTAAAGATGAATAAAGGAGGAGGGAAGATAAAATGAATTGAACCACATGGTGTTGACCTAGTGGATGAAAAATCGAAGATTAGAAGATTATTTTTCCAAGCGGGGTGGTATTATTTGTGCACCAGATTGAGAAGCTCTCGCTTAGGAATAGATCTATATTTTACAAACTCTTTCAATGGACAGGATGCCATAATCTATTGTCTTAAATTGTAGGTATCAACAGATTCAATTGCTGAGGCACTCAACCTTCCACAGGAAGGAGAAAGGTGGTTTAAAGGTCAGGTTATCATTGGACGAGACCTAAACACTTTCCTCAAGGATGGAAATAGATATCCCAACTGGGCCAAAGGGATTCCCAATAGTTTTCTCAAAAATGAATGGGTAGAATTTTTTAAACTCATCAATATTTACCTCACTTGTGAAAGGAGGATTCAAACACATATTGTTGCTTCATAATACAACTTGTATCATCAAGCTCTCATAAAAGTGTTAGTTGAGGAAGAGTTAACGAAAACAAATCAAACATCATACCATTTTTTGTTTTACAAGGAAATCCAACCTGCACCTACACCTCCATCGTCACAATGACACCCTCAGGCTACAAAGAGAACAAAGAGAAAGGCGAAGAAGGAGAATATCCATAAGGCCAAGAGTAGAAAAGAAAAGACTCCTTTAGTCAAGGTTGAGAGAAAGTTAGAGAAAGGAGAGATCTCCTTAGTTAATAAACCCAAATCCATGAAAATGGTGCCCCCCATTCCTCCTTTTCGTAATGTCTACACAAGAGCTCGAAGAAGAAGGTCTGCAACTGCAGAGAAATTTAAAGAACAAATGCTAAAAAAAATTCTAGAAGTAGATATTCAACAAAAAATTCATAAAGAGTATCAACCCACAAATTTTGATGAAGGAATCCTCAAATATGCAGAGTATGAGATCAATATCAAGAATAAGAAAGAGGAAGCCAAACCTATTGTTGGTACCAGAAAAAGACATGCCAGAGACAACAACAAGTTCAGGCTTAAGTCTAAGGCTCTACACAATCCAAGTTTATTGAAAAAGTTCATTGATATAGAAGGAAAATATGAAAGGTCAAAGACAAAGGAATCTAAGAAGAAAGATAAAAAACAAAATCCCTTCAGAGAAACACTCAGAACCCTAAAAAAGAAGAAATATTCAAAAGTTTTATAAGGAGGAGAAGGTCACTGTCAAGAAAGTAGCCACAAGAACAACTAGATCAAGATCAGTTGGTGACAACAGACAGACTTGGAAAATCTTGTTGAAGCTGTATCCCACATGGAAGGAAGGTAAAAAGGTTTCCTAATAAAACACCCTTTTTCCTTACTAAGTGTAATTTTGAACAGCAGCTCAAATGTTAAAGAATATAAGTCTTCACGGGTTTTTTAGTATTTTATATGAATTTTTGAAAAAGCAATAGAGCACTACTAGAAATTCCGGTAGCATTCCATCTTTTCCACAGTTACAAGTTTTTGCCAGAATTTCTGCTAGCACATGTTTTAACTAAATTTTGACACTTCCCAGCAAAATTTCTGAGCTAGTTAAGGAAAGATAAAGAATCATAACCAAACGGCTATAACAAGTTATGGTGAAAAGTGGTTATGAGTTTGTTGTAGGTCATATTGAATGAAGATACACGGTTATATAAGAACCAAAGACATAAGGAGACAAATCAACAAAAAAAGGGGCATCATGATAGCACACTCAGCAGTTCAGCCCATATTTCTTCTCTTCTTTCTTCTACATATGTCATTTTATTTAAATTTCGATGGGATATGGTTGTAATGTCCTATGACACCTATCTATGTTAGGATTAGTGTTTCCTTATTTTTATAAGAGATGGAGTTGGTGCCTCTCTTTCTATATATACCATTTGTAAATACCATTTCCAGGTTGGATGTTGGTCTACCTGAAGACTTAAGATAATAAAGAAAATAATTTTTGCACTTCACGCTGGAGGATTTTGTGAGTCAAGAACTATCTAATGTATGGTGCGTCTTCTTTATTTGTTAATTTATTCTAATTTATGAGTTGTAGTAGCTAGTAAGGTGTGAGTAAGAAATTGTTAAAGGATTTAATAGTACATTATCTGTTTTCCAGCTTTTTTCAAATCATATATGTGTTGTAGAACATGTTAGCGAAGATTTCATAAAGAATTTGTCAAATAATTTATGCATATAATCTACTTTATGAATGTTTCTTACTATACATAAAAAGAGTTTGTGTAAAGAGCCATCATTATAGTTGTGTGAATGATTTAGGATATGAATATTTTGTAAAATAAGTACTAGCTATCCATCTCCTTTCATTTGTCATACTCTTCTCCCTATACTACCAATTTACCCATACAATTTATACTTGCCACAACTTACCAAATGCATGAATGTCTTAAATAATATAAAAATGATTTCAAACTCTTTGAGAAGCCATCCCAACACTAAAAAAAATCCTTTAAAATTTGAAATGAACAATTATGTCTAAGGCTTACTCCTTTTGCAGTCAATGAGTGACTCCTTGCACTAACATCTTTGGCATCGTTGTCAGGGAGGCGAATTGAAGTTTATCCCTGGGTGAATGACAAAGTTACAAGTTTGGTTCTGAGGTGTACAGTTCTAGCTGTATTTTTAGACTGCTTTACACTTGGTGACTCCATTATTGATGTTCTCACTCCTAGAAAAGATACTCAAGAAAAAGAGTAAATGGAAGTTTTTTGCTTCTACTACTGTTTTCTCAAAGGTTGTCCTTAAAGAAGTACTATAAAATTTATCCCCTGATTTTTTAAAAAATACTTTTCCTCCCTTTTTTTCCAACCAACAAATAATACCTACATCACAAGTCGGTGCTTCATCATCTAATATTCACAATCCACCAATTTTTGTTCCAAAAATCCCAACAACTCGCACCATGGCAATTCCAAACCCACTTCCTAACTGAATGGATGAAATTGTCGCTGCAAGGTATGCCCCTTTGGTTTTACCTCAGCCTATGAATGCATTACCTGCATGAGATTATATCAAGTACATACCTAAGTTTAGTGGTGAGGGAGAAGTAAGAGTTGAAGAAAACCTTGTTGATTTTTATGCCTATGCTGACAATCTGAATATTGAGCATGAAGATGTCTGGATGAGAGTTTTTCTTCAAAGTATTTAGGGTGATGTTAGGAAATGGTTCATATATTTGACAGTTGGTAGCATCACTGGAACTGAAACCCTAGATGATACATTTTTAAGGAAATTGGGTGATAAGAAATATTTTATGTATTATATTATTTAATTTTGTGCAATAAAAAGAAAATAAGGAGAATCAATTTCTAATTTTTCTAAGAGATTCAATAAGATGTATAGAAAAATACCTGTTGAAATCAAGCCTACTTAAGCTTCAGCTAAAATCACTTATGTGGGTACCTTTAACCCTATTTTTTGTTTATTATTAAGAGAAATAAGATCTTGAACACTAACACAAATGCAGGACAATGCACTGGAGGTAGAATCTAATGTGTTAGCAGCTGATAGGTTTAGAGGAGGGATTGACAGAGAAAAAATAATGAAAAAAGCTAAAGTTTCAAATTCAAGAACTTCAGACATAGATCATAATCTAGATGAGCTGACCAAGATGGTCAAGTCATTGAATAATAAGATGTCCAAACTCAAAATGGAAGCAAGACCAACTACTACTAGAAATGTTTCATTTGATCAGCCTAATAGGCAGCAATTTAGAAGACCTAATGTTCCCCAAATTTTGCAGTGAGAAAGAAGGGATGTTGATGATTAAAAAGTGCAGCCCGATTTGCAAAAAGCTATATTTTAAGATGCAAAAGAAGATGAAAGGTTGGAGAAAGTTGTTGATATAAATTTTATAAGAGATAAAGAAGGTTTGATTCATCTTACACAAGCAGAGTATGAAGATTTTATGTCATATACTCAAAATAATGAAGAGAGTTCTAATCATTCCATGATTGTAGATGATCACCAAAGCAGATAAAATCTCAGATCAAAGAAGATTGATTATAATCCAAATTCCGTTGCAAAACCCAAGAAGAATAAGGATGCAGTTAAAATTCCAACAGAAAATAAAGTTGTTGATATAATCTGACCGAAAATTCCGATAGTAGTTAACCCTCCTTCACTTGAGGTAAAAATTTCTCACAAACTACCCCCCATTTTCAAATTTGATAATGAAATAAAAAAGATAAATATTATTATTCCTCTTATAGAGCTCATGAATAATGATTATTTCAAAAAGGCTTTTATGAAAGCTCTTCAGCCTCCATCTACCGAATTAGCTTATGATTTTGTTAACCTTAAAGATGATAATCCCACTTTTATTTTTAGGTCCATTAGTAGAAGACATAGATGACTCTACCTATCCTTTCTACCTATCTCTAAATATTCATGATAAGATCCTGCATAATTTCCTAAAGGACTCTAGAGCCTCACACAATTTAATGCCCAAGGTAGTCATGGATGAACTAGGTCTTGAAGTAACTAGAGAATACCAAGATCTATACTCTTTTGACTCCCATAAATTTCAATGCCTTGGTGTCATCAAAGACCTTGCAGTAAGCCTCTTTCAGTTACCCATGAGAGGGATGGTGATGGATATTTTTGTAGCTAAAATTCCTCCTAGATTTGACATGTTACTTTCTAGGTCATGGATTAGAAGGTTGGGAGGAACTTTGAAAATAGATTTCACTTATGCTACTATCCCTGTTTTTGGAGGAGAAAAAAGAAGACTTTACAGAGAAGCTCAGCTGGAATATATCAATAGTGACAGTAAAGACCCCACTAATCATCCAATTTATGTTAGAACAACTGATGTGGGTTCAAGCATTTTACATATGGATAATTCTACCCTGCCTACAAAAAAATTTCAGATTTTGAAGCCTGCTGAAAAATAGATCAGTCATGAGGGTTCTAAGCTATGGAAAATGTATTTTTATGGTTCACGTTCTAAAGAAGGAGTTGGTGTAGGAATATTTCTTATTTTCCCTTTGAAAGAGAGCTCTGATTTTTCTCTCAAACTTGAGTTTGAAGTAACTAACAATGTGGCTAAATATGAAGCTCCATTGATTGGTTTAAAAACAAAAAAAGACATGAATATTTCATAAATTTATATTTTTGGATATGTTGAATTTATTATTTAGAAAATCATAAATGTTTATCAAACTAAGCATCCCAGACTCATAGATTACCGAAATGCAGTATGGCGAATTATAGAAGACTCATTCATAGCCTTTAACATTTATTTTGTTCCAAGATAAATTAATATTTTGTTTGATTCACTTTATATTTCAGAAAGCTCATTCAAGATTCCAATACCTATAAAATTGAAATATGAAGTGGAAGTTAGGTTCATACCTAGCATTGCTGATAATGTCAAGCATTGGAAATTTTTTGAAGATGATCAGGAGATCAAAAGATTCATTGAAGCTATCGAATAATTTATTGTCCTAAAGATTGATCAGGATGAATATCTCATGAAGGATAATGCTAATTTGAAAGATACCAAAAACCTGAAAAAAACATATTGTTGATCAACCTATCATACAGCTTCCTACCAATCACATTCCCAAGGGATTAATCCCACTTGAGAAGCTCTTTGATCACAATGATGTTTCAGTCAAACCAAAGTTAGCTAAAACAAAAGAAAAATTAGAAGATTTCAATTTGGGCACAAAAGCATAACTAAGGTATGTTAAGCTGTCAAAATATTTATCAGAAGAAATAAGGATTGAATACCATAAGTTGTTTTGTGAATTTGTTGATATTTTTTCCTAGAAATATGAGGATATTAAGACATATGACACATCTATCATTGATCATAGAATACCATTGAAGGATGGTACTAAGAATTTATGGAATAAATTAAGATAAATCAATCCAATATTATTTCCAGTGATGGAGAAGGAAGTGAAAAAACTTTTGGATGCTAAAATCATCATTCCATTGGGATACTCAGATTGGGTTGCTAATCTAGTTCCAGTAAGAAATGTTATCACTCTCCCCAAATTCCTAGGCTAAAATTAGGAGTGAAGAAAGGTAACCATAGGCTAAATTTTAGCTAGGCAGCTAGCCCTACCTAACCAGAGCGGGCTCTCTCTGTGTCATTTTTTAAATATTCAATTTTGGGCTCAGTACCAGATTTTAGGCTAGATATAAATTAATTTTTTTAATGATTAATTTGTTGGATAAAAATTATAATCATTGAATCTAAAACTGATTTCAAAGGATGGATTGCATAAAACTAAGCAAGGCAAGATAGGCAAACTATTTGAAGTCATTTAATTTTTCATTTGTGTATATTTGTAGAAAAAAGAGGGGTATGAATGAGCATTTTACTAAATTCATTAATTAGAAGAAAATACACATTGTAAAAATCTTAATAAACAGAACATTTGGCTGATTTATGCTTATAAATCGAATAATATTTTACACAGAAAATGGAATGGAAATGAAATAACAGATAAAATGCACAATGCTCAATAAAAATACCACATGAATCTCACACAATTGTTGCAACTCCTTTGATTTTCATTAATAGCAGGTCCACAATAATACACAGAGTTCAAAAACTCGATTATCCAACAGTAATACTTCGTATAGTGAAGTATTTGTAGAAAAATGAATTACAATGGTTACATTAAAGGATATCTAAACTGATAGTGCTTTATTTTCTAACTAATTCTAACTGCATCATGGAAATAAGTTATATTTGTTTTGTTGGCGTTGGCTGTAATTGAAAACTGTTGCTAAAGAAGATAATCACAGGTTGCGATGTCTGTTAGTTGACTACTGATCTAGAAAAATTTGAGTTTTCTACTTTTGCTAATTACTCTTGAAACTCAAATAGCTTTTCCCAATGCTCTTCATCAAGGATAAATAATTTAATTACCCTGCGGAAAATTTCATCTACTTTAGTGTATTTGGAAAAGGTGGGTTTCACCATAAATTCATGTTTGATTTCATATTGAATGTAAATGGCATTTCTTAATGCTCCCAATAGTGCATTTCCTATTAATGTGCCCTTTATATTTGAAAAATTATCAGTATCCTTGGAAATTTCCTAAAGTATTTTTCCATAGTCATCTTTGTTCATCAATTTATCATTAATTACAAAAAGAGAAGGTAATCCTTTTTTTGTCAAAGACTCTATCCTGCTGAAAAATATTTGAACTGTAACCTCTAGATTGTGACATTTTTCTTCAAGTTGAAGAATCAAATTCTTCTTTGTTATTACTTTCTTCACTTATGGGATGGTTTATGTTTTTTCATCAATGCCCAATTCATCCATCTCACATGTTTTTTTAATTCAGAAATCTAATTATATTGTTTGTCGTGGTAGGCTTATCTCCCAGTTATGCTTTGATTGTTGTAATGACCTCATTTTCCCTCTGTATCAGCTCGTTTTTCTCAAAAATGATTTGTATACTTTGCCAAATTTCAATAATATACTCTATGATGTTTTCCCATATAATCTCTTTCACCTAGCCTAAAGTATTTTAAATGGCACTCTTTTTTCTCTTTCTACCGCCTTTCAATCAACTTTTTGGCCCTCTATGCTTCATCTACATGGGAACTATCAACGTTAGATTTATGTAATTGTAATAATTTTACCTGATCCTGCTACTTTTTGATATCCTAATCTTGAATATACATGTTTTGAACTTCTTTGGTAAGTTGTTCAACTCCATCTATAGTGTTTGCTGTAGAATTTTGAGCTATAGGAATGGCTACTAGTGGCGCTGCTTTCAAAGGAACCTTTTATGTTTTCATTTCTTCTTTCTTTTCCTTTATCATCTTTTCTAATTCTGATTCCATCTACTCTAATTAAGAATTCTGCTACATTATAAACTTCATCATATATGTCTTCCAAGTTTCAGTTTCTTTAATATCCTTTGCTAAAGGATATTTTGTAGCTAGAATTTTCAATTGTTTCCTTAATGTTGCTATGTTAGAATTTTACCACCAGATCAACTAAGGGTTTAATTCTTGTATCCTTTGCAAATGAAGATACATTCTCCAATTTCAGCTATGACTGTACATTTGCCAATGAAACCTACAGTTTTGATAAACTTAAAGTAGTATTAGTGAGAGTTGATGAAATCATCTCGCCAGTTTGTCTATGTAGATCCATTTGATCTATTGGATGAATATCTTTTGTGTCAAACTCAAATGTAGCCCTCTTATAGTATGCTTCTGACTTTTTGGATCTGTGCTTGAAGAAATGCAAAGTGCATTTTTCCCTTTTCAGAATCAAAGGTTGAAATCAACCTGCTTTGTGAGTTGGGAGTTTGTTTCCAAAACTGGTTATATTTACTTGTATTCAACATTTCATTCTTCAACTTTATTCATTTGAAATTTTCAAATACAATCTTCTCATTTTCCCATATAGTAGTTGTGCTATTCTAAATGGCTTTTTTCTGATCTTGATAAGTTGATGTTTGCCCGATCTTTAGAAACAGTAGAAATAGTTGGAGTAGTAGAAGTTCCTTTATCACCTGTCTATGTAGAAGGAGGTTTCTCTTTAGTAATGATGATCACTTATTTCATTAACTCCTTGCTAGGATTTACCTTAGGATTTAACTTTATTTTCTTCCTGTAGTGAATTTTGAAATATTTGCTAGATGAATCAATCATTGGAGATGATTGGTCTTCTCTAACTCTTTTTCCTACTCTTTTATGTGAAATAGGAGTCTGCAATGCTGATGTAGATAGTGTTTTCTCTTCAGCCCCCTATAGTGTACCTTTTGCCTATTCAAGTTGATTCATGTACTATACAATCTCTAGTCTAGGTGTATGAAAATATGGTGTAGATTTATTTTCCACCCTCAGTTTGGAAAAGACACCAATTGGATCAGAAGACCATGTAAAACTTGGGCTAAACTACATTTCTTTCAACAAATTATCTGCTTCCTACCTTGTTTTCCTACTATTATACATAAAAGGACCTATATGTGTTTTAATTTTAAATTGAAACTTCTTTTTAGCAAAGAAAAAATGCACCTCATCTACATTAATCATGTGCCTAATATACTCCAATGCAAAAATATTCATGGGGAGGAACTTGGGAAACTTATAAGGGGGGAGTTTAGATCCATAATCTTTGAGTTCTGTATGATTTTGGTAAAGATACCAATCCCCTGTTATAGCTTGATCTGACAGCTGCAATACCTTTCTAATATCTTCACTAATTATTGGCTCTGGAGTGCTATTTAACAAACTGAGTGATGGTTGAAGAAACAATTCCACAAACTATTTATAAGAATATTATTTTTGTTCCTTCATGAATAATGAAGTCCAGAAACTGATTGACTGATGGTTTCCTTCTTCATCCAATTTCTGTAGAGAAAACTTAAATTTGTCTCCCTGAGAGTACAAAAAAAGTAAACTAACATAGACGCAGAACTAAAAACCTCTTCAGTTGTGAATTTCACAAAATTATCATGGATAGAATCTATAATAAACTAACTAAAATTAAAAATGATGGAGGGTTTGGAATTAGTGGAGAATATGGACAAAAACCCTAGGATGGCTTCATCTACCCATTGGTCTCAATAATAACCAAGAAGGTAGGAAATGACAATAATAATTTTTTTTGACCTTTTAGGGAAAATGGATGTTGGAAATGGAGGGTTTTTCTTAGGTAATGGGTCATTTCCAGTCATGAATAGCTCAAGATTTTGAGCTCTCTTTGGAAAATATAACTTCTATTATGTTTCTATCAAGGCTTCTTGGGAAAATGGGGTAACATTCTCTATGGTTAGGGCTTGCATCATCTGTTCAATTGTTTGGGCATTGATAGTCACTAAAACCTCTCCTGTAGGAGCGATAATAGCTCTCTGATTAGGCATACACCAGACTTGACATCTCCTAACGAACTCTGGGGAACTATGGGTATGAGGAAAGATGAAATGTGGGAGATTAGAATCCCATAGTCATATTTCATCTTATTTATCTAAGTATTTGTCTTGTAACCAACAATATAACTCGAAAAGCTCAATATCAAACAAGGTTTCATGTATTTTGTGATCTTTGTCTACTAAGGGAATGTGATGAAAATCAACTAGAGGATGTAATAGTAGAATTAATGGTTTCTCAGGTCCTTTATTCTTCAGAGGCATGGTTGGCTCTATTGGAATGGTGGAAAGCAAGAATTATGTGATAGAAAACACAGGTTGATACGTGAGGAAAAGCTCTGCAACTAGAAGAAAATTAGTAGTTTCAAGAGAAAGCTTCGAATACTAATGAATTTGACCTCTAGAGTTCTAGAGGTAGCTATAAATTTGAAAAAATGTATAGAGAATATTGAAAAGGCAAAGTAAAAGTTGAAACAGGTGTGCAATGGTGAATTTTTGGACAATTGGATTATTTTCTTCTTGAAAAGGGGCGCGGGTACATTGCCTAAGGGTTAACCATTGAATTAATTGGCTAACGATTAGGAAAACACGGGAATTAAGTTGATTGGATTCTTCAGTATCCACATTGGCATGACATGATAGGAGGGAGAAATGGTGCTTTTGGTCGATGGATAAGCGAGATTTCAGAGGGGTGTTAGAGTGGCAAGTGGTTTACTGTGGGGGGGTGCAAAATCACACAGCTCTGACATGTAGAAATGGGGTCAATTTTCAATACCACTCTTTTTGGACCCCCCCCCCTCCCCGACGTTAAGTTTCATGATGACGAGGGGTCAAAGTTTCATATGGGTCATCGGATTAGACTGTGATGCAATGGATGATCGGAGAAGTGCGGGAGATTTAATGTACGACGGAGTTTAGTGATTGGTGGGGTAGGGGTATGATAAAGGTGATGTGACGTAAAATACTGATGAATGAAGGGATGTAACGTGCGATGATGGTAATGGATAATATGGTAGTGGAGTATGACAATGGCAGAGTACAACTCACAGGGTTTAAAACCTATGGTTTCAAAGGTTTATTTTTGAAATATTAAAGATAAATATTTAATATAATGTGATTTCAAAAATATATTTTTTTCATTTGTCTTCAAAATAAAGAAACATAGCATATAAATTCTATGGCATAGAGTTTGTTTAGGACTATAAAAATAGGCTAGTTCCTTTAATTAGACATTTATGGATGAGATGGAGATTTAACTGCCCTTTTTAAGTGAAAAACTGAAGACTTTTCATGGCAGTTTTGACCTTAAACTTAACCTATATGTGATGGAATGACATGACTTTAGACCTCTGAATGGAGATGAAAAAGTGTGAAGGAGTAGCATATCTTGATAGGACTCATTCAATGATCAAACATTAGGGGAATTTTGAGGTCTAAAATGGGCCTCCTAATAAAAATGTACAACCAAAATAAACTTTATAAGAACCAATAAGATTCAATATGATGATGTCAACCATGGGGGATTATTCACCATTTTTTAAGTAAAAGGGTACAAAGATTAAAAAATAATAAAATAATAAAACCGCTTTTTCAACTCGTAGTTTCAACTTATCTCCAAATTTTTTTACTCAAATTTCGAGCGGGAGTACTCATTGGATGAAAAATTCAATACCTCATCCAAGGAGTACCCATGTTGCATACTTTTGATGGAACCTGCTACACGAAAAATGATAAATACATGAAAAAAGTGATTACAATCACGTTTTTCATGTATTTCTCACTTTTTGTGTAGTAGGATCCATCTAAAGTATGCAACATGGATACTCCTTGGATGAGGAATTAAATTTTGCATCCAATGAGTACCCCCACTTGAAATTTGAGTAAAAATTTTGGGAGATAAGTTGAAAATATGAGTTGAAAAGGTAGTTTTTTCTTTTTTCCCTCTAAAATTTGATGAAGCAATCAAATCTTATTTTATTATTTCCACTATTATTTTATAATTTCCTTAGGAGGCCCATTTTAGACGTCAAAATTCCCCTATTGAATTATTATTGAGGATTAGCTCAAAAAGAAAACAATTTTTCCTAATGACCTAATAGAAAACTCTTAAAAGAGCTATCTTTGATCACTGAAAAACTAACTCTAACAAGAAAGAAGAGTGGTGAAGTCAAAATATGTGTATATTTCAAGAATCTTAACAAATGCTCCAAAAAAGATAATTATCCATTGCCAAAGATGGAGCATATTATTAAAAAGGTAACTGGTTCAAACAAAATTTCCATGTTATATGGGTTTTCCAAGTACAATAAAGTTTATATTTGGCTGGAAGACCGAGAGAAGACAACATTCACTACTCCTTGGGGAACATTCATGTATGAAAATATTCCATTAGGGCTTATGAATGCTAGAGCCACTTTTTAGTGTGCTATGGACTTTGCATTCATTGGAGAAAAAGATAAATTATTGTTCATCTATTTGGATGATATTACTGTTTTTTATCTTTAGATCAAGAACACCTTCAACACTTGAGACAAGTATTTGTTAAATGCAGAAAATATGGTATATCATTGAATCCAAAGAAGTCTCATTTTTCTCTTAAAGAAGGTAATATGTTGGGTCACACATTTTCTAAAGATGGAGTGAAAATTGATCCTAAAGGAGTGATTTCAATTCAGGATTTAACACTTCCAAGATCCAAGAAAGAGGTTAAATCTTTCCTTGGTAAGATCAGTTTCTTAAGAAGTTTCATTCCAAATTTTACTGAAGTAGTGAAGTACATTACTTGCATTCTGAAGGAGGAAAAAGAATTCAAGTGGACAAATGAAGCTAGAAATTCATTTGAGCTGATAAAAAAGCTATCATTGAAGCACCTCAGTTGATAAGCCCTGAATACTCAAAGCCTTTATTGATTTTCTCATTTTCCTCCCAAGATACTATTGTTGAGTTTTTGTTACAAAAAGATTCAGAAATAAAGAATCACCCATAGCATTTTTCAGGAGAGATCCTAGAGATGCAAAATTGAAGTATGAAGTGTTGGAAAAGCATTCTTATGCATTAGTGAAAGCTTTAAAGGGTTTTAGAGTTTATATTCTGAATGCTCAAGTTATTGCTCAGGGACCTTCATATATTGTTAGAGAGATATTTGTTCAGCCTGATATTGATGGAAAAATAAGCAAGTGGGTGACTAAAGTTCTTGAGTTTGATTTATAGATAAAGCCTACTAAACTAATCAAAGGTCAAGGATTAGCCAAACTATTAGCTGAACAAAATTGTAAATTTTTGTGCTTAAATTACATGGATGACAAATTTGAAGGGAAATTTTCTGAACCTATTGACAACATGGCAGTGGATATAAAGCTTTCTGAGTGCAGTTGGTATAAGGATATCATTTATTTTTTGCAACATTTTAAACCTCCTCCAAATTATGATAAAAGCAAAGTAAGATATTTGAAGCTAAAAACTATTAAATTAATCATTAAAAAAAAAATTATATTGGAAAGATCCTACAGGAGTTTTGTTGAGATGCATTGACCCAGATGAGTCCAAGAAAGTTATTTTTGATATGCATAGTGGTGTGTGTGGAGGTCATCATTATTGGAGAACTACTGCTTACAGAATACTGAAAGCTGGCTATTTTTAGCCTAGCTTATTTTATGATGTATGTACTGAGGTGAGAGCATGTGAAAGATATCAGAAGTTCACTGGCAAGAAACATTTGAATTCTTTTCCTCTCAAGCCCATAGTTGTTTCTTCACCTTTTCAGCAATGGGGCTTATTTTATTGGAGAAATTCATCCACCATCAAGTGGACAACATCGTTGGATTCTTGTTGCAACTGATTACTTCACCAAATGGATTGAAGAAATACCTACCAGGAATGCTTCTCATAAAGTTATCATTAAATTTATGGAGGGAATCATAACCAAATTTGGATTTCCATCAAGGTTAGTAGCAAATAATGTAGTTGCTTTCAAAGCTTCTCCATTGGTAAATTTTTGTGAAGATTATGGTATTCAACTTACTCACTCTACAACTTACTATCCCCAAGGGAATGGTTTAGTTGAATCATCAAACAAAAGTTTGGTAAGAATAATCACCAAGCTATTGGAGAAAAACAAGAAAGCATATGACTCAAAGCTAAAGTTTTCTTTATGGGATGACAGGGTAACAATCAAAAAGTCTATTAATACATCGCCTTTTCATATGTTTTATGGAATTGATGTTGTTTTTTCAGTCTAATTAGCCATTCCTGTATCCAAATTTCTACGATATTATGAAGCTGAGCCAAATGAAATGACGAGGAGAATATATCAGATCATAGAAGTGTAGCAAAGGCAAGAATAACAATATGATTTGGTGAGAAAATATCAACAAACTATTAAGCAAGGTTTTGATAGAGGAACTAAAAAACAAGATTTTCAGATTCGAGATCTGGTGTTGAAATGGGATGCACAGCATCAAGACATGGGTAAGCATTCCAAATTTGATGCTTTATCACTTGGTCCTTTCATAATCTCAAGTATTCTGCAGAACAATAATTTTGAGTTGCAACATCTTGATGGGACAGCACTGTTTGGAGGCCCATTCAATGAAGCCTTCTCAAAAAATTATTTTACTAAGATTGTTGGTGTCCTAAGCTCACTCTAAATACCAGTGTGTTTCATAATAATACTCCATTTCCCAATGACAAGGGATTGAAACTACAAAATATTCTTATAGCCTTGTAGGGAGAGCTCTATCCCTTGTGGAGCCAATGTTAGCATAGTTCTTTGCTAAGTTATGAGTCCATTTTAATTTTTTTGTTTTTAGGATTATACTTTGTAAATTTCAAAAAAAAAAATGGTCACTTCTGAAATTTCCGACAATGCCTCATTTATCCTTTTCAGACATTATGTTTTACTTATGTTTTTGTCTCTTTTTTATTTAATCTAATGCTACAGGAAATTCCTGTAACTTCTCCTTTTTTTAAAAAAATAAAAAGGAAAAGTGCATTTGCTTTGTGTCAAACCATGTGTTTTAGTTTAAAATACATTTGAAATCATTTCATTATGATTTAAACCAAGTGATAGGATAGTTTTGTGGTCAGTCACATTAAGTTAAGTCGTGGTATATGTGTAGAGTGTAGGTGTAAATCTGCAATAACCAAAGTTAGTCGTTGATCCCGTCCTATTTATCAGCAGAGTTGGTCCAGTTTCATGTCAAGATATGTGATTTTTGAATGGAAATATTGTGGATCCGCACGTTTAATGTAGTGATTTTTTGGATGGTTACGCATATACGCTGCCAAAAATTTAGGTCAATAAGCTAGCATGCAATGGAAGTGACTGCCAAACACAAATCTAATTATTGCAAGCCACCTGCAGCATGCTATCAGAAGTTACGCAACCAATTGAATACCATGATGGCTATTACATGGTGCATACTACGGTTAAGGATATCTTCCATCATGAAAATATATTGCATGGGAGGATGAACCAGTTTTGTTGTTTTACAACCACCAAAAAATAAGGAGCAGTAATAGTTGTGAGCCTAACTATTGAAGAACAAGTTTTCTAGAGTTGTAGTTTGAGGAGTCTAGATTTCAGAAAGGATTTCAGAGGAAGACACAAGAAACACTTATTTGGTGATCTCTTCTAGCTCTTTCACCTATCAGTTTTCAGCGATAGAGTTATTAATTTCTGAAGATGAATAAAAGAGGAGGGAAGATAAAACTGATTTAACCATAGGGTGCTAACCAAGTGGATGAAAATTCAAAGGTGAAAATATTTTTTGTCCAAGCAGGGTGGTATTCTTTGTGCCCCAGACTGAGAAACCCTCACTTAGCAGTAGCTCAATAGTTTGCAAACTCTTTCAATGGACAAGAAACCACAATATATGCTCTTAAATTGTAGGTATCAATAGATTCAATTTCTTAGGCATTCAACCTTCCACGGGAAGGAGAAAGGTGGTTTAAAGGTCAAGATATCACTGGAGGAGACCTCAATAGTTTCCTCAAGGATGGACACAGAGATCCCAACTGGGCCAAATGGATTCCCAACAGTTTTCTCAAAAATGAATGGGCAGAATTTATTAAATTCATCAATATTTACCTCACTTGTGAAAGGAGAATTCAAACACATATTGTTTCTTCAAAATATAGCTTGTATCATCAAGCTCTCATCAAAGTGTAAGTTGAATAATATTTAAGGAATATAAATCAAACATGGGACTATTTCTTGTTTTACAGAACAGGCCAACCTACACCTACACCTCCATCCTCACAACAACACCCTCAGTTTGAAAAAATAACAAAGAGAAAGGCTAAGAAGGAGAATATCCATAAGGCCAAGAGAATAAAAGAAAAGACTCCTTTAGTCAAGGTTGAGAGAAATTGGGAGAAAGGAGACAGCTCCTTAGGTAATAAACCCAAGTCTATGAAAACGGTGCCCCCCATTCCTCCTTTTCCTAATGTCTACACCAGAGCTCGAAGAAGAAGGTCTGCAACTACATAGAAATTTAAATCACAAATGCTAACAGAAATTCTAGAAGCATATATTGAACATAAAATGTAGAAAGAGTATCAACCTAGAAAGTTTGATGAAGAACTCCTCTAAGATGTAGGGTATGAGATTAGTAGTAAGAAGAAGAAATAGGAATCCAAATCTATTGTTGGTACCAGAAGGAGACATACCATAGACAACAACAAGTCCAGGCTTAAGTCCATGGCTCTACACAATCCAAGTTTACTAACATAGGTCATTGATATAGAAGGAAAATATGAAGGGTCAAAGACAAAGGAATCTAAGAAGAAATATAAAAATCAAAATCCCTTCAGAGCAGCACTTAGAACCCTCAAAAAGAAGAAATATTCAAAAGGGTTCTAAGGAGGAGAAGATCATTTTCAAGGAAGCAGCCACAAGAACAACGAGATCAAGATCAACTGTTGACAGCAAGATATACTTTGACAAGCTTGCTGAAGTTGGAGCCCACATGGAAGGAAGGTAAAAAGGTATTCTAATAAAACACCCTTTTTCCTTACTAAGTGCAATTTTAAGAAGCATCTCAGATGTTAAAGAACATAAGTCCACACATGTTTTTGAGTATTTTCTGTGCATTTTTTAAAAATAAATAGAGCACTACCGAAAATTTTGGTAGCATTCCAATGTTTACGCAGTTACGAGTTTTTACCGTAATTTCTGGTAGTGCCTATTTTAACTGAATTTTGACATGTGCCAGCAAAATTTATGAGCCATTTAAGGAAAGATAAAGACTCATAACCAAATGGATATAACAAGTGATGGTGAAAATTGGTTATGAGGTTTTTGGAGGTCATATTGAATGAATATACATAGTTATTTAAGAACCAAAGAGATAAGGAGACAAATTAGCAGAAAAGGGGGCATCATGGCATCACACTCAGCAGTTCAACCCAGATTTCTTCTCTTCTTTCCTCTACATTTTTCCTTTCAGTTACATTTTGATGGGATATGGTTGTAATGTCCTATGAAACCTGCGGAATGTTAGGATTAGCGTTTCCTTATTTTTAGAAGAGATGGAATTGGTGCCTCTCTTTTTATATATACAATTTGTAAATACCATTTCCAAGTTGGATGTTGGTCTCCCTGAATACTTAATATAATATAGAAAAGCATTTTTTCACTTCATACTGGAGGATTTTGTGACTCAAGAACTATCTAATGTATGGTGTGTCTTCTTTATTTCTTAATTTCTTATAAATTATGAGTTGAACAGTTTGTAAGTTGTGAGTAATAAATTATTAAAGGATTTAATATTACATTATCTTCTTTCCAGCTTTCTGCAAATCATATATGTGTTGTAGAATATGTTAGTGAATATTTCATAAAGGATTTGTGAAATACTTTATGCATGAAATCTACTTTATTAATGTTGTTTACTTTGCATAAACAGAGTTTGTGTAAAGGGCCATCATTATAGTTGTGTGACTGATTTAGGATATGAACATTTGCTAAAATAAGTACCAGCTATCCATCTCCTTTCATTTGTTATACTCTGCTCCCTATACTACCAATTTACCCATAAAATTTGTACTTTCCACGGCTTGCCAAGTGCATGAAAGTCTTAAAGAATATAAAAATCATTTAAAACTCTTTGAGAATCCATCCCACCACTCAAAAAAATTCTTTATAATTTGAAATGAACTATGATGTGTAAGGCTTACTCCTTTTTCAGTCAATTAGTGACTCCTTGCACTAACATTACCCACACTCATTCAAAGAAGAGCTTCATAGTGGCTTATGTTGTGATACTCTTCTTGCATGCCTCCATCATTTCCATCTTAGAGAATCTATCAACGACCACGAAAACATAGTTATTTCCATGCTTAGTAGAAGGAAGGCTTGACATGTATTCCATGGAGATGGATTCCCAAGGTCGACTAGGAGTAGGTAGATGAGTATATAGGCATTACTTCTTGATGGTTGGTTTGGAAATGGCACAGGCAGTGCAAGATCTAATGTACTTCCCAACATCCTATTGAAGGTTCGACCAATAAAAATACTTCTCTAGCACTTCCATTGTTTTCTCTACCCTGAAATGTCCAATGAGCCAACTGTAGTGCGCCTCCAAGATCATCTTGGCATGCTCGCTTGAAGGAACACAAAGGTGTCCTGGGTGGCATAACAGTGCATACTAGAGGTGAAAATTTGGAACTTGCTTGCGTTCCAAGAGCATGTGTTTTTTGTTGTTGAATTCAGGACCGCTCTTTTAAATATGTTGACATTCTGAAGTCTTGTATCCACAAGAGTCGAGAACGGTGGTTAGCACCGTGACTAGTAGTCGGCTAAGATAGTCTGCAAAAATTTTGGTGTTTCCCTTCTTGTACTTAATGTTCAAATGGAACTATTGTAGGTATGTGTACCATTTATGATGGCGATAGTTCTATAACTTCGCTTGTGTCTAGATAAACTTCAAGGGTCGGTGCTCTGTGTGGATGATTGTTTACTCCCCTAGAATGTAGCTATTTCATTGTTGGCAGGCCTGCATAATGGAATACATTTCTTTTTCATAGGTGGGATACTTTCAGATGGTGTCTGAAATGGTATCATTGTGATATGCCACTAGATTCCCCTATTGAGTAAGAGCTTCACCAATAGCATATTCAGAGGCATATATCTCAATCTCAAATGGTTGTTGCAAGTATGCTAATGTGAGCACTGGTGCAGAGAAAAGGTAATGCTTCAACTCAAAAAATGCCTTCAGTTGGGATTCAGACCAAAATAAATTTTCTTTTGCTCCTCCCTTGGTGACTTAACTTAAAGGCCAAGTGATATGAGAGAACCCCAACACGAACCTGTGGTAGAAGTTGGCAAGACCCATAAAGCTTTGGAGTTCTATTAGATTGGTTGGGGCTGATCAATCCCAAATTACTTGTATCTTGGCTGGTTCCATATGCACACCCCGCACATCAATGATGTACCCCAAATATTGAACTTGGGTCATACCAAAAGTGAATTTCTCCAAGTTGGCACACAAATTTTGTTGTCGTTGTGTTTGGAGGACTTGTCGAATGTGGTGGAAGTGCTCTTCCCAAATTTGGGTGAAGGTCTAGATGTCATCCAAATACACCACCATGAATGAGTTGGTGAAGGGTCGTAATATGTCATCCATCAACCTCATGAAGTTTGAAGGGGAATTTGTCAACCCGAAAGGCATGAAAAACCATTCAAAAAGGTCCTCCTTGGATTTGAAGGTAGTATTACATACATCAGAGGGTTTGATTAGTACCTAGTGATAACCAAACTTCAATATTTCTAAAATATTTTCCCCCCTTGAGCTGGTCCAAAATGTCATCAATCCATGGGATCAGATACCTATTCCAGACAACAATCTTGTCCAATGCCTGATAGTCAATATAGAGTCTCCAGGTCCCATCCTTCTTCTGTACCAACACGAACGGGCTCCCATGGGGTGATGAACTTAGCCTGATGTGCCCTTTCTACAACAGCTCCTAAATCTACCTCTTGATTTCATCGTTCTCTAGAAAATAGCATTGATAGATCAGTCCATTGGGTAATGGCGTGCTTGGGGATATATCAATGGAGTGCTTCACCTGACAGTGTAGATTTACCCTTGTGAGTGACGTGAATATGTCCCTGTACTTCTCCATGACCTTGTCCATCTGTTTTTGTCGTACCAAGGAGCCCTGTTTGGAGGTCTTGGCCACAATATTCTTCTTTCCCTAAGGGTGAATCATAAGGAAAAAAAATTCCCAGTCTGGGAAATTATCTTACTACATTTATTTTCAGTGATTAAAGAGATGGCGGTAAACAATGCTACCTGTGGTATCATATACAACTTATTTCTCAAAGTAATAATAACATTGTGAGGCCTATACTCATAAAAAGCATGTCTCTTCCACAAGTATGGTTGGCATAATAATACATCACAAACTTCAAGAAGAGCAACATCACATAGTCCCTCATTTGTGAAGGGTTTGATGTTGTAGGGGAGGTGACACTATTGGCTGACGTGGAGATATTTTCCTTGGTGAAGCCACCCGATGGTGTATGGTTGTGGGTGCATTGTGGTCAACAGGCCCAACCTATTCATGACCTATGCTGAAATGAGGTTATTTTGGCTCTCGTTGTCGACAATGAATTCTAGCAGATAACCCTTCACCCACATCTATGAGTGGAAGAGGCACTCCCCCTCCTCTGGATCTTCGGGCTCATCCTTTTAGATCTTGGTGGTGGAAACGGTGGCAGTAAGCTCCACATCAATAATATTCTTCCCTTTGTCATTCCCCTTGTCGAGTTCTAACTCAGATTCAGAACATGTAATTGATTTAAAATCCTTCATCTCGGCCACTAGGGCCTACTTTACTCGGCACTCACCCGTGTTGTGAGTGGGGTTCTTATGGAACTCACACCACTTTCTCATGTCCTTCTTTGTCTTCATGTTGTTTTTCATTCCTTTCGGCTTCGACGGGTTGCCCTGGGTCACCCCACCTTGGCTCTGCCCTCTGTTATGTGGTTTGGGGTTGCCTTTTTCATGCTTCAGATTTGTAGATCCAAAGTATTGTTTCTTCTATTTAAAATTTTGCTCGATCTTGACAACATACCAATAGGCGGCACCAAGTGAAGAGGTTTCCAATAAATCCATTTCATCCTGGATGTAATTATGTAAAACATTGTGGTACTTGAGTACCAAATGTTGCTTAGAATCCGTGATACCCAGTGTTGGAGAAGGGTCCCTTAGGACAACAATCTTGGATAAAATTATAATATTTTTTGTAAGTTAAGTCATGTGCGCTAATAAAAGCACGGTTAAAGGGGCTTTAGGGCAGGTCAAAGTCCCTCATGAGTTGTAATGGGAAAAAGGGTAGAACTAGGTGTCGCAAGCCACACTTTGTGGACCTTAGTTGAGCGCAGGATAAAGCTATAAATAAAAGTTTATATTGAGTCATATATGATAGTAGAAAAGTTTGAAGTAAGTTTTGTATGATGTTCTGAGCTGAAAAGTGAACTTGTCTGGGTTTAGAAGGCTCATGCTAGCTATGTGCGTGGAGACCTTAATCCTGCTGTGTGTGGACCCCCCTGGTTGTGTGGGCAGATGTAACTGAAGGATTGTAAGGATGATATGAACTATGAATGAAAAAAGGACAATTTTGGGATAATTTTGAGTATGAAATGCATCTATGTTTTTCTTTATTATCTGTTTCGGTATATTATTTCTATTTACTGCATTATCTGTGTTTGGATCGGTTTCGTAATTATTTTCTTCATTATATGAATGTTGAATTCATAGATCTATTACTGTCAAACTTGAATGTTATGTATTAAGATTATTGAAGGGATCGCAAAGCCTTATCTGTGTGCATGCAGGATAACCTATGTAAACTGACCTAGATCTGGTTGATTAGGGTTTCTGTTGTGAAGGCCAGACCACTATTGTTATAGATCTAAAGACACCCACATCATTTATTTCTCTCTCAGGGTGTGGAAACCTAGTTCCAGCACCCCCCCATACTACTTCAGGTGAGACTTTGACCTGTGCAAATAGGTCACTTCTGAAAGGGCCAATAGTAAGAGGGTTTTGTTGGTTAACCTTAACTCCAAGCATGGGTCATGACCCCTAAATCCAACAAATAGTTCCATTACTAGGACCAGTACCATTTTTAGAGATATTGGGTGATGTGGCGGCCATCAAAGCCTGAATTGGAAGATTGGTTTGAGAAGAAAATCCAAGAATTTTCCCTTAAAGAAAACAAAAGTAAGAAATTGTATGCTAAATATTGGAAAAAAAACAATATTTTCATAGTGGTTCACGAGATCTTCTTTGTGACCTTTGCACAAGAATTACAAGAGTGGTTGTCAAGATTACTTGAGTTCCAAACCTGATGTAAGTATGATAAGGTCACTCAGTGGACACTTGAGTTGATCCAACAGTTAGAGCTGACTAATAATTCCATCACTCGTATTGTAGATCATTAGTTTGACTGAATTTGGGTGGGTTTGTAACAGGGTTTGCAATAGATCATTTTGTGTCATATTGTGAAGCTGAAGGAAGGTTCTTCAAAGGACTAAGAGTTAAATTAATGCACTCTCTACCTTTGCTAATTAAGATGCTATTGTGTGAAAAGGGTGTTTTGTGCAGTCACACTGAGTCAATGACCCCAAATAATCTAGAAAGCACTACGAGCAACGGGAAGTATTATTGGGTTAACCAAAGAGGAGACGAATATGTATATAGCCCTTTGAGAAAATCACCTGATAGTGAGCAAGCGATGAAGCTACACACATCTAAGGTAGCCCTCCTGCTACTCCACAATCGAAATCACACATAGGTAAGACATATCCTACCCAGCACCACCACCACCAGAAGAATATATGGCTGTGCACATGAAGCTACCCACCTTCAAGGGTGTGGGAAATGAGGGCATGGATAGGTTTTGGTTTGTTGCCAATGTAGTATGGACTACGCAAAATGTTAACACTAATGCTGTCAAGAGAGTGCAACTAGATATGGAATTTGAAGGCTGTGCGTTAGATTGGTTTATGGGATATCTGACTCAACACATTGATCCCATTGTTGCTTAGATTAAGGATGCTTTGAAATAGATATTCAGAAAGCCAAATTCCTACTCACAGTGCATAACATAATTAAAAGATATCAAACAAGAGCCAAATTAATTTTTTTGGGAGGTTGATCAATGGCTGAAGCACACCATCAACAAGGGATGATTTATCTATGATGATAAGAAACATAAGGAATGGTTTATTGCCATGCTCTTTCCAAATTTGTGCGGGCATGTGATTCAGTAGAAGATTGAGTCTCAGGCCGAAGCTCTGGAAGTTTCCATCAAACTGGAATTTGCGCACAGAGCAGATGATCAATTCGAAACTATGCAAATCCAAAATCAATTGGAGGCAATGCACTTGGAGATTCAAAACCTACGCAGAGACAAGGGAAAGGAATTTGGCGGAAAATTATGGTGTATACGTTGTAAGTGTTCCAGCCACACCAAAGATCAGTGCACTTTGTTCTTGGATTACATGCAAGTGGGAGGCCCAAATCCATTGCACCCCAGGGATGTTGCAGGGCCGAGTGCTACTCCATTAGGGGAATTTTTAGGTCTAAAATGGGCCTCCTAAGGAAATTATAAAATAATAGTGGAAATAATAAAATCAGATTTGATTACATCATCAAATTTTAGAGGGAAAAAAGAAAAATCTATTTTTTCAACTCGTATTATGAACTTATCTTCCTATAGGCTTACTCAAATTTTGAGCAGAAACACTCGTTGGATGTAGAATTTTATTCCTCATCTGAGGAGTACCCATGTGGCATACTTTTGATGGAACCTGCTACACGAAAAATGAGAAATACATGACGAACATGATGGCAATCATGTTTTTTTCATGTAATTCTCATTGTTCATGTAGCAAAGTCTATCGAAAGTATGAAACATGGGTACTCCTTGGACGAGGAATGAAATTTTGCATCCAACGAGTACTCTCATTAGAAATTTGAGTAAAACCTCAGGGAGATAAGTTGATAATACGAGTTGAAAAAGTAATTTAATTATTGTATTAGTTTTTAATTTTTTTACTTTTTTACTCCAAAAATGGTGAATCTTCCTCCATGGTTGACATCATCATCTTGAATCCTATTGGTTCTTATAAATTTTATTTTGGTTGTAAATTTTTCTTAGGAGGCCCATTTTAGACCTAAAAATTCCCCTAATGCCCACACTTTGGTGCGTTGATTGTAGAGTAGCTAAATGGAATGATACAAACCATTGTCCTTGATTAGGAATTTATGTGCCAGAACTGAAGCAACAATGCTATAGGTTTTTCTCTTCAATTGGTCAAAATGAGCACCACTGACACACATTCAACCTGATGATAGACAGTGGTAACCTCTATAGAGTGCAGGATGACCCATCTTCACCAACATCTCCTTTTGGGCATGGATGATCCCTAGCAAGAGGAAGGGTAGGAGGGAGAGGTGGAGGCATAGGTCGTGGAAGAGGATAATTAATTTTCTATAACTATGGAAATGCTAGAAACTATGCACGTGACTTCCCGAACCTTGCATGATAGTCTTGTAGGTACCGTAGACAATTTGATCATGTAATTGAAGACTATCCTATTTAAATTGCTAGAATGTTGGAAAAGCAATAGTAGATGCCTATGCAAAACATACAAATTGTTAAATATGAGTCGCGCGATGATGATCCAAGTGTAAACATAATTGCACGCATTGGTGCTGCCATCGGAGGAGATGAGTGAAAGAAGGTTGATACAGAGCCATTGATTCAGAAGGTCTCTAACGAGAAGGAAGGACTCAACCTGCAGAAGGAAAAGGAAATTTTTATTGAAGCTAGGAAGGATTTTGCTGATCCAAGTGTGTCCATATCCAAGTCTATCATTGAAGCAAATATTGATGATGAAGTCAAACCTTTCCTACAAGCCTTTATTAATTTATTGTGAAATAAAAAAGCAGTATACAATCTTCAGGCCCTGATAGATAGTTGTGCGGACAAAGAATTTCCTTGAACTAAAACTAAGGTCGTGAACAAGATTTATAAGAATGTAATATTCCAAAATTAGCATGCAGCTAATTGGAATATTGATTTTTGCTGTTGACACCTACGGGATGAATAAATGGGTGAGGCCCATACATTTCTAAAATAGGAATAAAATCCCTCATGATGTGAAAAGGGATCATAATAATAGCTGGATTTTGCACCCTCATGTGTGAACAAGGGAAAATACATGTGGACAAGGTCAATTTTGACCAAGTCAATAGCGCTGGAATGAATGGTGGAGATCACCTATGGAGAAAGCGCAGTGATAGTGGGAGGAAGATTCCTTGGTGGATGAAACCCTAATGAGTGGGACCCATGATGAGAAGGATTCCAATTTTTTATAAGAATAAGAATACACACACAATTATATATAAATAAATTATTTTCATTAATAATTATTTTACACGGACTTTACCATATTTATTTCTCCTTCATTACTTATATTTAAAATTAAAAATGACACCACCACCCTGAATATATTATTTACTGATAATATTTAATAAGACATCACACAATGATTATAAAATATTTAAAGGGAGACAGTTAAGGATGATGGCACCTCACTTTTAAATCGTTTCTACTATACCGCCATTGATATGGGAGGAATCATCAACTTGAAGCATAGAAGCATGATCTTTAAAAATGATGGTACTCGAGTGATAGTACCTCTGGATCCGACGTGAGGAGAAAGATATACAGAACCAGTGCACAAAGGAGATGATTTAAACCATATCTATAAGCTGACTACGTGGGATGAGGTTTGGATTAACCCTAGAGCTAATGTAATGTTAAATTGGGAAAAGGATAGTTCATGTTTCTCATATTTGTATGGGGAGATGGAGAACTAGCTGAATCAGTTGCACGATGTTTTTGCATTGTGTTGTCTCAAGATCACTAAAAAATTTTGATGCATCTCCTCATAGGTAAGATAATTACCCTATTTTGATGGTTATGATAGTGTTGTAGTATTTTTGGAAAAAATGGAAAAGGTTTTCATGGAAGAACGGAGGTTCTGGGCACTTGATTTTCCCATGCACGCAACCCTCGCACGTTGGTGGGATACACATAAAGTAACTTTTAAGGACTGGGAGGAATGTAGTAAAATGATGAATTTTCACTTTGAGATGCCTACTACCCCTCCAACCAAGCTTTTCTATTGTTAGGGAGACCCGTGCAAGCACCTAGCCATGTGGATGGAGGTTTGGAATGAGAAGACCCAGAATGAATGGATTTGTATATTTGTCCACTCTTTGGGACCGATACCTACTACATGGTATTTGGAAATAGAGCAATGTCGATGGAATCGCCACTGGATTATGATGATTGACAGTTTCCTATCAAAATTTGGCTTGGTCGGGGGATCAAAGGGATTAGATGAAGCCCTGCAGGATATAGAAGCTCTTGTCTTCGATGACTCCGACCTTAGATAAAATTTGTTGAGCCAGCATGGGAAGCATAGATGCAAGATATTGTCAATTACAGGAACCTATCAATAGAAGATAATGAGGATGATCCAAGAAATATCAGCATCCCCAAGTCTAAAGGGGAGCACGCAGTTGCAGGGCCCTCATTAGGAATGGTAAATGTAACTAAGCCTCTGAAGTTAAGGAATTCAACATTGGGATAGAGAAAAAACCCAAGATGGCTAAAATAGGGGATTATTGGGATGATGACACAGTGGGGAAGGTTGCGGAGCGATTGATAGAGTACCAGGACCTGTTTCCCACAAATTTCTCTGTGCTTAAAGGAATTGTAGGAGACTTTGGCGTTATGAACATCACTTTGAAACCAGATGCCTGCCCTAGCAAGAAACAACCACACCAATTAAATCCCAAGTATAAGCAGAAAGTAAAAGAGGAATTATAGAATATGGTTGTCGTAGGAATCATTGAGCCTATGGAGCAATCTGATTGGGTGAGCCCCATGCTTGTTCAGGAAAAGAATACCAAGGGATACATAAGGATCTGTGTAGATGTGCACAAGCTAAATGATGCATGTGTACATGACCCCTTCCCTACTCCATTTTTAGATGAGATCTTGGATAATGTGGGAGGAAAAGAAGCTTATTCTTGTATAGATGGATTTTCAAGGCATCATCAGATCAGAATTACGCTAGAATACTGAAGCAAGGCCACCTTTGGAAAAAAATGGGGGTCTTTCTAATACACAGTGATGCCTTTCAGATCGAAGAATTCACCTACTATCTTCTCGTGCGTAGTAGTAGATGTGTTCAAAGAATTCATGCACAAGTTCTTGGAGGTGTATTTTGGTGATTGGACTATGTATGGGCTAGTAAAGAAGCATGTTTCCAACCTGCACATGATGCTTGATACTTGTCGGAAGCACCAAATTTCTCTTAACCTGAAGAAATCCATCTTCTGCATTCCTTTTGGAATCTTGTTGGGCCATATTGTGTGTCAACAAGGATTGATGGTAGTTCCAACCAAGATAGCAGTTGTCATCAACTTATATGTCCCCACTAATGAAAAATAGTTGTGCTCCATTCTAGGACACACTAAATATTATAGAAAATTCATTCAGGGCTATGTTCTGATCACTACGCCTATGGATAAATTGTTGAAGAAGGATGTGTCATTTTTCTGGGATGAAGAATGTCAGAAGAGCTTTGATATGTTGAAGGAAAATATGGTTACTGCACCTATTATAATATCCCCAAACTGCTCCAAGGTTTTCCATGTACATGTGGATGCATCCGGTATAGCACTTGGAGTTGTCTTAGCGCAACCAAGAGAAGGAGACATTGAGCACCCTGTTTCTTTTGCCAATAGGAAGCTCTCCAGTGTAGAGCACAACTACTCAACCATGGAAAGGGAATGATTGACCATGGTCTACGCTCTACAAAAATATAGGCACTATCTGCTAAGAGGGCACTTCAAGATGTTCATTAACCATTCTGCTTTGAAATACCTAGTCAATAAGCCTGTGTTGGGGGGGAATATTTGTGGATGGCTGCTGCTATTTCAAGAATATGATTTTGAAATCATTTTGAAGCCTAGTATATTGAATGTTGGACCTGATCATCTATCACGCATTGAAAATGGGGAAGAACCAACCAGTTTGGAGGAAGGATTACCTAATGCGCAACTCTTTTCTATCAAGGTGGTTGATGAAAACTTTGTTGATATCATTCACATCGTGACGATTGGAAATGTGCCTGCTAAATATTTGGTACAACAAAAGAAGGAGTTGATTTCACGCGCAGCTGTTTTTACCCTGATTATTGGTCAATTGTACAAGTTGGGAGTAGATGAAGTATTGAGAAGGTATGTTTTGGAACATGAGACAGAGGACATCTTGGCTAAGGCTCATGGATGGGTGGCAGGAGGCCACTATGAAGGGAAGGCTACTATGCAGAAGGTGTTGTGTGTTGGGTTATGGTGTAACACACTACACAATTATGCACATGCATATTGTCGAGCATGTAATGCATGCCATAGAATGGGGAAGCCCTCGCGCAAAGATGAAACTCCCCTGTAGCCACAAAAGGCCATGCAAGCCTTTGATAAATGGGCTATATATTGTGGTGGACCTATCAATCCTCTAGGGAAATAGACTGTCACACACTATATCATCACTACTACATATTATGTAACCAGACGGGCAGAATCTAGGCGACTCAAGGATTGCACCACAGATACTACTGCACATTTCATTTTTGAACATATTCTGACTAGGTTTGGGTGCCCGAAGATATTGATGAGTGATAGGGGTACACACTTTGTTATTGAAACAATTGAAGCTCTGACAGAGGAATTTTAGATCCATCACTAGAAGATTACTCCTTATCACCCTCAGGAAAATGGTGGAGTAGAATCATTCAAAAAAATTTTGGAGAATGCCCTCACGAATATCTGTAATGCAAATTGGAATGATTGGGACGTGCACATCCCTTCTGTGTTATGAGCGTATAGGAACACATGCAATAATTTGGTGGGAAAACACCGGTCAGGATGATCTATGGGAAAGAAGCAATCATTCCAATGGAATATATCATCCCAAGCCTGTGCATCACAGCATTCATTAATATGGTTTAGCCTAACATCATGGAGGAATGCCTTGCGTAATTGGTTGCCTTAGAAGAGGATTGGTTCATTGCTAACTTCCATCAACAAGTATTGGTGTGTGAAAATGCCTAGCATGATAGGCACATCATGCATAAGGTATTCAAGGAGGAATATTTGGTCTTGTTATATGACAGTCAATTTGTGCACCACCTAGGGAAGTTCAGAAAGCACTGGTTGGGGCCATACATTGTGAAAGAGATCACTGATGGAGGTGCGATGTGCTTGGCCACGTTGCGTGGTGAGAGTATTCCCAGGTATTTCAATGGAAGCCGACTAAAGTCGTACATGGAAAACCATGTGCCTAACAAATGACTATATGGTCAATGAATGGGAATCCATTTTTCTGCACGCTGTGCAGAGGAAAGGCACAGAAAGGTGCAGCAAGAGTGCAAAGGTAGTGCACAACAGGCGAAACTAGTCATTTTAACAGTAGAACTGGGTGAAAAGGAGATTTTACCATTGGATGGAGTGGGTTTTCTGCATTTAATGAGGATATATTATGGGAGTTTTGGCCATTTTTACGAGGGTAAGATGCATTTAATGGAGATCTAATCGTTTTTACCTTAGATCTTCTATAAAAGGAAGGGCACAGGTTACATTTGGTTCTTTTTCTTTCTTAGTATATTGCACCCTAAGCTTATCTCTGAATTACACTGTAAATTTGTATGTGAGCACTGTGTGTCTGGCCAAGAGACCCCTTCATATGACATAAGTAACCCATAATTTATCTTTCGCCACTAACCTTGAGAGCGCGTCATCTGAGGAACACTTTGTGCCACTCACAGCGTCTATAGAGCCAGTGTCGGATGATGTTCATTAAGTGGTGCTAGAGGTCCAATGTAAAATTTTGTAGATGTTCTATGCTTGATGCAACTTTACTTTTATTACAACAATCACCCAAACAGTTAAGTAAAATGCTGATAGAACATACCAGTGGATCTATAGAAGACAAACCAGAAATAGGAGAATGTGAAGGTGCATTACGGCGGTCAACAGGATGCTTCAACCAGCAAAGTCTCCTTGATCAGCCAACCCAGAATGTGTCACAAAAATCCTCAAATCAATCACCCAGTCAACTCAAGTCAACTCTAGAAAAGTCAACACAGGGCAACAACATCAAAGTTAACGCAGCTCCAACTTCGGTCAACCTTTTGACCTCGGTTCTTGTGCCAATGTGTACGGCCTCCCAAAATCGAAGTCTCCAATAAATTTCAGCCTTTTTGGACCATGCATTGACCAAAGTCAACGCTGGTCAAACCTTCGTGGAAACCCTAGCTACAACAATTTCGTCCTTCTCCTTGGCTGTAGTAATTCGTCCTTCTTCCCACGTGTGGATCGAAATTTTCCTCCAAGTAGCTCGTACTAGATCAGAAGAGAAGAAGATGATGTGATGAGTGAGTGTGAAATGCTCTCCAAAGTTGACTGTATTTATATACATCATTGAGGTGTGTGGCACATCTGCTGGGGGTGTAAAACCTTAAGGCCGACCTGCACATATAATTTATTATAAATAATAAATTCAAAATAAATGTTCTGCTCATCGGATTCAGATAAATTTTATATTTTACACTTTCTTGAAAGAGGAATCCAATAAAAACATCAAGATCATTCTATATCACAACATGGAGTTTGGACTTAGTTGTCCACCTTAACACTCCCTCTCAACTAGGGAGAACTCCATCCACCAGTGCAATCAAACATCGTGTGTCATCCCGCCGTAACTTGCTTTGTTGGCCTCTTTATTTCAGAACAGAAGTGGGTCAGTCACAAAGACATCATCCCCCGGCTGACAAATTCAGCCCAGAGGTCCGAAACCTCTATCGGGCTCACAAAGAGTCTCCAACCAACACGAAGTTGGTTCATCTGACCCGAAGTCAGGCGGAGGTCCGAGACCTCACTAGACTTGATCCTAGATCAAGTGGTTGGACCATGCCATCCTAGATAGAGAGTACGACAATCTCTGATGCGTCCATCAGTCTTTGCTACTGGTCTCTAGCTTTTCCCATCTCATTGGCCAAATGAGAGGTACTTCCCATGAGCCCTGAACTCAATGGGTAGGATGCATACGGGGCACATATAATGAGAGGTGAACCAACTCAATAATCACAACGGTGGGGCAGAAGCACCATAAGGTTCGGCAAGCCTAGCCCCGTGTGTGCTTATAGCTCCGAGAAGCTATCCCCAGAGCCCCCCAGAGCTCCAAGAGCTCATCGTCCAACAGGACCCTCAGAATAGGGTCGTTCCACGATTCCAAGATTCTCACGGAAGGTTAGGAACATGACCTTCCCCAAGGGCATTGTGAGAATATCCGTGACGTCTCATCGCTCCTTATATGATCGCTCATGGTTGTCTTCGCCATAACGGTATATCCCTGACGGAAATGATACCCGATAATCAATATGCTCGGATCTCAATATAATGCTGTGATTTCGGGCCATGTGAATCTCAATCAAGTTATCACAGAGTATCACAGTGGTATCTAGCACATGTCCAAACAGCTCACTAAAGAGTTTTCGCAACCAAACTGCTTCACAACAGGCCATACTTGCTGCAATGTATTCGGCCTCAGCGGTGCTCAAAGCCACCGACTTCTGCTTCCTGCTCATCCATGAGATCGAAGCAGAACCAAGATTGAAGCAGCATCCCGATGTGCTCTTACGATCTACCACACTGCCAGCCCAATCGGCATCAGTGTATCCACGGAGTGTCACACTCCCGGCAGTGTATCTCAGCCCATGGTTTATCGTGCCCCGAAGATATTGTTGGCCACCGTAAATTTTGGTTCATCAAAAGGCACAAACATGTTTTCACTTTTTAAGAAACACTTTTCTCATGAAACAAGGTTCGAAGCTCGAGATGACCTCATGTTTCATGTCTCACACAATCGTTATTTTAAACTCAAAATTCTGCTAAAAATTCCATGAGAAGACTGCTGCAATATCCTCCTCCTTTTCCCCTTTTTTCTCTCAGAGACTAACCTTCATATTTTCATCATTTTCCTTTGTTCTCCATTTTTCCTCACCCTCTGTTCATATAAAATTGCCTTTGCAGAGTTCCAAACTTCTTTCAAACTCTGTCGAAACCCTCAGAAACCTTTGAAATTCACTGAAAATCTGTGTAAAAAACCCATTTCTTTATTAAAGTTTTAAGCCCCTTAGCCTGAGTTTCCAAACCACTTCCCAATACGCCCTCATCATAAAAACCAAGCGCCAAACCCATGAAGCGCTAATCGAATTGAAAAGATTCAAGTGTGCATGTTTGTGAGCCATTTCAAAATATCGATTGCGATCAGCCCCTTTGCCATAAACCTAAGATCGTATTATCATTTCATCTGCCCCATAAGCCCGCAATCGGGTGCTAAACTATTGAAAAATCCCTTTCTGATCAATATTTTTCTTTGTAAAACTTGAAAACACATTATTCCAAAGTTTGTTTTAAAATGCCAAAATCACGTGTTTAAATAAAATGGGTTGATCAAAAAGACCGATCGCGCAATCGCGATCGGAGAATTCACAATGGGTTGATTGAAAGACCGGGCCCGAATGTTTCGATTACGATTAGCCCTAGTTATATAAAGCTCGGGCCCATGGTACTCCATACACCCAGTGGCCCCGCAATCGGGCGCTAGCCTATCATATATATATTCCACCCATTTCACTCAAAACCTTGGTTTTTATTGAAATTTATGGGTTTCTTACAAAGTATAAGGGTCCCGCTAGTGCAAGAAAACAAAGGATCTAGACCGTCGATCTAGACCAGATCGAACGGTTATCGCCCAATCGAAATGTTTCAATCGAAATGTTTCAATCGCAATGTTTCAATCACAATGTTTCAATCGCAATGTTTCAATCAAAATGTTTCAATCGCATGCTTTTTTGCTGCCCTCCCGATTGCTGATCCTCCGATTAAATCTGGGCTGTCCACGTGTTCGGATCGAACGGTCCCAGGTCACCCCCACCGTTGCTCATCGCGCGATCGACGATTCTGTTTTATTCTTCCTCCCGTGTCATTTAAAATTCCTCTCGGTTAATCTCCACCGTTGGATGCAGCCATCCAACGGTCCTGCTCTCTTCCTACGCCTCTGAAGCAGTAAAACCAAATACGCGGGATTTTATAACAAATTGTTTGTATTTTGCAGGTTTTGATTCGAAGTTTTATCAATGTTTCATAAGCATTGATAGCACATAAAGGCCTGCGCGGCCCCTGCACATCAACAAGACACTATTTTAATTCAAAAACGGTTAAAGAGTATCAGCGCCGAAGACAAAACATATCAGAACTAGAGATTGAAGACCCAAACACCGATCTCAAGCAAAGTAAAGTGTTTGGGGAAGGAACGAAGACATCTATCGAGCTGAGAAATCTTCCACCGCCATAAGAAGAGGCTAATTGAACCCTCTACAGCTCCAAAAGACACCTGCAGTCTCATTGAGATCAAAAGACCACCGAACAATTAATACTAATTGAGTTATCTTATCTCTAATTGTCGGCAGAACCATTCGAGAAGATTAAAGAACAGTTCAGAAGCAGATATTAGATCATTTCATCTCAGGAAGCAGAAATAAAGTCACTCCAGCATGACACCGAGCTTCAAAGGACAGCAAAAGCTCCCACTGAGCTTAATTGTAAGTGTACCTCAATTAATGCTGATGAACACCTGTAGATTTCTTGATCGAGGCCCTCAAAAGTACCGAAGAGTCATCTTCTGTATTAATTGATCCAAACAGATCTTTTCATAGTTTACCACCACCCCATTCTTCTATAAATACCTCTGTAGAAGATGATCAAAAGGTTGGTCTCGGGACATCTGAACGCATGTAATAGTCATTCTGAAGCCACTGATGCCCTGTTCTGTAATTGAAAGATACATAAGCTGATATGAGAAGTTCAAAGTTGTAGAGACCCACCGGGCTTGCTGATTGTAACTGGTTTGAACATCAATACAAGCTGCTGATTCATGGAATTCTGAAACTATGTCAATGGTGATGTGTTCCTTACTATCAATTGTCGTTTTACTTAATGTTTTCACTCTGTTCACTTTCTCTGATAAAGAGCAGCAAACATAGAGTTAGGATATACTCTCCACGGTACCCTACTCTTACTGAAAGCTTTATCTTCTATGTTTTCTTCATTTGAATGTCCTCTTTGAAGAGTTTATTAATGCAGGTTAGTTTAAAAGTACTTCCCTGATCTAGATAGCTCTTTGAGGTGAATGTTCTCTTTGTTATCCTTGGATTTTATCAATGCATCATAGTTTAGAAGTACTTAGCTGATCTAGATTGCTCTTTGTGATTATCATCTCTGTTCCCTTATCGAATATGCTGAAGCAGGCTGGTTTAAAAGCACTTATCTGATATTAGGCTGTTCGAACTGTTTTTTAAATGTTTCTGATGGAAAGTACTTCAATGCGGGCTAGTTTAAAAGCACTTACCTGATCAACAGAAATACTTTTATGTTTTCTCCTTAAGTACACGTTGAAAGAAAGCTAGTTTAAAAATACTTACTTGATCTTAGACTGTGCTTTGTTTTTTCATTTGTTTAAGTCTTTCACTCCTATTTGTTTCACTCCATTAATCACCTTAAGAGATCCTTTGATGTAAATGACTTGCTCCATGGATCCTTCTTGAATTCGCTATCCAATTAAATCCTCCTGTGACTCCATAGCCCAATGGGTTAAAGTTGTCTTTGTCTTTTGCTATCAGCTGAAACATTCCTTCATTTGCAGGCTCTTCACCCTTTATTTTGAACTTCTTTCACCTTCACCATGTCTTCGCCCAACCAAAAACAAAAAAAACAAACACATGCTCTTCATAACTAGCCTAATATCACAATTCTAGTCTTTAAAGATCACATCTTTGAACTCATTTATAGAGAGATCCCTCTCTGGATTCAGGAGGGCTAGATCCTTGAATCCCAAAGCGGTTTGATGTTACCTCTGCAGTTGGACTTTGCCAATCTTGCTAATTACAGAGTGATAACATAATGGCGACTCCGCTGGGGAGCTCCTGAGTATTTCTTCGATTAGAAGACAATCATAAGATACCAGATATCCCTTGCTAACTGAAAATTAACTCAGAAAAACCCAAAAATATTTCAGATTGGTATTTAATAAACATGGTAGTGGACCATAACACCTCTTACCTCTGAAAAGGAGCTAAAAACTTCCACTTGGCGACTCCACAATCCTGAACAGACCTTAAGACTCCACTAGGAAGAACCCTCATTACTCTACTATCCTTTAAACTCAGTCCGAGGACTGTAGGATTGAAATTTGTGTAAAACAGATTAGTTAACCTCTCAAAGATTGTCATACCTGGTTGAACTTTTCTTGTTATTTGGGTCTAAAAATTACAGCATAGTGGCTCCTAGAAAGATTCACACTAGAGCCCATCCTGACCTGGATCCACCTGAAATAGTTGATGACCCAGAAAGCATCCTTTGGAAGTCTCCTAGGATTAAATTATCAACTGTTTTCAGATCACCCTTGAGAGCTAATTCTGTCCCAGAAAATCTTTCAGCTCTACAACAATCACAAGAAGACTTAGTAAATCCTCTTAGAACTAGGTCTCTTGGTGATTCAGATCAGTCAGATTCTGACTCTTTGCCTTCTTCTCCTGAGACAAGCACACATCTTGGTAGTGGAGAGACTACACCACCTAATTTACATTTCCTCCACAATCTAGGTGTCTCTCATCCAAGATCCGCTCAACAATCTATCCCTGGTCCATCCATTTCTGCTCACCCTATATCCACTATTCCAACCACTCCCCTCCAACCCACTTTCACTCTTGTTAATCCACCTCCACCTCCTGCCATGGCTGCATGGTATGCCCCCTTAGTTCTTCCTGTACCTTTAGTCAATCTGCCACAGGACTATCTGTCCAAAATTCTATTGTATGATGATGGTGGTGCCACTACTGCATCACAACATGTGGATAAGATGAATGACTGCTTTGACAGAAATGAGATTGCTGATGATTCTGTCAAAATGAGATTATTTGCTCAAAGTTTGGGAGGAGAAGTAAGAAAATTGTTCAAAGGCTTAGCCCCTCATAGTATTAATGACCTTCAAGGTTTCCATCAATCTTTATTAAACAAATGGGAAGTGAGGAAGAATCCTCTCCAAATCTTGGCTGACTACAACAATCTCCACAGGAACCCAGGGGAAAGTGTACATGCTTATTGTACTAGATTTAACAGTATCTATAATGCACTTCCCCCAGAACTAAAACCTCCGCAAGGCTCATCTTTGAACAAATTTCCTGAAGGTTTTGACTCTGACATGACCTATTCGCTAAGAGAGAGAGACTTTGCAACTCTTGAAGATATGCAAAGGGGTGCTCTTTCTGTCGAAGTCAATCTAATAGAGAAGAGAGCAAGAATGAAAGCTGAAAAGAGAGTATCTTTTAGAGAGGAATCCACACCTTCCACTTCAAACTCAAAGATGGAAAGAATGATGGAAGAGATGATGAAAGAGATGAGCCTAATTAAGAGAACACAAGAAAGCCTAAACCAAACTTCTTCTCAGAATAGAAACCAGAACCAGAATCAAAATTTAAGAAGAAACCAACTTCCAAATAGACCTAGAGAAGATGATCAGCAGATCATTCCTCCCTTTCATCAAAACTATATAAGTGAGGCAGAGGAAACAGGTGAGATAGCATAGGAAAATGATATCAACATGCTATGGGTAGATAACGATGGCTTTGAGATTCATTATGAAAAGAAACGAGGTCTATACACACCTTATGATGACAACAGGGATGATGATCGACATTGTTATCAAGATATGGAAAATGTCATCATAGAGCCTCACAGAGAATATGACCTTAGAAGCAAAGCCAGTCAAAAAACTCCCAACACTAAAACCTCTGATAAATCTCCACAAAATAGCACCACAACAAAATGTAAAAATGTCAATCAAAAGGATAAAACAGTGGCTGTTGATTCTGGTAAAGGTAACGAGAAAGGCATTCCAAATTTTGAAAAGCAGGATGCAGATCTTAGCAGTACTAACACCTCAGCTAGTACTCTTGTCAAAACCATATTACCAAATGTAAATAGAACCAATCAGCAAGGTGATGTTGCTGAAAGACTAGCAGCTAGTAAGGCTGAGGCAAGTTCTTTAAAAAACCAAATTCCTTTCAGCCTAGAACAAGAACTTTCAAAGATTAAAATCTATGTTCCCCTTACTGAGTTAGCTTCCCATAATGTGTACAGGACCCAAATTCTAAAGGCTTTAAACATAGAGGACCAGAATGACATAATAAATTATAATGATGACCAGCCAGAGCTCATTTTTGGTCCTAAAGTTGAAGGGAAATTTCAAGAAGGAATAGTACCTCCATTTTACGTCAGTCTGAATGTTCATGACAAAATTCTACAAAATGCTATGCATGATTCCAGAGCCTCACATAATCTTATGCCAAAGGTGATAATGGAAAGGATAGGACTAGAAATAACCAGACCTTACAAGGATTTATATTCCTTTGATTCAAGCAGGGTCAAATGTCTTCGCCTAATTAAGGACCTCTATGTGAATTTGACTCAAATCCCAGCCAAGTGCCTAGTTATGGATGTAGTGGTGGCCGATGTCCCTCCTAAGTATGGCATGTTGTTGTCTAGATCGTGGGGTGCCAAGCTGCAAGGTACAATGCAGATGGATGGGACATATGCCACTATTCCTGTTTTTAACCAGCCTAGAAGACTATACAGAGAGGCACACATGAAATTCATGGTCAGTAGCCCAGAAAAACCTGAAAAATGTCCCATCTACTCTGTCCATACTGACCTGAACTCTTTTATCCTTTACCATGATGAACCTTCGAATAAGTCAGAACCAGAAGACAGTAACGCAGATAACCTGTTAGAGGCCCCAAATCTAGAAATGAATGCAGTTCTAGACATGGATGAAAACGAAAGGGAAACTTTCGAACAATGCATTGAAATGACAAACCAAAATGAATATGGCCGAGATGGCCAAAAAAAAACGCCCCATCGAGTTCATCTCCATGAAAGTCCTGAGGAACGAGTTCCAGTACAACAATTTGTTGACCTTAAAATAGAACATGACGCTGAAACAGTTGGCGAGCAAGTCACTACAACAAGATTAATTGCGGATGAAGCTCAAGAAACACCTAAATCACAAGTATCAAAACAGTTTGATGCATTTGAAGATATTAACGAAACAAAGGAAAGTCTCGACCCACAAGTCATGTGCCCACGGCTCTCGAAACTTGAAACTCAGGAAAACAACCTTCAATATGGTGAAGAACTTGAAAATGAGACACAAATTCGACTAAATGCTGACATGCCACCACAATCAGATAGCATGATAGTTAGCGAGATTACCAACCAAGGCGAAACCAAAAATAATCCTCTATGGACCATGCTCTTCGATGGGTCATGTACTAAGAATAGTGCTGGCGCTGGTGTTTGGTTAACAAACACCGAAAACGGCCATACAGAAAGTGTTTCGTGCAAATTGAATTTTCAATGCTCTAATAACATTGCCAAGTATGAAGCTCTCATTTTGGGCTTGCATCTGTTAGAAAAGCTAGGAGCCAAAATAATCCACGTATATGGCGATTTGGAATTAATCATTAGGCAAGTTAATGGGGAATACACTGCTAATCATCCCAGACTTAGAGCCTACCGAAATGACGTCCTGGATCTGTTAAACATTTTCGAGGATCCAAAATTGATTTTTGTCCCAAGAAAACAGAATATTTCTGCTCACAATTTAGCTTTTACAGCTAGAACGTGTTTAGCACCATATGAAAACGAGGACAGCACCGTTCAGGTAAAATTTAGGCCAGCCATACCCGATAATCAAAAATATTGGCAGGTCTTTGAGAATGATAAAGAGATAGAGGATTTCCTGCTCAGTAAGAATGAGTTTGAATCATCCAATTCAGATTCTACATCTGATGAAAACTGTCTAAACGAAGAACCCTCTGAACAAGAACAACCATCTAGTCCTCCAGATATTAACATGTTAACTCAAAAACTTGAAACTCATACTAAAGAGTATGAAGACTCAGAAAACGAAGACATTGAGGTATTAACACCAAGAGACAAGAACATACCCAGGGGGCTAGCACCGTTAGAAGACCTGTTTGATTTTAATGACGTGGCTAAGAAACCTGCAGTAGAATATACAGAGTCTGACATTGAAGAATGCAACATAGGCACAAAGGATCAACCTAAAATGATTAAATTAGCTAGGTCCTTGCCACCTGACATGAAAAAGAAATACATTGACTTGTTTAAAGAGTTTGTCGATGTGTTTGCCTGGAGCTATGAAGATTTAAAAGCTTACAATACAGAAATCATCCAACACAAGATCCCTTTGAGAGAAAAACAAAAACCTTTTAAGCAGAAACTGTGTCGAATCAACCCAATACAACTACCTTTAGTCGAAAATGAAATTAAGAAAATGTACGAGGAAGGAATCATTGTGCCTGTAAGGTTTTCAGATTGGGTTTCTAACCTTGTAGCTGTGAGGAAAAAGACAGGAGAAATCAAACTGTGCATTGATTTCAGAAACCTTAACAGAGCTTCCCTAAAAGACAATTACCCTTTACCCAAAATGGAGCACATCCTACAAAAGGTAGTTGGTTCAAAGAGGATTTCTCTGTTAGATGGTTTCTTAGGATATAACCAACTTTTAGTACTCCCAGAAGATCAACTCAAGACAACCTTTACCACTCGTTGGGGCACCTTCATGTATGTGAAAATGCCTTTTGGACTAATGAATGCTGGGGCCACTTTTCAAAGGGCCATGGACATTGCATTTTCAGAGGAAATAGGACACTTCATTGTAATTTACCTTGATGATATAACGGTTTATTCCAAAACCGATGAAGAGCACCTCAAACATCTAAGAAAGGTCTTTGAGAAATGCGGGATATTTGGGCTATCTTTAAATCCCAAAAAGACAGTGTTTGGCTTGCAAGAGGGTAAGCTCCTTGGCCACATTATATCAGAAAATGGGATTAAAATAGATCCAAAAAGAGTTGAGGGAATACTACAGATTAGCCACCCTAGGAACATAAAAGAACTGCAGTCCTTTATTGGAAAGATTAATTTCTTAAGGAGGTTTATTCCCAACTTAGCAGAGCTCCTTAGAAACATGAATAATATGCTCAAAAAGGAAGTAGGAGTGAAATAGACTGTAGAGGCCAGAAAATCCTTTGAATTAGTAAAACATGCACTCACCCAAGCACCAGTCTTGATCAGCCCAGACTTTTCAAAAGATTTTCTTATTTTTTCCTTTGCCTCAGAACATAAAATAGTTGCAGTTCTGTTGCAGAAAAACTCAAAAGGACAGGAACAGCCTATTGCTTTTTTCAGTAAGGCTTTAAGGGATGCACCCTTGAAATATAACATAATGGAAAAAAAATCCTATGCTTTAGTAAAGGCCTTAAAGGATTTCAGGGTGTATATCCTTCATTCCCACACCATTGCCTATGTACCCAGCATTGTGGTAAAAGACATTTTGTCACAAGACCCTGATGGAAAGAGAGGCAAATGGATAGTTGTAATATTAGAATATGATTTGGAGATCAAACCCACCAAACTCATCAAAGGTCAGGGCTTGGTTCAATTAATGGATGAATCTAATCTACAAGCCCTAGACATTAACATGATAGATGCCTTGGATGAGCAGGAAGAATTACCCCCTCCCACTATGGAAGAGCAGTTCCAAAACTCACCTTGGTACGCCAACATCTTGTATGTACTTACAAATCTTAATGCTCCTCCTGATTTATCAAAAACTAAGGCAAGGTTTTTAAAGTTGAAAGCTAAGAATTATTGCATTTTGAATGAGTGTTTATACTGGAAAAATGCTAATGGTTTATTGCTAAAATGTTTGCCTGAAGTTGATGTAGAGAAGATCAAGCATGAATTCCATGAAGGAGAGTGTGGAGGTCATATCTACTGGAAAACCACAGCCAACAAAATCCTTAGAGCTGGCTATTATTGGCCCACCCTCTTCCAAGATGTCCATAAAATGATAGTTTCCTGTCACAAGTGCCAAATTTTTGAGGGAAAAAGAAAACTCCTTCCCTTACCATTAAAACCTATCATTGTTGAAGCTCCTTTTCAACAATGGGGCCTAGATTTCATAGGAGAAATCCATCCTGCCTCATCTTCCCAACATAAATGGATTCTTACAGCCACTGACTACTTCACAAAGTGGATAGAGGCCATCCCTACCAGGAATGCCACAGATTCTGTCATTATAAAATTTCTTGAAGACCATATCCTTTCTAGATTTGGATGCCCTAGGAAAATCATTACTGATAATGCTGCTGCTTTTGGTTCCAAAAAGATGATTTATTTTTTTCACAAGTATCAGATTACATTTGGTCATTCTACTACTTATTACCCTCAAGGTAATGGGCTAGCTGAATCATCAAATAAAAGCTTGGTGACCATCATCAAGAAGCTACTTGAAGAGAATAAAAAGTCATGGCATAACAAGCTGGTGCATGCATTGTGGGCAGATAGGTTGACCACAAAGAAATCCATTGGAACCTCTCCCTACCAACTTGTTTATGGAGCAGATGCAGTGTTTCCTACCAGCCTAGGTGTACCAGTAATAAAATTAGTCCAAGAAATTCAGTCAGAAGAAGACAGTATGCTAAGAAGGATTAATGAGACAATACATCTCCAGCAGATGAGGGAAGAAGTTTACAGCAGAGCTCAAAAAGTGCAAGAAAACATCAAGAAGTTGTTTGACAAGAGAGCTAAGGCTTGTGATTTCAACATTGGAGATAGGGTACTCAAATGGGATTCTAGAAGAGAGGAAAAAGGTAAACATGGCAAATTTGACAGTTTGTGGCAAGGCCCTTATGTCATTCAGTCCACCATTTGTCCAAATGCCTTTTTTCTGCAAGAGTTAGATGGCACAGATCTGTTTGGGGGTCATGTCAATGGCAGGGTCCTTAAGCATTACTACTGCTGAGTTCAATTTTCAAGTTTCATTTCCATTGTAAATATCATTGCTTCATCAGTTTCATAAAAACAAAAAGAAAAAATACAAAAACAATAAAAGATAGAAAAGAGGGCAGAAAAAAAAAAAAAAAAGGCAAAGCCCCATGCCAAAAAAGAGAAATAAATCTGAAAGTGTGCAAGCTCAAATGCCACTCCTCAAAAAACACGCTTCTAGTTAGTCAAACTGTTTAATCTTGACTAATTAGCTTTAAATTTTTCTACTGATAGGATAGTGAATTAGATTTGCCAAACTGTTTAAACTTGGCTTATCAGTAGATAGATTAGGCTAGAAAAGAAAGGTTCAAACAAGCCCAAAACCTGAACCTAAAGTTTCCAAGCAAGAGATGACTCAAATCTGTTTTATTTTGCTGAGTCATAAAGTTGTAAATCTGGTTCTAATCAACTCAAAATCTGAACCAGAAAGAAAGAAATAACAGCTCAAACAAATTCGAACCAGAGCTGAAATCAAGGAAAGAAAGTGGCTCTAACAAGCTCAAAACTTGAGCCACAAATAAGAAGAAGGATGCTTCAAAAAAATTTCATATTTCAAACCTTCAATTTTTTATTTTTAATAGTCTATGTGCAGCTTGTTTTTATGCCATAGATCACAGCAAGTCAAACAGTTCAATCTTGACTTGACTGTTTTTGAATTTCTGTCTTAGAATCTAGAGAATGAAATCTGTTGGACAGTTTAATCCCAACAGATAGTAGATTAGGTAGAGAAACATTTGAGCTCAACTGTTTAATTTGAGTTCAGAGAGAAATAAGAGGTAGAATTATATTAGATTTCCTGTTTTCAAAAGAATAAAATGTTGAAAAAGAGTTTGCCAGTCCAAGTGCACTCTAAATGAAGAAAAAATGTTAGATCAGTAGGATTGGGTAGGTAGAAAGCCTGTGTTGATGAAGATTCATTGTTTTCAATGCTGCTAACCTTTTTTCAGCCAGAATAAGATCATTTCAGCAAAGACAACATCCTAAAGAACGAGGCATTGATCAGCCTCCCAGAGAATGTAGTTCTGAAGTTCTTGATGCCTTCAAGAAGGCACCATCCCCAAGTGGAGCCACTGTTGGCCACCTGTAAATTTTGGTCTATCAAAAGGTGGCCAAAACATGTTTTCAGCCTTCAAGAAACACTTTCCTGGCCAAAATGTTATCTCTTGAAGCCTGTAGATGACCTCATGCTCATGTCTCAAGGTTTTCACTGTTATTTCTCAGAAACTCAAAATTCTGCTAAAAATTCCATGAGAAGACTGCTGCAATATCCTCCTCCTTTTCCCTTTTTTTTTTCCTCTCAGAGACTAACCTTCATATTTTCATCATTTTTCTTTGTTCTCCATTTTCCTCACCCTCTTTTCATATAAATTTGCCTTTGCAGAGTTCCAAACTTCTTTCGAACTCTGTCGAAACCCTCAGAAACCTTTGAAAATCACTGAAAATCTGTGTAAAAAACCCATTTCTTTATTAAAGGTTTAAGCCCCTTGGCCTGAGTTTCCAAACCACTTCCCCAATACGCCCTCATCATCCGCAGATCATATTGTTATTTCATTTACCCGTGGGCCCGCAATCGGGTGCTAAACCATTGAAAAATCCCTCTCTGATCAATATTTTCCTTTGTAAACCCAAAAACCCACTTTCCGAAGTTTTAAGTTAAAAACTTAAAGTCACATGATAAATAAAAATGGGTTGATCAAAAAGACCGATCGCGCAATCGCGATCGGAGAATTCACAATGGGTTGATTGAAAGACCGGGCCCGAATTTTTCGATTACGATTGGCCCTAGTTATATAAAGCCCGGGCCCATGGTACTCCATACACCCAGTGGCCCCGCAATCGGGCGCCAACCTATCATATATATATTCCGCCCATTTCACTCAAAACCTTGGTTTTTATTGAAATTTATGGGTTTCTTACGAAGTATAACGGGTCTAGCCGGTGCAAGAAAACAAAGGATCTAGGCCGTCGATCTGATCTGCAAATCGAACGGTTATCACCCAATCGAAATGTTTTCAATCGCAAGTTTCCAATCGCATACTTTATATCTGTTCTCCCGATCAGCCCACCCCTCCGATTTACTCCCCGCCGTCGATCTGATCTGCAGATCGGACGATTATCGCCCAATCGAAATGTTCCAATCACAATGTTCAATCGCAATGTTTCAATCACATGCTTTTTTGCTGCCCTCCCGATTGCTGATCCTCCGATTAAATCTGGGCCGTCCACGTGTCCAGATCGGACGGTCCCAGATCACCCCCCACCGTTGCTCATCGCGCGATCGACGGTTCTATTTAATTCTTCCTCCCGCATCATTTAAAATTCCTCTCGGTTAACCTCCACCGTTGGATGATGCCATCCGACGGTCCTGCTCTCTTCCTACGCCTCTGAAGCAGTAAAACCAAATACGCAGGATTTTATAACAAATTGTTTGTATTTTGCAGGTTTTGATTCGAAGTTTTATCAATGTTTCATAAGCATTGATAGCACATAAAGGCCTACGCGGCCCCTGCACATCAACAAGACACTGTTTTAATTCAAAAACGGTTAAAGAGTATCAGCGCCGAAGACAAAACATATCAGAACCGGAGATTGAAGACCCAAACACAGATCTCAAGCAAAGTAAAGTGTTTGGGGAAGGAGCGAAGACATCTGTCGAGCTGAGAAATCTTCCACCGCCATAAGAAGAGGCTAATTGAACCCTCTACAGCTCCAAAAGACACCTGCAGTCTCGTTGAGATCAAAAGACCGCCGAACAATTAATACTAATTGAGCTATCTTATCTCTAATTGTCGGCAGAACCATTCGAGAAGATTAAAGAACAGTTCAGAAGCAGATATTAGATCATTTCATCTCGGGAAGCAGAAATAAAGTCACTCCAGCATGACACCGAGCTTCAAAGGATGGCAAAAAGCTCCCACTGAGCTTAATTGTAAGTGTACCTCAATTAATGTTAATGAACACCTGTAGATTTCTTGATCGAGGCCCTCAAAAGTACCGAAGAGTCATCTTCTGTATTAATTGATCCAAACAGATCTTTCATAGTTTACCACCGCCCCATTCTTCTATAAATACCTCTCTAGAAGATGATCAAAAGGTTGGTCTCAGGACATCTAAACGCATGTAATAGTCATTCTAAAGCCACTGATGCCCTGTTCTGTAATTGAAATATACATAAGCTAATATGAGAAGTTTAAAGCTGTAGAGACCCACCGGGCTTGCTGATTGTAACTGGTTTGAATATCAATACAAGCTGCTAATTCATGGAATTCTGAAACTATGTCAATGGTGATGTGTTCCTTTCTATCAATTGTCGTTTTACTTAATGTTTTCACTCTGTTCACTTTCTCTGATAAAGAGCAACAAACATAGAGTTAGGATATACTCTCCACGGTACCCTAATCTTACTGAAAGCTTTATCTTCTATGTTTTCTTCATTTGAATGTCCTCTTTGAAGATTTTATTAATGCAGGTTAGTTTAAAAGTACTTCCCTGATCTAGATAGCTCTTTGAGGTGAATGTTCTCTTTGTTATCCTTGGATTTTATCAATGCAGCGTAGTTTAAAAGTACTTAGTTGATCTAGATTGCTCTTTGTGATTATCATCTGTGGTCCCTTATCGAATATGCTGAAGCAGGATGGTTTAAAGCACTTACCTGATCTTAGGCTGTTCGAACTGTTTTTTAAATGTTTCTGATGGAAATTACTTCAATGCAGGCTAGTTTAAAAGCACTTACCTAATCAACAGAAATACTTTTATGTTTTCTCCTTAAGTACATGTTGAAAGCAAGCTAGTTTAAAAGTACTTACTTGATCTTAGACTGTGCTTTGTTTTTTCATTTGTTTAAGTCTTTCACTCCTATTTGTTTCACTCCATTAATCACCTTAAGAGATCCTTTGATGTAAATGACTTGCTCCATGGATCCTTCTTGAATTCGCTATCCAATTAAATCCTCCTATGACTCCATAGCCCAATGGGTTAAAGCTGTCTTTGTCTTTTGCTATCAGCTGAAACATTCCTTCATTTGCAGGCTCTTCACCCTTTATTTTGAACTGCTTTCACCTTCACCATGTCTTCGCCCAACCAAAAACAAACAAAACAAACCCATGCTCTTCATAACTAGCCTAATATCACAATTCCAGTCTTTAAAGATCACATCTTTGAACTCATTTATAGAGAGATCCCTCTTTGGATTCAGGAGGGCTAGATCCTTGAATCCCAAAGCGGTTTGATGTTACCTCTGCAGTTGGACTTTGCCAATCTTGCTAATTACAGAGTGATAACAGATATCTCAGAATATTCTTGGCACCAACCCAGTGAAAGTGATGAGGCTCAACCATCTGTTGACTCAAAGTGTTCACTACAAAACATATATCTGGACGGGTGTTCAATAAGAACATCAGAGCCCCTATGAGTTGACGATACTCAGTAGGATTTGCCAATACAGGCCCAGTAGCGCTGCCACTCAACTTCTTGAAGTTGAGTTCCATTGGTGTTGACACAGTCTTGCAGTCCACCATACCAAATCTTTCCAGAAGTTTCACAATGTATTTTCCTTGAGAAAGGAAAATCTCTCCAGATCTCTGCCAGACCTCCAGGCCTAGGAAGTAGTGCATCAGTCCTAGGTACTTCATCTCAAACTCAGCAACAAGCTCCCTCTTGCATTGATGAATGAGAGGGTCAGCACCTGTCAGGAAGAGGTCATCCACATACATCACTAGAATGAGAGGCTTCCCCTATACAACCTTGAAGTAAAGGTTCGGATTAGCATTACTTTGAGTGAAGCCTGGCTTCATCAAGTAACTATCCATCCTCTCGTACCAAGCTTTGGGTGCTTTCTTTAACCCATAGAGGGCTTTCTTCAACCTGCAGACATGAGTGTCTCGATCCTGAACTTCAAATCCCAAAGGTTGTTCTACATACACCTCTTCTTTTATTGTACCATGCAAAAAGGCGGTCTTGACATCCATCTGATGAAGACTCCATCCTTGCATAGTAGCAAGGGCTATGATTGATCGAATGGTGGTATATCGTGCCACAGGTGCAAATATGTCATCATAGTCTATTCCTTCCTTTTGAGAGAAGCCACGGGCAACAAATCTTGCCTTGAACTTTTCAGCACTTCCATCAGATCCATGCTTGATACTGTAGAGCCATTTTGCGGCGACAACTGATTTGTCCTTCGGTCTTGGAACCACATCCCAGACATCATTCTTCATTATGGACTCATATTCTTCATGCATAGCATCCTTCCAGACTTGATGCTTTAGGGCTTCCTCAAAAGATCCGGGTTCATTTTGTACAATGGTACTCATGGCAGCCAGATACCCTTGGTATCTACACGGCTTCTTGCTTTCTCGGAATGTCCCCCTTGGGGCAGAATGTCCCTCAGCATCTTCGAGGGTGTCCCTGAGCCATGATGGTCTCTTTCCCAGTGAAGGAGATGGATCAATAGGGTCCATTGGTCCTTCAACATCAGGCATTGTCTCATCCTGTCTTCCTTCTATTTGTGGCCTTGCTCATGATTTTCCAGATCTTGGAAGATCACTACTTTCTTCAGAAGCATCTTCATCAAAGTGACACCATGAATACTCCTACTTCCCCTTCACTGTGCACACTCCCATAGGTCTTTAGAAGCTCTCTTGTCGTAGCCCACAAACATTCCTTTCTTCCCGTGGCTATCCACTTTACTTCTTCTTTGGCACATGAAAATAAACAGGACATCCAAAAATTCTAAAATGTGAGACATCAGGTTTCTTACCGGTGAAAACCTCTTCAGGAGTTTTGGAGTCCAGGGCGGAATGAGGGCATCGGTTTTGAATGTATACAGCAATATTCACAGCTTCTCCCCACAGAAACTTTGGTAAACCTTGGTCACATAGCATGGCATGGGCAGCTTCCACAATGGTCTTGTTCTTTCGTTTAGCAACGCCATTCTGCTCAGGAGTATAGGCAGTAGTAGTCTCCCTCTTAATGCCAGCTTCTTTGCAAAATTCCTTGAACTCATTTGACTCATATTTAGTGCCATTGTCAGTCCTCAAAATCTTGATCTTCTTCCCTGTCATGTTTTCCACCAAGGCTTTGAAGGTACGGAACCACATGAAAGCCTCATCCTTCTTCTTCAAGAAGTATATCCAATTTTTGCGGGAGAAGTCATCAGTAAATGTCATATAGTAAGAACATCCTCCCAGGGATGTCACGTGCAGCATACCAGATAGATCAGAATAGACCAGTTGCAAAATATCAGATGTCTTTGTGACACTTGAGGGGAAAGGTCCCCTTGTATGCTTTCCTTCGGTACAACCCTTACATACACCTTCATGATTATTTCCAAAGTCGGGCATCCCTGTCACCACCTTTCTTGCTTCGGGAAGGGCCTTATAATGAAGGTGTCCAAAACTTCGGTGCCATAGTTCAGTTTGTCGGATAGTATCACATGTCATAGCTCCTATAGGACTTCCTTCAACTTGGTAGAGTGTTCCAACTCTAAAACCAATCATGATAGCTTCCTTGAGATTCTTCTTCCACATGCGCACTTTTCCATCAATGAATGCCACATTGAAGCATTTGTCTTCAATCGCTGATATAGACACAAGGTTCTTCTTCAATTTTGGTACATAGAGTACCTCTTGCAAATGTAGGACTTGTCCTTGAGACAAGTGGAGGGTCACAGTCCCTGTCCCTTTTACGGGATATGTGGCATTATCTCCAAGGATAATTTCCAGATTAGTATCCTTCTCAACCATGTTAGAGAGTGCTTCTTTGAACCCAGTGATGTGTCTTGAGGCACCACTATCTATCAGCCAGACATCCATAGTGTCGGGCGGGGATGCAGCAGAGAGAGCAGATACAAGAATGTATTCATTTATTTTATCAACAACATTTGACTCTTCATATCTGGAGTTTCTAGACCTTTTGAAAGGTTGATTGTTTCCATCAGAGGGAGCCTTCCCCTTTCCTTTGGACCTGTTGTTTCTTTGATTTCCATTCCTCCGGTTATTGTTGTTGTCATCACTATCGGGAGAATCCTTTTTGAAAGGACATTCTCTGGCATAGTGATCAGGCCTATGACAAGTGAAACACTTTCCCTTCTTTTTTTGGGCCCTTGTTCTTCCTTTGTTCTTAGAGCCACCAGAGTTCTTCTTTCTAGAATGAGCAGCATAGGTAGCATTTCTGTCATTTTCATATTCCTTCATTCTTGTCTCTTCTTGCATGCATCTGGACAGTAGCTCATCAAAGTTAGGAATTGTACTATTATTGAGAATGGTAGTGTTGAATACTTGCCATTCATATGGGAGTCCTCCAAGTGCGGTGAGTACCATCTCACGATCGACTATTGTCTCCCCAATAGCTAGTAGATTGTTCCTAATCTCGGTCAATTTCAGAAATTATGTTTGGACAGACTCATCCCTGCCTTTCTTTAGATTCTTCAATTGATTTTTGAAGAATAGCACTTGGTTTACATTGTTTACCTTGAACATTAGGATCAATTTATCATACATCTCGTTAGATGTACCCAACTCAGAGATGTAGGCCACCAGGCTTTTATGAATGGATTCCCTTATCATCAGCTTTGCTTTGATCTCTCCCTTCTTATACTTGGTTTTAGCAGCAGCAGTAGCATTCGATGGAGGTTCTTGTATCTTACCCAGTACATGGTCCATGAGATCATGGTCTTCCAATTTGAGATCTAATATCATCTTCCAGGCATGGAAGTCATCCCTTCCCGTCATCTTGTCATTCTCCTTGAAGTCATAACTTGTGGAACCCATTTTTCTTAGATGGTGATTGCTATAAGTTAGGGCTTGTCTTCACCTCAGCTCCGATACCATGTAAAATTTTGTAGATGTTCTATGCTTGATGCAACTTTACTTTTATTACAACAATCACCCAAACAGTTAAGTAAAATGCTGATAGAACATACCAGTGGATCTATAGAAGACAAACCAGAAACAGGAGAATGTGAAGGTGCGTTATGGCAGTAAACAGGATGTTTCAACCAGCAAAGTCTCCTTGATCAGCCAACCCAGAATGTGTCACAACAATCCTCAAATCAGTCACCCAGTCAACTCAAGTCAACTCCAGAAAAGTCAATGCAGGGCAACAACATCAAATTCAACGCAGCTCCAACTTCGGTCAACCTTTTGACCTCAGTTCTTGTGCCAATGTGTACGACCTCCCAAAATCGAAGTCTCCAATAAATTTCAGCCTCTTTGGACCATGCGTTGACCAAAGTCAACGCTGGTCAAACCTTCGTGGAAACCCTAGCTGCAGCAATTTCATCCTTCTCCTTGGCTATATTAATTCGTCCTTCTTCCCACGTGTGGATCGAAATTTTCCTCCGAGTAGCTCGTACTAGATCAGAAGAGAAGAAGATGATGTGATGAGTGAGTGTGAAATGCTCTCCAAAGTTGACTGTATTTATATACATCATTGAGGTGTGTGACACATCTGTTGGGGGTGTAAAACCTTAAGGCTGACCTGCACATATAATTTATTATAAATAATAAATTCAAAATAAATGTTCTACTCATTGGATTAAGATAATTTTTATATGGATCTTACACCTCTTTGAAAGAGGAATCCAATAAGAATATCGATATCTTCATCTGAGCATCACAACATGGAGTTTGGACCTAGTTGTCCAATTTTAACATCCAAGAAGTCAAGTCTACACCAACTAAGGGAAAGGGTAATATGACCAAGGGGTCATTATCCAAGCCGTAAACCTCCCCTATAAATGTTACATCCTCGTGCCAAGCAATGAAGGATATGTCACCTATCGGTGATCCTACAAAGAGACCTATGAGCGCCACTGAGGAGGTTACACTCGTCTAGCCAATTTCATGGTAGCTGAAGTATGTCAAGCTACATAGATCCTCTATGCACGTTCCGAAAGATGTCATTGTGGTGCAGGAATTCCTTTAGATGTCACTTATCACGAAGGTCATCCCTGTTAATGGCGACGTGTTTGGCAAGATCCCCCTTGTCAAATTTGATGACTATGACCTGGCCAATGAGCAGATGTTCCTCAAGTTGGCACCTAAGTACTACTTGGAGCATGTGTTATACTGATGTGGTAAAGGTTGAGCATATTTCATGGGTGCACGGGCTGAGCAACATTGGGATCCTCAATTTGATGAGGATTCATCACTTCGGAAGGTACCCCATTACCAATGTCTATGTGCACCAACTGCTGGAATTAGTGCACGAGGGGTGCCTGTGGATCCAAGGGTAGATTCCAATAGATGACGCACTAATCCACTAGATCACTAGCCTTCCCAAGAAGGGGCCCCATCCCATGGCTAGTTTTTGGAAGAGTAATGAGCTGAAGGTAGCTACAGAGGTGAAGAAGAACTACCACTTCAGACAAGAATCAAGGGGGTTCCTAATGCAACAGATCGAGGACCCGGGCATGCGCCTAGGAACCTTAGTCCTTGGCTGTAAAATTATGCTCAAGTTCAACCCGAAGGCAGTCCCTGCATATGTATTCGCCTTAGCAAGTCAATGTGATAAGGGATTCAACTATAACAGGTCCCAATAACTTTGCCAAGATTTTTTGGACAACATGCGAGAGGCGCAGGACGAAGGGAATAAATTCTTCTACTCTTGCCTATTGTTATTAATTGTGTTGGTAGCATGGGAGATGCCAAAAGGAACAGTCCTCCCAAAGGTGGAGCCAGGTGTGTGTGAAGGGGTTTGCTATGCCAACATGTGGGATTCGCTCAACCCAAAAAGATTGAAGGAGAATAAAATTTTCTGGGTTCTATTTGAAGGCACACTGGCAGCCGCAATACATTCATGACCTACACTATCCCTAGCAGCATATGAGAAGTATTGAATTGTTGCATATTTTTAGGTAACCATGCACCACGTGTAGATCCGGGCACACAATGACCCCATCTGGTACAACTTGCCATGTATGGTGATAGAGGAAGAGATCGACCAAGTCATTGTGACCTAGCCAATAACATGGAAGGTTAGGCTCGACTCTACCTAGCCCACCACAACTTCCACATCCAGAAAGGAGACAACACTAGGGGAAAAATACAAAAAAGTAGAGTAGCACACCAAAAAGGATGAAGAGGCGGGCACAGAAAAATATTTAGAGAAAGATGCTGAGATGGAAGTAAAGAAAAACACTGAGAAAGAACCTGAAGGAGAAACCAATTTTGACCTTGGAGGCCTCAATGGTCTAGATGGAACTAAAGAAAAGTGTCCAAGAGGAACAAAGCACGTCATAGAAGCCTTGAAGGGTGCGTGCAAGAAGAGGAAAGGCTATAAAGTTTGGGGAATTGAGGATGTTACACTAATGGAGGACCTTGATAAAATAGCATATGCAGTCACATCTGCCTATGAAGATAGGTGGACAACAATGGAACAACAATATAAGGTGGTTTTTGAAGCATTATATTCAGGGTTGCAGGTGTTGCAATTGAAGACTGAAAATATATAGGCAAGCGTGGATCAAGTTAGGTTGATTCAAGCGAGGCAGGGTACAATGATGATCATCAGCACAATGCATAGTAGGATTTGACCCTTCCCCAGTGCAGTAGTCACTATAGAGCAACCAGAATTGTGCACACAGGTGTAGACATGCCTAGAGGTTGGGATGAACTTGTCCATGTTTCCTAACGGTAAGCTACATGCAACCCAAACTATTATTACAATGAATTGCAGTATAGGGAGGCACGCATGCACCAGTAGCTAAGTGAATCAGAGTAGAAGGTCATGGAAAAAACTGAAGAATCCCTCTAAGATCAGATAGCACAACAGGCTACAATAACATAGCAAGAGAAATTGGAATACTTGGTTGATAGACTGTGTGGTGATCTACTAGATGTTGTCATCCCTGCTTTATCCGAGCTGTGGGTTAAAATTGAAAGTATAGTCATAGCGCTAAAAGCATCCCGATCAGAAGTACAGATAGTGAAGGTAGAGTTCGAGCAACAGATCACAACATTGCAAGCCAAGCTGCAGCCAGAAACTCCCTCAAAAGTGCACGTGCAACGAGCGGCCTTGGTCAAGGAATCTTCAGAGAGTATCACTGCCACAGTTGAAAAAGGAACCGTGCTACTAGAAATAGCTATGGGACTGTGGACATCTATGCAGATGTACCCACTGGTCAGGAAGATCACACATGCACTCCAAGGAGCAGGTGTTCAACGACCTTTAGGAGGCCCTGCCTACTTTTGTTCTTGCTCAGTACATGGCCCAATTGCAGACAAGCCAGATCTTGTGCGACGAAGTGGAGGAGCTATAGAGAAATAATTTTACCATGAAAGATCACATGAAGCCATGGGCCGATGAGATGATGAATCTACCGCAGGATCTGGATGCCATTGTGAATAATTTGAACCAGACCAAGTAGAGCATAAATCTTGTCGCAGAAGGGATGACATCATAGAAACTAGTGGACACAGCGTAGAGTGCAGTTAATCAGAGCATGGTCATCTTGGTGCCCTTCGTTGCTACCATCGAGGAGCTTCATAACAAGATGAAAACCCCAGCACTGTTGTGACTCAGGACGATTCACAAGATTGTGTCGGGGGCCTATTGGAGTGGGGTCCCTTAGGACCACAATTTTGGATAAAATTATAGTATTTTTGGTAAGTTAAGTCATGCATGCTAAGAAAATCACAAGTCAAGGGGATTTGGAGTGGTTCAAAGCCCCTCATGAGTTGTAATGGGAAAAAGGGTAGAACTAGGGGTCGCAAACCACAGTTTACGGAACTTAGATGAGTGCAGACTAAAACTATAAATATAAGTGTAAATCAAGTCAGATAGGATAGTAGAAAATTTTGAAGTAAGTTTTGTATGATGCTTTGAGTTGAAAAGTGAACTTGTCTAGGTTTAGAAGGCTCCTATTAGCTATGTGCATGGAGACCTTAGTCCTTCTATGTGTGAACCCTACTGGATGTGTGTGGGTGGAACTGAAGGATTGTAAGGATGATATGAAATTTGAATGAATAAAGGGCACTTTTGGGATAATTATGAATATTAAATGCATCTATTTTTTTCTTTATGATCTATTTCAGTGTATTATTTATGTTTATTGCATTATCTTTGTTTGGATATATTGCGTAGCTATTTTCTTCATTATATAAATGTTGACTTCATAGATCTATTACTGTCAAACCTAAATGTTATGTATTAAGACTATTAAAGAGATCGTGGATCCTTATCTGTGCATGTGCAAGCCCTAACCTACGTAAAGTGACCTAGATTTGTCTGATTAGGGTTTCTATTATGAAGTTAAGACCAATGTTGTTATAGATCTGAAGACACCCATACCATTTATTTCTCTCTCAGGGTGTGAAACTTGGTTCTAGCACCCCCACATACTACTTTGGGTGAGACTTTGACCTGCATAAGTAGGTCACTCTCGAAAGGGCCAGTAGTAAGAGATTTTTTTCTGTTAACCTATAGGTTTTAACCCTGTACATAAATTATCTACAAAATAATATTAAAAAACATAAAATAAACAATAGCGAGAGCATAAAACATAAAACATATATACATAGATATTTTCCCTTGGATCCCAAATCAGGACGACCAGCTTGATTTTTCATTATATTCCTTTTAGTGTTACAACACATATATATACATGTCAAAGCATACATAAACCCCAATCCATTAACCCTGCATTAGAACATAATCATAGTTCCCTAGACTAGATCTACAAAATACCGGGGGCCGAAGACCATCATGCCCCAAAACCATGGGCAGGTCCGCCCACTGAAAAATAAGGTCCAAAAAAAATTTCTCGGGGTGCTGCCCCGGACCCTGATCAGGGGGGGCTATCGCCCCCCCTATAACCCCCTTTCTACACCTGACGCAACGTACAAGGGTAGCTATCACCCCCCCGCACATGACTAGTCGTGGAAATAACATAACACATACCCAACATTCTCCCACTTGTTGTTTTCTTTCCACAAGGGGCCACATGAGATCTTAGTCATTAGCCAAACTCTACAATACCCATTGTTTCTCTACACCAAGAGAACTTCTAAGTGCTCACAGAATGCGCCAATGCATCTGCAACATTCTTCAAAGTGTCCACCTTTACCAGCAACACCCTTTTAGCCTCAACCATATATCTCACAAATTGATATTGAACATCAATGTGCTTTGTCTTTGAATGATAAGCAGGGTTCTTAGCTAAGAAAATTGCACTTTGGCTATCACAGTCTATCCTTATAGCTCGCTGCACCAACCCCATACTTGAGCATAATCTCTGCAACCAAACTACTTCCTTGCTTGCATGAGTGGTTTCCATATATTCTTCCTCTGTAGTTGAAAGCGCCACTACAGACTGTCTTTTAATCGTCCAATTGACTGCACCTCCAAATAGGCTAAACACATACCCACTTTTAGATCTCCTTTGGTCCAGATCTCCAAACCAATCTGCATCAACAAAACCATGGATGTCCAAAACTCTATCCAATCCTAGTCTTCCCTGGTAGCACAAGACATAATCATTAGTTTCACACAAATATCTGAAAAACCCTCTTCACTGTTGTCTAATGATCCTTCTCTGGGTTTGACATAAACCTACTGAATACTCCCACTACATGTGCAATGTCCAGTCTAGTATAGATCATTGCATACATCAGGCTACCCACTGCACTTGCATATGGAACATGAGACATATCCTCCTCTTCTTCTTGTGTCTTGGGACTATTCAGCAAACAGTTTTACACCTACAGGAATAGGAACATTCACCAGTTTACTATCCTGCATATTGAACCTCTACAATATAGTCTCAACATACTTCCTCTGGTTTAACCAGAGCTTCCTCTTTGTCCGATCTCTTTTAATTTCCATGCCCAAAATACAGTTTGCACCACCAAGATCCTTCATGTCGAATTTGGAGAACAATTGGGTATTCAAATCTTGGATAATTTCTTTGTCATTTCCAATCAACAACATATCATCCACATAGAAGACCAAATAAATAACATGGTCACCAATTAATTTAAAATAAACACAGTGATCCTCCTTTCTTCTGGTGAAGCCAAGTCCCCATATATAGGTATCAAATTTTTGATACCACATCCTTGGTGACTGTTTTAACCCATACAGAGACTTCTTTAACCTGAATACCAGTTCTATCTTCCCCTTCACCATAGACCCTTTAGGTTGTTTCATGTAGATCTCCTCTTCCAGATCCCCGTGAAGAAATGTTGTCTTCACATCCATCTATTCTACCTCAAAATCAAATGCAGCAGCAACAGATAAAATTAATCTACTAGAAGTAAATTTGGAAACAGGAGAATAAAATATCACCAAAATAAATTCCTGGCACCTGGGAATAACCTTTTGCTACCAACCAAGCTTTGTATTTCTCCACCTTGCCTTCTACATTCATCTTCTTCTTAAACACCCATTTTCTCCCGATGGGATTCCTTCTAGCCAGCAACTCCACTAGATCCCATGCCTCATTTTTATGCAAGGATGCCATTTTATCAACCATGGCCTCCTTCCAAAGTTTTCCATCCTCTGAATCTACTGCCTCCCTGACGGTTCTGGGATCATCATCAATTATATTTAGAGAAAAATTTGAACAAAAAGTAGATGGACTATACCTTTTTGGTTGTCTTCTTTCTTGAACTGATCTTCTCATAGCTGGAGTTTATGGATCTTCCTCTTATGGGTCTTCTTCTGTTGTAGAGTCTGATTCATCCTCCTTTAGCTCAAAATCTATCTTCCCAGGTTCCTTTAGTAGGAGTTCATGTTTAACAACATCTTTCACCTCTCTAAACACCACATCTCGGCTGTACACAACCTTCCTTGTTTCTAGGTTCCAAATCTTGTAACCCTTTAAACCATCCGTATACCTAATAAAGATGCACCTTTCAGATTTATTATCCAACTTAGTCCTTTTCTCCTTTGGAACATGTACATATGCATCACATCCAAATACCCTCAGATGTGAAAGAGAGGGTTTCTTACCAATCCATATCTCATATGGAGTCTTATCCTCCAATGCTAATGAAAGTGATATGTTAACCAAGTAATGTGCAGTCTCCACTGCCTCTGCCTATAATTTTTGTCCTAACCTGGTACCACTAAGCATGCTTCTTGCCTTTTCCATCAGCGTTCTATTCATTCTTTCTGCAACTCCATTTTGCTGAGGTGTGTATGGAGTAGTCTTATGCCATGTTATACCACACTTCTTACAGAAATCTTCAAGTTCCTTCTTGCAAAACTCCCCACCATTATCTATCCTCAACACCTATATCTTCTTCTCTGTCTAGTTTTCCATTAGAGCCTTAGATTCTTTAAATCTGTCAAAGACTTTAGATTTTTTCCTCAAGAAATATATCCATGTATTTCTTGAGAATTCATATATGAATGAAACATTGTACATATACTTACCCAGTGATGGAACCGGCATAGGTCCAAACACATCACTGTGCACAAGCTCTAATATCTTTTTCGCCCTCTTAGCACCAGAAGGAAAACTCGCCCGATTTTGCTTCCCATATACACAATGTTCATAGAAATCTAATTCCAGAGAGCTATTAGACATAACTTCTACCATACCATTTCCATGCAGTATCTGAAGGCCCTTCTCTCCAATATGTCCAAGCCTTTGATGCCATACCATGGTATTTTCTCCAGAGACCGCTAGGCTTTCTGCTCCACTTTTAGGAACCACGGAAATGTTGCACCCATCAATAACAGTGTTGCCTTGAAGCTTGTACAAAGTTCCAATTCGAACTCCCTGCATTAATACTAGTGCTCCCCGAACCATCTTACAAGTTTCTTTCTCAAACACTGTTTTACACCTGCATCATCCATCTTGCTTACAGAAATTAGATTTTTGGCCAATGCAGGAATGTGAAAAACACCAGGAAGTTTTCTAATCCTTCCACCTTGTAGCTTCAGCTTGAATTTTCCATGTCTGATGATTCTGAACTTCCTATCATCACCTAAGAAGACATCACTACCATCATATTTCTCATACTCATAGAACCACTCCCTATGGGGAGTAAAGTGAAAGGATGCACCCGAGTCAATCAACCATGACTCATGATCTACATGGGTATTTGAAGAAGAAGCCAAATACACATCCCCACCTTCATCCAAGGTGGTTTTTGCCTTTGCAGAAGGAGCATCATAATTTTCCTTTCCTTTCTCAGGAGCTTTAGATCTGTAGTCCTTTTTGTAGTGCCCTTCCTTTCCGCATTTCCAGCACACCTTTACAAACTTTCTAGGAGATTTAGATCTCCCTCTAGATTTATATCTCCCACTCGAAACCTTATTCTTGTTTCTATTTTGGGACCTTCCTCATACAAATAAGGCATCTCCATCCTAACCCTCCATATTTATCCATCTCATTTCCTCCGATAGCAAGGCTGAGACAATGTCATCAAAATTCAAGGTAGTTGTATCGCTACCTATTGCAATAACCAGACTGTCCCACGAGTCTGGTAGAGAACACAAAAAACTAATGCACTTATATTCATCTGAGATTTTAATATCAACAGATGAAAGTTGACTTAGCACATTATTGAAGGCGCTCAGATGCTCTGTCACCGAGTCTCCATCCTTCATCCTCAGGTTATACAGCTTTTTCCGCAGGAACAATTTATTCACCAGAGACTTATATTGGTACAAAGTCCCAAGTTTGTCCCAAAAATTATTTTTCATAGCTTCCCCAGACACATTCAACAATACTAAATCTGAGACACACAACCGTATTGTGCTCTTCACCTTCCGATCCAACTTTTTCCAGTATTCATCTGATATTTCCATTGGTTTAGTACCTGGATCTACCATGATCCACTAGTCTTTATCCACCAGCGGATCCTCCATCTTGAGCTTCCACAACTCAAAACTTTGACCATTAAATTTATCAATCTCTATCTTTCCACTACTTTCCATCTTCTTTTACCGCAAGAATCGATCCCACAGATATCCCAATGAACAGGGTCTACCACAGGCCCGAGAAAAAAAAAAAAAAAAAATCTCAACAGCAAAGGCGTCCCCCTAAAGCTGAAACAACTCCGATAAAAAATGTAGGTTTTAACCCTATACAGAAATTATCTTCAAATGAATCTTAAAAAACAAAAAATAAGCAATAGCGAGAACATAAAACATAAAACAGATATACACAGAGATTTTCCCCTGGATCCCAAATAGGGACAACCAGCTTGATTTTTCATTATATTCCTTTTAGTGTTACAACATATATATATATATATACATGCCAAAGCATACATAAACCCCAATCCATTAACCCTGGATTAGAACATAACCATAGTTCCCTTGACTGGATCTACAAAATACCAAGGTTCGAAAACCATCATGCCCCAAAACCATGTGCAAACCCATGCACAAAACCATGAGTAGGTCCGCCCACCAAAAAATAGGGTCCAAATTTTTTTTCCTAGGGTGTTGCCCCGGATCCTGAACAAGGGGGGTTGTCACCCCCCTTGTGACACCCCTACTGCGCCCAATGCAACATACAAGGGGAACTATCACGTGACTAATCATGGAAAGAATATAAAACATACCCAACATAACCTTAACTCTGAACCTAGGTTAGGACCCCTTAAGCCAACACTCAAATTCATGCAAAGGGTGTGAAAACCATTTGTGAACTCCAGCACATCTTACTCCCTTCGCTGCCACAGCATGGTCCACTTTATGTATTTATCTTCATAGCTCCTGAAAGGGTAATATTTTTCCTTGATGGCTTCTCGAAAATAATTCCAAGTGGGTGTGATTGAAAATAATGAATATTTCATCTCCTCCTTTTTCTCACAGTAGGTTTCCCACCAGTCCTTGACATGGGGGGAGGCTTTGAGGAGTGAAAGAGTAATATTTTCCTGAATGGAAAAGTCATGAACTAAAAAATATATCCTTCCAATAGATTTAACCATATATCTATAGTGTATGCATCTATCTGGCCTTAAAATATGGGAATTCCAAAGTTAAATTGTACCTTAAAAGGAGTTGCACCTATAGAGTGGTTTTCGGATGAAAGTGCGTCGTTGGTGCGTAGTCATCGAATGATCTAGGAAAATTTATCCATCATTGCATTCGTTTGTTTCTCGAGGGCCTCCTCAAGAAATATTTTGAAAGAATCTCCTGCTCCCTCATCTTTGTTTTCTTTGGGGCTTATGACACTAATCTTGCAAAGGTTCAATCAGTTTGAGCCCTAACTCCTTATACCCTGACCTCGTTGGGGACATGAAAAGGAAAACAGAGAAAGAGAAGACTGCTCTAATACCAATGATCCAAAATTATGCCTGAGTGAAATAAAATACATATATACACATAAACATAGATATGCAGCAGAAATAAAAATTCTTTTCATTAATATCAAAGAACTAAAATATGCTTTAATACAGAATGGAAACAAACTAGCTCAAGGATGGTAGCTTATCTCTGAGAAGAGATGTGGCATCTACATGCCTCTGAATTGTGTTAGAACGAGGCTCAAATTCCTATTTATTATTGACAAACAATCAAAAAACATAATCATCTAAAAACACAACCCTAGGAGATGAATCACCAAAATTGTGGGCCCAATTGGTACATCAAATTTGCAGGGTCGTAACTTTGGCATATGATCATTGTTTGATGTGCACAATACCTCATTATAAATATGTGTCTAAGGACTACAAATTTTGACTAAAAACATTAGTTAGAGATTAATTCTTTCCCATTTTCCAAAAAAACGTCGTTTATGGCCTCAAAACAGCTCCAAAAGTTCAAAACCTGAAAAACTGCGAAAAATAGTAAATTGTGCTACAATTAAGGAAACTGAAAATCTCAAATAAATAATGGTGGGGGTTCAAGTGGAATGGGTCGATGGCCACTGATATCTACTTGGATAATTAGTGTCCATCACAATCAAATTTTCCTTTATAAAAGAAGGATGTGTGAGATTATCCGAAAAGTGCTTCTTTGTAGCTTTAATTGTTTTCTTCTAAATTTCATCATAAGTCAAACTGCAAATTTCCATAACCATACCCTCATCAAGAGGATAAATTTCCTCTTCATAACTTGGATATTTCCCTTCTGTATGAGGTGGGGGAGACTGACTGGTGATGTACTATGTGCAAGGCATGAGATCGACATCCTGATTTTTCTGCCCCATCTCTACCTCTATGGCTTAAATTACTATTAAGTATTCAATCTCTTAGGCGAGTCCTTATCTTGTTGTTGCTTTATTTATTCTTCTATTAGTCGATTATTCTCTTCTTCTTTGCCTCAATTCAACACTGTTTCTTCCTCTTCTTTTCTCCTCATCTCTTCCTCTTGCATCTGCCTCTCTTCTCATTCTTTCTGCTCATGTTCTTCCTCCTAGCTTAACTCTTCCTCTTGCCTCTTTTGTTTCCTATTTATCTCTACCACCATGGATGCTTTCATTATAGTTGGATATGCTTTATATTTGTAGATATTCTCCTATGTTGGATTGTGTGCAACCTTCCTTTTATACTCTATGCTTACTGGGCTATCCTTCTATGATGTTATTGTGCTTTTGTCTCTAGAATTGCATGCAATGGACCTGCAAAGATGATTTGTGTGTGGGGCTTAGAGGCGTTATAGCAATTATTGATATTTTCCTCCTCTATTCTAGAATAATTCCCACTTGTCCAATTGAAATGTACATTTGCACAGTACTACTTGCAAACATTTCTGGGATCATACGGGTGGTACTCCATAAGATTGAAATCAAAGTTCTTCAACTCATTACCTTCAGCCTTTTCATCTTTCATATTCTTAATTTCATATGATCTAATCTGCAAAGGAAGATTGGGCCAAGGTGATTTCTTCTTCCTTTGCAAGACTCCTTATAAATATATGGAGAGATGATAAGCAACCTCATGCATGACCAATTTGTTAGTGGAATACCTCGGTAGAAGATGTGATAACTTTTGATAATCTAACACCTTGAGGTAAGTACCATCAGGTGAGGAAAACCAATCAGAAATTTCTGCTAATGCTTCCATAGCCTCATGGGACATGAAATGTGGGTTTTCCTCGAAGATCATATGGTATAATATGATGAGGAATTTATCAATCAACTTCTCCATGATTTCTCTATAGTTTCACTCTAAAATAAAATTGCAATAAATATATACAACAAGATCCTTTGATGTCTAAGCCCAGTTCAAGTTAGGAAAGGGATTCTGAGCACATATCTCATCCAAAACATATGTGGACATAGATAATTTGGCCTGCTTGCCCTTGGGAGGATTCTTTGCATTGGTTACATTGATCAATAGTTATTGGGCCAACGAATCCAACTATTTAAATATCTTTCCTTCATTAATAATTTGATGCAAAATATATGCCCAACTTTTGGGAAAGGTCTCAATACTCTTTTGACCATAGATCCGAAAACATAAAAAAAATCAAGAAGTGGAATAATTTCCTCAAAGATTCAGTATTTTATGTGTTTCTACGTGTCTAGAAGAACTTGGATGGCTCTTTCACCCAATATTTGATAACATCCTTAGTGCTCAAGTAACCGGTGACCACATAGAAATGAGAATCCATGTATGCTTCTGGTTTTGGAAATCGATACATGAGATGAATGTCATGGTCTAGATATGAAGTGATACGATGTCCAATAACATTTTTCAGGATCATGCTCTTTGTATCAATGTGAAAAAGGATCCACTTGATGATATCTACACAAGAGAAAGCTTGATACCTGCATGCAAATTTATGAAATCCCAACCTCTCGAAAGTTATGTAAACCTATTTGTCTTCAATACTTTGTAATGGGTTGTTGTGAATGGATCTTTTACTATGTTCCATGTGACATTTGAATCTTTCGCAATGAAGAGTTGAGTGTCTAATAGAACAAGCATGGTGACAAGGGTACTCTCAACTACTTCATTGGCGCTGCTCTTTGTGGTTTATTTTGAGGCTGATCTCTTTGGAGACATGATGAAAAAAATGGATAAAATAGAGATAAGATCAAAAAAATTTAGTACCTATATTAGAAGATGCACTCGCGACTGAGGCAAATCATATCAACCAAATAAATTCATTCATCAAGAATAAACTAGAATCTTAGTCACTAGAGAGAAGGATTTGCACGGTTTCTGGGCTCAAAGGCGTAGACTCAGCTCAGGAATTGTGCATTGTGTAGTCTCAGCAGACAAAGGAGGAGATTGAGGCTTAATACTACATAATGTACAGTATAAATTGGGAATTATGAGGGAGGAGACTGCACATTGCGAAATATCATTGGCTAAGGTTGAGGTTTGAGGCCTAGCACTACGCAATGTGTAGCTAGGAAAGCTAGTGACTATGCATTGTGTAGTCTCATAAGCCAAGCATGAAGCTTGAGCATTTATGTTGCTAATTGCACAGTTGGGAAGGGAATCAATTATTCATGGTTGTGTAGATATTCCTAGGAAGGATAGATAAAATCATCAGATCTTAGTGTTGGGGAAGGAAGTAATGTAGGTCGGCCTTAAGGGAGGTTAGATTAGTGAAAATTAAGTGCCAAAAACAAGCATGGAAAATGAAAAACATACATGCACGAAATGACCCAACATCTACAATTGTGAGTAGGAAAAAAGAAAGAAGTTGATGTGACGCTTGTAAAATTTGAATGACAGACTGAAACAACACTTGTTAAAGATAATAACAGTTAAAATTCCAACTAATATGAAATGAAACATGAAAAATAACACACATAAAATTAAAATCAACAAAGTGACAAGGCGATAGAGAAAAATAAAAGCAACACATGAAAAACATACTTGGAAAAGTGTTGTATACCAAGTCAAAAGCTCCTTGTTCTCGTTGGAAATGTCGGAGATCCAAAATAAAGTGAAAAAATGAGCTCAAGATGAGTCTATTATATAGATGTAGTTGGGTTAGGGTTTATGACACACATGCCTAAAATCAAGGAAAAAGTGACACTTATCTTAAGATCGAAAAAAAAAAATTGTGCCACTTGTCATACATTAATTGTGAATTCCCTATTTTCTAGGGATGGAAACTTTTTTTTTTCTGGGAAACTGCCCATTCACACTCGCAAAAGGGACTATTTAATTCCCATAAATAATGGATTGTGACTTCACTTCCTAAGTGTATTGTATAGTTTTCTAACTAAGAGATATGGCTCAACACAATTTCTATGCTTGAGAGCTCCCCATCTTCAAGGATTGTGTAGTTTTGATCATCAAGGTCTATCACAATTTCTAGAGGCAGTGGATTGTGTAGTTCCAAGAGGGAAGAGTGGAAATAGGTGCACAATAAGAGTAGGATATGGTTCATGTTAGAAAATTCTCAATTAAAATTAAAACAACTTAGTCAAGTCATCACAAGCATTGCATGCAAAGATAAGTCTTCATAATCAGAATGAATACTTGATGATAGTAAAAGATAGGCCCTTATGGAGAGATGGTAGCCTTTGGAAATCAAGGCATAGAAAAAAATTTGGAGGGGGGTTGTAGCAACTACAACACTTGGTGACAAACTGGTATAAATATAGTTCTTTGTATGGGTCTTAACTCTGTAAACCAGGTCTAGCTCTTCAGGAAGTATTGTTCATTTCATTGATTACCATAACTTCTTTACTTTTCTTTAGTTAAATATATAGTCCCTACCATTCCCTTCATCGATGGCACACTAACTAAATCACGTCAACCTTAGTTTTTTCCATTGGTGATGAGGAGTATATAGTTACGCAAGTGGGAAAGGATTATCAGAGTCTTGGTTTTCATCTTTGGTATTGCTCTACTGCCAACAGGCCTGGACAGTACCCTAACAGAGTCATTTTAGGAACACAAACATTGCTACGCTTGCAGAAAGCCTAGAAAATACGCCAATGAAGATTATTGCTTCACCTCCCCATGTAGGAATAATTTCTCTTCTTTCACCCTTTATTCATTTTTTATTTTTTAATTTATATAATTGTGCATCGACACTTATTGATTTCATGGGGAGGAAGAGGGATCCCAACTTATTGAGTGTAGAATAGGTTGTCCCTTCAAAGAAGAATATTTTTAAACCTCTGAAATACATTCCACTTGTTTAAGTTTCCTCCCCTCCTTGCTCTACTCGAATTATTTCACAAGGTAAAACCAATCAAATATAAAAAAACCAATTAGAGAAGAAGGTACTAGTTATAGATTAAAGCATCACAATTCCACTAAGGATTTCTCAAAGAAAGAAAGTATTTTCCATCTGAGCATCATCAATTAAAAGATACAAGGCCCATGCAATGGGAAGGAATAGACCAAAAACTAAGCATTAAGAGTCATACAATGTCCTCTTGAATTTTCAATGCTCATTTCAAAGCATAACATGGTTTCATGTGGACATTTATTACAACAAAGAGGAAAATAAAAGGGAAAGACAAAATTAAAGTAAAACAAACAAACTAAACTAAACTAACCTTACTTCTAAACTAATAAGGGATAGGTCGGGCCTACGTAAAATGAAACTTCCAATGTAACCATCGAAGTATTTCCTGACCTATACAGGCGAGGGAATCTACAACATGAAATATCATCAAGAACAACATACAACAAGAAAGATAATACGTGACATGCTCCAAAATCCTAAGACAAAAAATGCAAGAAGAAAAGTATGAAAGGAAAGAATATGCTAAAATTTTGCTAATTCATTATAGTGATTGTGCACATCGCAATCATATGAAAACATTCTTCTGAAATTTTAAACTTGGAAAACATAAATAAATTGAAAAACTTGTGTTTGCAAATGGGCTTTCCAGGTATGATTCCTCCAACCATTGAGCAATAATACTGTGAAAAATAGGTAAAGGATAAATATTGAGAGATAGATTAATTTATGACTTTCATGGTCACCCGATGAGGAATCTTCCAAGAAAGACTATCAACCTAATCATACATGAAACAAACATCAAGACTACAAGAACCTGACATAACCATTAGTGTAGGCTAAAATGTCTCGACAACTTGCGGTCGTTCCAAGACGTCTGAAGATAAATCATCAAAGACTAGAGGCTTGAATTTATCAACCATTGAAGATACAGAGTAATTGTATGAATCAATGAATACATAAAGATAGCCATGATCAGAATTTTCTTCATTAGAAAGAAAGGAATCCTCATGATCCGATGAATCATAGAGAGGAGCTAATTAAAAACAAGAAATTTCACTCTTTGTTTCTTCAGATTAATAAAATGACAGATGAGAGAGATTGCAAAGAGAATATTTTTTCTCACCCTCTTGTAATGTAAAACTCATATTCCACCATTCTCGATTGTGATTAGAATTGACATCTTTAAATACTAACTCATCAAAATATGGGATAATTGCAACAAGCTTATGGAAAATGTAGGGATAATGAGGGAGAGGTGAGAGAGAATTTGACAGATCAGAAGGAAAATCATCTTTCATCGCAAATACTTATTCATAATCAAAATCCCACACATAGTCATTATGAAAGACATCACAATTTTCTTGTTTTTCTATGACTCCATCTTGAACTTGATTCTCTCGAAAATCGAAAGAAGACACTATCACAGGTTGATGTGACAACTCATAATCAAGAGGATTAAAGGAACTAACCAATGGAGAATGAGAGGAAATAATATCACTGATCAAATAAGATTCGCAATCGAAACTTAGATTCAAATTTTGGACATGTGGGGCGGGAGAATATGGTGGTAGATCAATATATTTATTTTCAAGTTCTCCAACCTCAACCTATGCCCATGGAGTTGTTTGATGATTAGAAGACGAAGAGTCACACTAAATAATAACTTCTTATTTTGCAAATTTGAGAGCTACATGACCAGTAAATATTGGATGACTTTCAAAAGATTCATATTCAGATGGATTCAATGAAATGAAATACTCAAATTTATCTTTCATAAACTCTAATCAATATCATCCTTAGAAAATTCATAAAAGAAATGAATAAAAATTCATGAAAATATTCAAGAGATTCATCAAGTCCTTTTCTGAAACAAATGATTTTCTTATAAATAGTTTCATATTCATACATGTCAAAGGCATGATGAATCTCCTTGAAAAAATGTTCGAAAGAATGAATGGGAGTGGTCGACAATGTGTAGCACTATATTTTAACACACGCTTCAAATGTAAGGATGAACAACCTACATGTATTATCCTCACAAATAAATTTCATAATAAGTGAGAAATTCAAGAAAAAGAGTGGTGTTCTCAAGAATGGTTTTTCCACCCCCACCACTAAATTTCAAATACGACAATTCTTTAATTATTCTTGAGGGCACTTTTATATTTGCAACTCTGGAAAAATATGTTGGGGTTAAGATTTGGGAAGAAGCCAATAAACGATAAGAAAGGTTCAAACATGCTTCACGGGCTTAGCTTGTCATCTAGCCCTACTTCTAGTGCTATAAAACTCTTGACGATTTTGGAAGCCACCAACAAGGTAGGGATTCTCCCCGATGTGAAGTTACTATTAGACCCCACACGGTTTGGAGTAGGAACCCCAACTGCAATATGACTAGTTTCCGAAATGATGGGTTTTATAGTGTTCCTTGGTTGCAATGACCACATAGAATGATGTATACATGAATTTGGTGGAAACAAGTGTATGACTTTGTGAAGTGTTAAGTGTAATGCATGAGAAGTTCCATCATATCAAAAGGAAAGAGAGTGGGCCCCTTAGAAGCATGTAATAGTACTTAGCTTAAAAGGGACACATGAGCAGTAAAAGAATCACAAGTTAACGTGGAAAATAGTTCACAAGACAATGATGATCGAAACAACATAACAACATGCATTCAACAAGACTCATACTAATGAAAATGAAATATTTCATAAGCGTTGGCGTAAGTGAAATAGCACATCACAAACATAACAAGAATAGTCTTACTACATCTACGACATATGCATGAAGACATGACAAGTATGAGATTTTATTAAAAGTGAAAGTTCAAAACAAAAATTTACAATTGAGAAAACACTAGCCCCAATAGTGGAACATTAAGTCAGCACTTGTTTCTCCATGGAAATATAATCCTTCTATGCTAAAGGAGAATCCAAGGCTCTCGAAAATACTTTCAAGATTTCTCTCATCACACTTCAAGTTTCATGGGAAGCTTAAAATAATCTAGTCACTAGTGTACAAAGTTTTAAACAACTTTGGGGCGTGCTAATAGATAATTTTTCAGCACCGATTTAACAATTAAAAAGGAAAAACACTGACAAATTAAGTGTTATCAAGTCCCACTAGCACAACCTGTTGAGGATGGGCCTTGTCAGCAAGGCGACCCAAGATCAAACCTCACAGGGGGTGGTTGTGCATTGTGCCAGGGGGAGGCACATGCTAAAAAAATTCATTCAACTAAGGGTTGGTGTGGCCCATGTCGGGTGTGGTCCCTAGGTGAATTTGACGACTTAAATGTCCCTAGGTCACGGTTCCTCAAACCACATGTCAAGCCTGGAGGATCACAAACAACTTGACAAATAAAAAAAAACTTATCCGCGAATGGTTTAATTTTTTAACAAGATAAAAGAGATTTCTTTATAGTGTTAATAATCAGATTTTGCAGTGCTGGTGGTTTCCATTGATCTCGTAGCGCTCATGAAGATTTTTTTTTTGTAGAGTCAATGTAGCGAATCAAAAAAAAATAGAATTGAGTACACAAATATGGAATGTTGAGAAAAAGAGCTATAGGTTTGGGAAAATAAAATATCAAATTTTAACGCTAATTTTGGTCTCGGGTTCATTGCAGTGTTGAAGTGGTTTATAGCGAATGAAAAAAAAAATGGAATTGAGTACAAAAATATGGAATGTTGAGCAAAATAGTTATAGGTTTGGGAAAATAAAATATCAATATTTAACGCCTATTTTGGTCTCGGATTCATTGCAAGGCTGAAGTGGTTTTTAATAAAAATTGGTGGACACAGGACCTAATATTAAACTATCAGCGTAAGTCTATGAGCCAATCACAATACAACAACAACCAAACACACAAGTCAACATTATGTACTATACTATAACACCAAGCCCTCAAGGGAGGATTCAGCGAGGGAAAGTATGTGCACGACATGTCAATTTGCCTTTAAGATAAAGAACATTATAAATAAATGGTATTTCACACCAAAAAAAATATAAAAGAAAGAAAGAAAGAAAGTATTTTTAACGTCCATGAGGCTAAAAATAGCCTATGGGACAGATTTCTTCTCCATCTAGCTCTTGTATTTGATCCTTTTCTTGTGGAGTTTTACAATAAACTTTCTCAGCTTCTCGACAAACTCATTGCTCAATATATTATCACAAGAGCTAGCTGCCAGAATACTTGCATAACCTTCCCTATTGTTTTTGAAGGCCTCACATTCTAAAATGAAATGTTTTTATATTTCCACTTTTTAGAAAGAGAAAAAAATACATAATCTTTCCTCCCACATCTCTTTTGGCCTTTTCCATCGCCCTGTTTCACAACAGAGTTGATGAGAATTAGTCCTTAATTAAGAAATAATAATTTTATATCTCCATGAAATATTGGCCCCTATGTATGCTTTTTGCTGATTATTATGAGTGGGGTTAAACTCTTCAATGTAGTACTTCTTCTTTCTCCCTAGCTCATTCTCCCAAGTACGTTTGTGGAACTTATCCATAACAAATGTTTTTCTCTCTTTACTATTTGTAGGACACATGCTCAAGAAAATCCCCCATTTACTAAACCATTTTTTATTCTGCCACATCCAAGTCTTCTTTCTTTTGAACAATCCGTCATTAAACAAAACCTTAGGCCATCTACCCTATTCCACTTTCTCATTTTTTTTCAAATACCTTATGACTCGCACCATAGCAATTTCTTCAATAAGAGCAGCCCCTGTTTCAATTAACAAGATAGCATAAGGAATTTAACTTTTAATTTTGAATTTATTTGTAGTCAAACACTTCTGAATATTCAGAATTTATTTCCACTGCATCTCAGTTGTGCTTCTAGCCCACAGTTCATAACCATAGAGAATCATCGGAATCACTAGAAGCCAAAAAAGAGTTAGAGTGGTTTTACAGTCCCATAACTCTGCCTCTCTAAACCTGTTTTGAAGATCATAAAATGCTTTCCAACCCCCCAAAGTTATTTTCTTTCTACAACCATCCCAACTTAAATTTCAGTAGAAGTTAGTTCCAATGTATTTGTAGTCTGCAACTTCTTCCAGAATGTTGCCTTCAAAGTAGAACTTATGTTGGTTATGCTTTCTTTTTTTAGAGAAAACCACTACATTATTTTTGCTAATATTGACTTGCATCCCCACCCTTCTACAAAAATGCTTAAGGGAATGCAATTTCTCTTGCAAACCAAGAGCTGATTTAGCAATGAGTATAAGGTCATTTGCATACAAAAGAAACCTTATAACGAACTTTCCCAAATGGATATCATCACCCCTTTGTGAATGTAGCCACTCTTCAAGCTTGTCAATATATAAACCAAAAAGGGTAGGAGACAATAGGCAACCTTGCTTGACCTCCATATCGCTTCTAAAATTTTTAGAAATTCCTGTTGAAGTTCTAATTTTGACTTTCACCTCTTAATATAGCCTATGCACAGTTGCTCTCAAATGTATGGGAACCCTCAGTTCATCCATTCTGCGCCAAAGCTTATCCCTAGGAACCGTGTCGAAGGCTTTTCTGAAATCAACAAAGCAACAAAAAACTTATTCCTTTTTTTTCCAAACTTTTTCAATGATGTGACTTAATGTTACACAATGGTAAACTCTAGAATGTTCAAGTCTAAAACTTGCTTGCCCTTTAACACGTTTATCTCTTTCTTCTGCCCACTTGTTGATTTTATTTTCTAACATGCTTCCAAATAACTTTTCAAACAAGGGTTTTATCATTATTTCTCTATAATTAGAGGGCTTATTGACGTCACCACTCTTGAAAAAAGGTATTGCCATACTAGTTGTCCAATCTATGGGGAACCCCTGTTGTATGTAGTTGTTGAAAATTTTTATGATGTGAGGTGAAATAATTTTTAAGCCCCACTTTAGATACTCTGCTTGGAGTTCAGCTAAGTCTTTTTCTTTTCCAGCACCCAAATTCTTGATACCCATCTCTACCTCTTTCACCATGAAGAGTTGTTGTGTTTGTGTTGACCAAGGGAGGAGGGTCAACCTTGAGATCTTGCTCATAAATTTTTCTTGCATAGTCAAACCATTTAGAAGATGTAATGTTGTTTTCAATTTCCACATTTTTTGGTTGGAACTCCTTCCAGAATAATTTGGGGTTATTTTTCCCATGGAAGATTATTTATTCTTTCCTTGAAACCATGAAATACCCCTTTTTCTTTCTTAATATATGTTTGTAAGCTTTGATCTTATGTTATCCTTGTCTGATTCCTTCCTCATTCTCCTTGCCTATTTACATTCCTCGTCAAACCAAGCATTCACTGGAAAAAAAATTGTTTCAAACTTCTTAATTTTTTCTCTTTTGCACTCAACAAGTGTGCTTTGAATTAAATGTGATAATTCATGACTATGAAGGCCATGAAATGAGATTTCCTCCTTCTTGAAGTGCCTCTCTAGCATTATTTTGAAGGTATTACAATTCTCTGGAGTCAAAATAATTCTACCCTTTGGGGGATTTTGTTGAACACACTAAGTTTTTGACCCTAATTGCTTCTTTCCAATCCAAGAGAAACACAAATAAATTGGCTTGTGATATGATTTTAAGTCCCAAATTTGATCTCCAATAAACACTTCCTCCATTTTCTCACACAAACTATGCGAGCAAATTACATAATCTACTACACTTTCTCCATTGTAAGTATTGCACATGAAATTACCGGACTTTTCCCATCTAGTCAAACCATGAAAAATGACTAAATCGAAAGCCCCACATAGCATAAGAAATTGTTCTCCAAATATATTGCAAACTTTATCCTCTGAAATTCTTTCCCACTGATGATTACTCTCTTCTGTAAGCCAGATAAGGTCATAGTATTATTTACAAAAAATAATGCTAGCTTTTTCACCTGCAGTTCTAGCATTAAAATCTCCCACTATAAGGACTTCACCTAGCTAAGAATATATTGTAATAACTAATTTTGGGGCTACAAAGATATGTTTATGGTCAAGCCCTCTACTTTTGTAGATTATTGAAACTTGCGGCGCAAAAACAACATGCTACAATTCTGATGTGATTTCCATTTTTTGATATTTTAAGCCAGACAAATTGCTTATTTGGGTCTTCTTTTTCTAGTTGAATGAAACAACCTTCTTTTTCTCTCACTAATACCATGATACCATTGTGCCCTTTTTCGTTCCCTACTTCCTTTTTCCACATTTCTATCTTCTAGTACCCTTTAAATAAAGGTGTTGTGAACCCTATATGCTCGTGTTTCTATGGGTAAAATTATGTCTCTACCTTCCGCAATAAGCCCTATCCAGGGTTCTCGTCTCTATGGGTAACCCCTAATAAAAGTGCAGGGATGGGGTAACCCTAACGCACAGAGTGTTTAAAGGAGGATCATTCAGCGGTCACAAATGAAACATTCAATGACAAATGGATTGCCATGAAGTCATTCACCAATCAAAGGGGAGTAGTGACCGCCATGAGATATAAGTGTAAAGTTTAAATGTTGAGTATTCTTTATGAATTTCCAACTTTCAGCGTGATGTCAAGTCTATACCCAATACCAATGCCAAAGAAAACACAATTGTCCAGTGTGCGTAGGAATCACCCAGGTGTAACAATGGACCACATGATATGCACAATACCAACACCAGAGAAAAGACAATTTTCCAGCATGCATAGGAATCACCCAAGTGTACCAATTGACCACATGTTATGCTCAGATCAACATAAATGGTGCTGAGAAGAATAGTAAAGAATGGTCAGATGACAAGGAAACTTGTCATTTTTTAGATAAAAAGTGCAAAGAACTCCATAATTTCCAAATGGAGACATATTAATATCCTTCTCCAAGATCAAAGTTCAAATGGCATTTGAGAAATCAAGTTCATATGTGTGAAAGGGATGTTATGGTTCCAAATACCTAAGTGTCATTTTTATATTTCCATAAGAACAAAGATCATGCATCATTCTAGCAACAGTTGTGTTTATAGCTAGAGAACATCAGGGTAAATGTTATTTGTTGTGCCCAATTTCACCCAACACCCTTAGATCTATTGATCAAGCACATTGATTGTTGGGCCAGAATTGTGAATTACGGATAAATCACGCTTCCCTAGATAGGTGCTTGTCTAGAACAACAGGTGAAAGACTATATGACTATTTTTCCTAACTCAAAATAGATACATAGAGAGGATTGGAGGCTTACTTGTTCATTCGCTTCCAAATGGATCCTTCTGTCACTTCCGTTGCAGCTTCAAATTCAAGCAGTTTGTGGGCTGAATGATTCCTGCAAGAAAGAACACTGAAACAAAAAAAGATGAAATAATATAGATATCTATTCAAGCTAGTTAGCTAAACCAGTAAAGCATAAACCATATACATCAGCCAAGATCTTGCAATATGGAAAATCAAAGCCAATATAGATGCATATAGGGAAAAATAAGAAGTACTCGTTATTGATGATAGAAGGAGAGGTTACAACCTAATGACTGATTTGAAGTGACCTTCCAACAACATTCCCAAACCTCATCACAGTATAAATATCTCCAGTAGTAGCTTTACAAATCTATCTCTCACTTGAAAATTCTCCAACATTTCTCTACTCAAATTCTTCCTTATCAGGCACTTAGATCTATGCTCAATTTATAGTTGAACTATAAGTTGTTTTGCAATCAATGACTTTCCAAAAATAGGCAAGACATGTTTCCATTCATGTAGATGTAAAATGGACACTTGGATCCGAAGCTTGACACATGTGAACTCTTCTAGAAGGCACTGGCCAAGTGGAGATTCTGGAACAATGAGAATTTCACTCCCAATGTAACCAACGCACCTGTGAATGTCGGGAAGTGCTTTGCAGAGTGGCCTTGAATGGGGCTACCTACATATGAAACACGCTTAGGCCCATTAGATCCTACATTGGTGAGCTTTCATATGCTATATAATAAGCTTCAAACCATGGAAACCTTTGCTTGATGACAGTCTTGCTTGATTTGTCTTGTTTCTTGTCATAGGGCATGTAGCAACTGAAATGATAGGGAATGATAGACCCTTGATCATTGGTCTTGGAGATGATGTCTAGTTAACCCGGTCATTGGGAATGGTGCCCAAATTTACCTATAACAATTGCCCCCTAAAGCATGAGATCAAAATAATAAGAACATTTGATTGAGATGCTTTACACTGTGATGAGTATGGAAACGAAGCGAAGTGGTCACCTGCATCAATATTACAATACATTACATCATGATATATCCTCTTTTGATCATAATTGTTGAGGGTAGGCAATCCCATGTTCAGCACATAAAATAATCTAATAACATGTACATAATTCAGAAAGTCGTCTTCATTGGAATGTTGCCCAGATGCAGACATGCCTACATATATAGGCCCATGTTTGGATGAAAATATGTATGTAAGGTCACCGTAAAAATGATGTGTACAACAATCCTGAAATCGTAGCCGGAATGGCTGAAACTAGATCCGGGGTCTTCTTATCTCATTCACTCGATCGTTCAGGTAGAGGTCTAGCCATGAGAATATATGATTTGTAGTCGAACATGGAAAGACATCATTTGATTACCAGCTAATGATGTGAGCTATTAACAAATGTGAGAGAACCACCATTAATGTCAATGGCCCTCAAGGTACTACAGTACAGGCGTCAATAGATGACTTGATTTTGAACGCCAAACAAAATCTTTCGGTCAAAGGTCCAGAAGTGAAGATCTTGTCAATGCTGTAACAAGCCTCATGGTACTGGAATCTAATGTTTCTAAGTGAACTTCCTGTATATTGATTTGTCATCAACAAGAAGTCACCTTATTGCAAAACTTAAGTTACTAACTTCAGAGACAAGGGCATGACTTGATATAGCAATTTTTCAGGGATGACGGTCATGAGAATGAAGGTTTATGCGTATTTCAGAAGGATGAGTTTTTAATCATTGGATGACTTCTCTTGAACAAATCGGTGACACTATGATGAGTTGGCAACATTGACCCAAAATCGAAGTGAAGGTATGATGAACCATAGGTGTGAATGAACCGTCAAGATGATTACCCAACCCAAACAGTCACGGACATGGAGTGAAAGAAGTGTCATGTTCAAGAGCGACTTGCTACCAAAAATAAACTTTGCTCACTTTTCCCAAATTTTCCTCAGTCATTTTTTGACCAGTACCTCTTTATTTTTTAACAAGCTTGAGGAGGATAATGTTTGCTTGATCTATAATTCAACCCTTCGGGCAAATAAAGTATCGCTATTTAATAATTTAACAAGTCTATCGATGAATGAAACTCGATTCTTGCCATTATTGACAAGCCTGTTGCTATTTTATGTTTTAACGAGCTTAACGACAGTGATAGCCCGGTCCTTTTTCATATTTAGAGAGTTTGAAAAAGAGGAAGACAGAGAACTCCATAAGTATTTTTTTGTAAATTTGTCACTCAGACCCGAAAAAGTGTAAAAGTAATATCTGAGAGAACCTCTTTGGTCATTTTTAACCAAGGTATTCCTTTTTCGTAAATAATCTATTTCAGTCTGGAAAAGGGTTAAACTTATACTGAGTAAATAATCAATTTATTTACTTTTACGAGCTCGAAAAGATAAGTGCTCGAAAATCTTTTCATATTATCGGAGTCTGAAAAGAGCTGAAAGAAGACTCCAGGGGTTCCTTTTTCACTGTTATCAAAGCTCGAAAAAGAGATAAAAGTGTGCTTCAACTCCTTTTTCTTTTTTAACAAAGCTCGAAAAATAAGGAGAAAAAGTATGTTTTGTGTTCAATTCATTCTTTGAATAAATTTGCACGACTAATATGTTCATCAGTTGTATTTCCTGTTTAGAACAACATCAAATGGATTAAAAATACCTGTTTCATGATAAAAACATAATAAAACTATAGTCATAGCAATAAATTGAACTTGCAAACAATTAAATGACATAAAAAAGAAGTTTCAGTATTCATTTTTACCATTCCATAGTTACCATTTTCATTTTGGAGCTCTGAACCTGATTTTTCCCCTGAACTTCAGTCGTTCACTGCGGTCATTTCTATGGATGGATTTCATCTTCGCTTGATCCAGGTTAGAACCATGAACCTCCTCTTCCCTTTGGTATTCATTTCATTTCCATTATTTGCAAATTTTTATGGTTTTGAGGCCCCTAGGGTAAATTCTGCCCAAAATGAGGGCAATGCACCCCTGAATGATGAAACCTGCATTGCATAGTAGGTACAGTGAAGGGTACCTACATGTGCAACACACTATCTCAGCCCAGGGAGTGTGTTGGGCACAATTCAAGTTTTTTGTTTTCATGTTGTTCCCAAAATTTGCCTAGTTTTTTGCAATGAATGGAATCTAATGGATCTTATGGTTGAATTTCAAGTTTGCATTGGATTAAAATGACGATTACATGGAAGGAAAGATAACATGAAGAATAATATATGATTTCCTTGAATGATTTGGGTACTGAAAGAGCCCTAAGAGATTGTGGACTGCTTAAGTACTTTAAATTGTCGGGAATGAGGCAACAAATAGAAATTTTGGAGTTCTTAGTTCGAGCATGGGATCTGGTGATAGAGGCATTTCACATTAAGAACAAAGTGGTTCCCATAATAGTTGAGTACATGTATTTTCTCACAATTTTGTCAAGGAGAGGTTTGCCCATTTATCTCACAGGGTATACCGTTGGAGGAGAGACAGTGAAAAATTATGTTATGCAGTATTGCTATCCAGGGGAAGAACCTAGAAAAGATGGAAAAATAAACATCCAGGATGTCAGGGATTTTCCTTTGAGAACCATCCATTTCATGATCGCTAAACTTGCTGGCACCGTTACACTACATGTAGTGAAAAGATCATATATGCAGTATGCACTAGAGTGCTTAGAGCCAAAATTCTTCAACTGGTCTGAAGTTGTTCTATCTCAGATAAAGGAACAACGGAAGAAGGCAAAGGGAGGAAGGAAGAAAATTTTCAGTTATGGTTCAATCCTTATCTCCTTCACTTTGGAATGAATTCCACTGATGCAACCATGGCATGGAACATTGGATATATCTATTCTTAGAGATCCTCGAATGTAGAGATGGGTGGAACTCATGGGTCAGCATGCAGGCCAATCGACCATTGTGTTCTCTACTGCATTATTTGCCCAGTTTCGGTGACAGATCGTCGCCATCAATGAGTATGCATATGCAGGAGTCGACTTCCAAGGAGATCCAGATCTAGTATTACCAGAAGGCGCTTAGTGGGGTGCATTAGGTAAGAATTATTTGATCATTTTTTTTAATTTTTCTAAGGTTTATACAATTTTTTTGTGCTTTTATTTCTTTCCAAGACTAAAATAAATGTTTGATGTAATGCATATATTGGTCATTTTCAACCAGTAGAGGAACCAGAGCGCGAAGTAGATTCGCCAGCAGAGAAGTCTGTCAGAAGAGCAGTCCTTTAGGACCTTGATATGGTTGAGACTCTAGCTGAGCTTCAACAACACATAGAAGCGTTGACCTTCGAGATTTTGGATTGCCGGATAGAAGAGCTTGCCATGTGACTACATCGACACACTATTTGGGTTCCTAACCATTGGATGTGGTCGCTCCGTAGGATTGCTAGATCTATAGCATGTTACCATGAGCACCACTAGTTTACTTGTGACTTTTTGCATACATTTTGAGGTCAGATGACCAATGTGTCTTGGACACAAATTTTGTAAAAACATATAAATATCTATCTATATGATTTCAGAGTTTTTCCTATGTTTAATGCACAATCCTATTCAATGATATGAATGTTTTCTTTACCTATGTCGCAAATGTCTGTCTAAAACTTGATGAGCTAATAAATCAGTTAAAGTGTTCAAATTTCTGGAAATATGTTGATATTGAATGAAATCAAAATGTCTTTCCAAAAGTCAAACTCTTAAGAACAATCTAAGAAGCGTTGGATTTCTAACAATAAAAACACTAGTAAGTTGTAATACTACAAGTTGTGATTCTAACCTTATGATTTTGCGGTTAATACCAAATGAAATGGAATCAGAGAGAAGTTCGATCAACGTGCTATACTCAGCGATATTTTTCGTTGATCTACCAATACAAATCCCTTGAAAACTCACTAACTCATCATTCAGAGCGAAAATGGCCCACACTGCAGAGGATAAATTCTGCATACTACGACTAGCACCATGAGCATATCCAACAAATGGTTTCGAAGATTCAAACATCTGCCATAATATGAAAAGCGGATTACTAACATCAAGAAAACTCTCAAACAAATTAATATAGTGAATTAAAATCAACAACAAATAAACAATATAGTATAAAAAATTACTATGCTCATGATTAAGCATAGTAACATTTCAAATACAACCCATTTCTAGGTTGTGCCAATGGAATTCCATCATAATCAACTAACTCGTACGCACCCTTCGCAAGAACTTTTTTGACAATATAGGGGCTATGCCACAAAGGCTCGAATTTCCCTATACCTATTACATCAACTTCTTGATCATAAAGAAGGACCAAGTCGCCCTCTGAGTAGATGTGAGGCTGGAAATTTTTGTCATATTGTGCCTTTATATGTCTCTTATGCACTTCGTTGGCCAATTGGGCTTCATGACACGTTTCATCTAGATGGATGAGGTTAAGGAGATGTGCTTCTTCTTCTGAGGTGTCAGGTAACAAGTCTATCACGAGTTTTAACAAATATATTTCACATTGGATTGGTAAGATAGCTTCCAGACCATACACCAATTGAAAAGGAGTAAATTCGGTTGCGTTTCTTACTAAGGTTCGATACGCCCACAAAGCGGAGTATAGGATCAAGTGCCAGTTCCTTTTACGAACTCCTATCATTCGTTTAAGCATTCATTTAATAATTTTGTTAATAGCCTCAACTTGTCCATTTGGTTGTGGATAATAAGGAGTAGAATTATCATGTGAAAATCCTAACTTGGTAGTCAATTCAGACATCATATGGTTGCGAAAATGCTTCCCATGATCCGTAACTATAGCTTGTTGGACCCCAAACTGTGCAATAACATGGTTGAAGAAAAACAATGCAGTTTTCTGTCCTGTGTTGTTGAATGTAGGCATCGCTTTGGCCCATTTGGTGAAATAGTCAACTACAACAATAATATAACCATGCCCCCTGGACGAAGGGGATTACAAGTCATGAAGTCAATACCCCACTTCGTAAATGGTCCATCAGAGACAATAAGATGCATTGGCACTGACAGTTTGTGGATTTTACGATAAAAAATCTGGCATGCATGACAACTTCTGACTGCGAGGATGCAATCTCGAAAAATAGTAGGCCAAAAGTAACCGGTGCGAAGTATCTTCAACGTGGTAGCATATCTAGATAATTTTCCACCACAAGCCCCAACATGACAATCATTTAACACTTTTTCAGCCTCCTCATGAGTGACCCACCTCCTTAAAATGGCATCGACACCACGACGATAAAGTGTATCGCCAACGAACATATAATCTTTGGCTTGGTATCGAATACATCGCTGATTAGAGCGAGAGGTATTAGGTTGAAATTTTTGGGTTTGGAGATAAATGATTAAATCCCCATACCAAGGATCAGATGATCCGATCAGAAATAGATACTCGGCTGGAATATATGGTTCTGATGTAGTAGCAGTACTATCAGACGAAAGGTCACAAATAAGCTCTGCCAAAACTAAAGACTTATTTGATTTGGATGTGATGAATTTGAAATCAAATTCCTGCAAAATGACAATCCATTTTGAATATTTTCCCCCTAACAATTGATGTGATAAGATGTAAGTCATGGGGTTGCAATCCAAAACTATTTTTGTTTTTCAGAGCAACATATAATGGTGAAATATTTGGACAGCTTGAACAACTTCCAAGGAAATATTTTCCACGTACGAGTACTTAAATTCCGTATCGTGGAGATTACTACTCAAATAATAGATCGGATGTTCAATTCCATCTTCTACTTGGACCAAAACCATAGCGATGGTCATTTCAACCATGGTGAGATATAGGAAATAATCATTTTGATAATTAGGAGGATACATTAATGATGCTCGGACAAGATGGTCCTTGACAACATCAAAATAATCTTGCACAACTTGGTCCCAATGGAAGGGAACCCCCTTTTTCAGTAATCGAGTAAATCCTTTAGCCATTTTGGCATAGTTTGGAATGAACCTTCTCAGGAAGTTAGCCTTTCCTTGAAGTTTCTGTATCTAAAGTAAGTTTGATGGTGCAAGCAAATCAAGAATGGCATGTACCTTCAGTGGGTCTATTCGAATTCCTTCTTTTGAGACTACAAATCTGAGAAATCGACCAGAACCAACACAAAACACACATTTTTGTGGATTGAGGCATATCTTGTAGTGTTGGTAGTGTAAGAAAATGGCTCTCAAATGCATCGGGTGATCAACCCAATTTCGTGAACGCACTAGTAAATCATCTAGATATGGTTGAAAACTGTGCTTAATGTCGTTGAAAGCATAATCCATTGCTCTCTAAAAATTTTCCCCAACATTATTTAAACCAAACGGTAGTTTCCTATATGTGAATGTGCCCCAAGGACAGATGAATGTTGTCTTATGTTGGTCATCTGGGCAGATATTTATTTGATTGTAGCCGGAAAATCCATCGATGAACGAAAATATTTCGCATCTAGCACAATCATCAATAATCTGGTCAATAAAGGGAGTAGGATAGTTGTCTTTTGGACAAGCATGATTAACATCCCGATAATCAATGCACACTCTAATGGTTCCTTATTTTTTGATAATAGGAATGATATTGGAAACCCACTCTGTTAGAGGAACATGGTAAATGAAACCAACACGCAAAAGTTTTTAAACTTCTGCTTTGATGGCATCGGCTTTCTTTGGATGAATAGGATGAAGCCATTGGCGCACCGGTTTGACATCAAGATACATATTAATAGTGTGTTCAACTATACTAGTATCTATGCCTAGCATTTCCTCATAAGACCAAGTGAATACGTCACGAAATTCATGAAAAAGAGAGTGATATGAATCAAATTCTGATGGAGAACAAGATACACCGACATGAGTATTTTCTACAATGCGAGGTTTGGTCGAAATATTGATAGAAGTTCGATATTTGATAAATTTCGCTAAGAGTCAATTGCATTAATTGGTAAATAATTCGAAAAGAAAGTTTTGATGGATGGGTGATATAGTTCACTGAGATTGTTTTCTTCATAATCGGGAAGATGGGAACAATGATGATAATCTTCCCATGGTTCTTCTTCTGACATCATAGCTTCAAAATATTTTCATTTGTCAAAAATTTTGAGGAAAATGGATCATATGGAGTACCAAAATCTAAGGAACGATCAACCCAAACACTCAGTGACGTTGATTTTAGATTTGCCGCCCAAGCCAAATAGATTGATTTCTATGCCAACTCAATAGGGCTGGGAGGTAAAACTTCATCCAATGTATAAATATCAGAATCACCCATACTCTCCCTTAAGCCGGATAGAGTGGAAGAGATCATGTAGCAGGTCTCTATGCTTGCAATTTCCACTGATGTCGCAGGCAGCAGTAATGCAAAGGTTTCCATAAGAGTGGAACCCTTTAAGAGTCATACACCAATGTTCTGAATTTCTAGTTGGGGTAAGTGAACAAATAGAATGCTTCCAATTATCTGCGAAGCGGAGGAAAAAAAGGATAATTGATTAATGACTGTGATTTTACCTTTATGTGGAAAGGCAATCATTCTAAAGTATGTAGAAACAATGGCAGCCATTGAATATACCCATGGTCTTCCAAGTAAAATATTATATTCAAGGGGTTCGTCAACAACCTCAACATCAATATACATGCAGGTTATTGATAATACCACAAGGTTTATATGTACATCCATCAAAAGCCTTCAACGTCGTTAATGGTTGTGATAATCACAGCGAGCCAAGTGACTTCCAACAGTTCAGAGACATAATGCACGTAGATGCTCCCTCATCAGTAATAGTGTGATGAACAAGGTTATTGAGAACATTTACTTGTATGGAGAATGTCAATTCTGCTGGTAATTGCGACAGATAGCCCATATGATTAAAGACGACAAGATTAGAATCAGTCGGATCAATTCCACCAATGGCCGACAATAAAGCCTGCTTCTAGGAGGGACAATTTTGTAATACCTCAAGAGAAGACATAGTTGAAGGGGATTGATCCAAATCTTCAACTATATTATAATTTTGTGCAACTCTTTCTCGAGGATTATATGTCGATTTATGAATTACTCCCTTTGGTGGCTTAATTGTCAATTCAAGAATAACAGTAGGTGGTATTGATTCATTAGATGGATTTGTTGTCAAGGTAGTAGGTTGATCAGTGGCCAGACTACCATAGTATTTATTTTGCGTCGACACCAAAATATCTTCTGAAGGTTTTGTGGTGGGTAACAATAACACTTGGGAACTAGGAGCTGGATCTGTAGCAACCAAATTTGTGTCGAGATTTGGAAATGGGTCTGTCAACACAACTGATGCATGAGAAGTATTAATGAGTTTTCAGACTTCAGCACAGTGAGTAAAATCCCTAACAAAGTGTTCCTCGTTACAGATTATGCATGGATAATGAGGTTTCCGTGGTCCAGACGATTGATCAAATTATCTTTCCTGCGGGTTAGAAGTTTTATTTTTCTTTGATTTCCCCTTTTTCTTACCTCCTGGTTGCTTATCACTTTTTCCTTTGTCAAATGACACAAAATTAATTTTGAAACTAGGATCAGGATCAGATGAAGTAGCATGGTGTGTGTTTGCAGTGCCTATTAAGCTGTCTCCAACATGAGAGTCCTTTATTTTAGGAGGAATATTGAAATTAGA
>CM076582.1:1023188588-1023392078 GCA_034641835.2 Pinus albicaulis | reverse complement strand
TACTCCATGAAGCAATCCTGGATCCAATCCTAAATGAATAACTTGTAGTAGATATTCTATAATCCAAATTACCATCCCAATCTGAATTTGAGTAACATGTCATCTCAACATAAAATGAATTGTTGTGAAACCGGCTCCAAAAATAGAAGAAAAGAGATATCAACACCTTAGAAGTAATCTACTTCGAGGGGGAAACATCCAATACATTACATTAATGAACAATTCTTCGATGATACAAATTACAAAACCTCCTTTCTCTATATAGGAGTCCATGGGGCCACAATGTAATCCTAGCCGACCTAACAATAATAATTTAAGGGCACAATAATAACAATATGGGGGTTACAGGGGTACAATAATAAAAATAAGGGGGTTACACTAACAATAATAAGGGACTATACTAGTAATATAGGGACCTAACATGCCCCTCCCCTTCAAAAAGTGTTGTCCTCAACGCTTGAGTAGCTCTGGGTGCTTCTGTATAAAATTCTCATCCTCCCATGTAGAATCTTCAGTGGGTAAGTTCTTCCACTTGATGAGATACTCTGAAATTGATCGATTCCGTAGCTGTCGAGTTCTTGTTTCCATGACCGTTTCAGGTTCCAATATGATTTTCCTTCCTCATCAAGTTCTGGCAATATTGTTTGAACTGGAAGATTTTCACCTATAACCTTCTTTAAGCATGAAACATGGAAAACTGGATGTACTCGCGAAGAAGCAGGAAGCTCCAATTTGTATGCCATAGTGCCAATCTTTTGCAACACCTTGTAAGGACCATAGTATTTTGGTGATAATTTATTATCCTTCTTAGCTTGCTTGAGGGACATTTGTTTGTATGGTTGTAGCCGTAAAAATACCCAATCTCCTACATCAAAACTTCTCTCGCTGCGATGTTGATCTGCCTGTTGTTTCATTCGATTTTGTGCCCAATTTAGGTTATCCTTTAAGAGTTGGAGAACTTCTTGCTGATGCTCGATGTGATCTTCCACTGCTTGAACCTTTGAATTTTCCCTTAAATATGATGTGATGGATGGTGGATGATATCCATAAAGTGCCATAAATGGGGTCATTTTTGCTATAGTATGGAAGGAAGTGTTATACCACCATTCAGCGAGAGGTAACCACTTGACCCATTGTGTTTGTTTATCAGATACAAAACAACGAAGATATCCTTCCAAACATTTATTTACTATCTCAGTTTGACCATCAGATTGAGGATGATAAGATTAGCTATGAGCTAATTGAGTACCCAAACAAGAAAATAACTCCGTCCAAAAATTTCCAGTAAAAATGGGATCTCTGTCGCTCACAATAACCCTTGGGCTTCCATGTAGCTTTTGAATTCTATCCATAAATGTAGTAGCAACTGTACTTGCTTTAAATGGATGAGATAATGCACAAAGTGTGCATACTTGGTAAGTCTATCAACTACCACCATGATGACACTCTTTCCTTCGGACTTAGGTAAAACTGTGTTAAAATCCATTTAAATATCCTCCCAATGTTTACTTGGAATGGATAAAGGTTGTAGAAGACCCGGGTTCTTAATTGTCTTAACTTTATTTTACTGGAAAACCAAACATTCCGCCACAAACTTTTGAATATCATATTTAAGTCCATCCCAAAAAAATTCTTTCTTCACCCTATGGTATGTTTTTAAAAATCTTGAGTGTCCTCCTAAAGGAGAAGTGTGCAATTCCAAAAGAATATTTTGTTTTAGTTGGGAATTATTACAAACATATAAGCGATCTTTGTACCGTAAGGAATCATTTTTCCAACTAAATGTATCAGATGTACTAGGATCTTGCTGCAATTTTTGAATGAGTGTCCACACTTCTTCGTCCTTCTTCCATTCATCCTTGCTTCAGTTATCCAATCTGGTTGGATAATAGATATGGCACAAAGCAATGCTTCCACCTCTTCATTCTTTCTTGAGAGTGCATCTGCAACAACATTTAGCTTCCCCTTTTTGTATATTATTTCAAAGTCATAACCCAACATCTTTGTGACCCATTTTTGCTGCTCTTCTGAAGATAGTCTTTGTTCCAAAAAGTGTTTAAGACTATCATGATCAGTTTTTACCTTGAAGTGTCTTCCCATTAGGTAAGTTCATCATTTCTTTAGTGCATGTAGTATTGCTAACATTTCCTTCTCATAAATAGGTTTCTGTAAATACTTTCCTTTGATTGGACGACTTTCAAAAGCAATGGGTCTTCCTTCCTGCATTAAAACAACACCAATTCCATTTCCTGAGGCATCACATTCCATAATAAAGGTTTTTGTGAAGTCTTGCATAGCTAATACCGGTGCTAGGCACATTGCCTCTTTAAGATGTTCAAAGGCCTTAGTTGCTTCAGGAGTCCATGAGAATGCATCTTTCTTCAATAATGTTGTTAGAGGTGCTGCTATTCTCCCATAATTCTTAACAAACTTGCGATAATACCCTGTTAACCCGAGAAATCCTCGCAACTTCTTTATGGTTGTAGGGACTTTCCATTCCTTAATGGCTTTAATTTTGTTAGGGTCTACTTTAACACCCTCGTGAGATACAATATGACCCAGATATTCCACCTCTTGTACTCCAAAGAAACATTTGGATGTTTTTGCATATAATTGTTTCTCCTGCAATAGTTTGATCACCCTTTCAACATGTTCAACATGATCCTTCCAAGACCTGCTATAGATTAGTATATCATCAAAAAATACTAGCACAAATTTTCTAAGGAAGGGTTTGAAAATGGAATTCATCGACCCTTGAAATGTAGAAGGTGCATTGGTAAGGCCAAAAGGCATGACCAAAAATTCATAATGACCCTCATGAGTTCGAAATGTTGTTTTTGGAATATCTTCAGTCTTCATTCTAATTTGATGATATCCTGAATGAAGATCCAACTTGGTAAAATAAATTGCTCCATGTAATTCATCAATAATTCATCAATCACAGGAATGGGAAATTTGTCTTTAATGGTGAGCTTATTGAGCTCCCTATAATCTAGACACATTCACCATGATCCATCCTTCTTGTGTACCAATACTACAGGAGCAGAGAAAGAACTTTGACTAGGTTGAATTATACCCGCCTCTAACATTTCTACAATCATATGTTCAATTTCGCTCTTTTGGACATAAGGATATCTATAAGGCCTGATGTTTGGAGGAACACTTCCTGGAATCAAATGAATAGCATGATCATGATCACGAATAGGTGGGAGTCCTTTGGGAGTTTCAAACACCTTGGAATGATTGTCCAAGACTTTTGGAGATCTGCAGAAATAGATGATTTTGATGTTGGAACTTCTAGTGAGCATAATTGTGCAATTACACCTCGTTGTTCTTTCTTTAGAAGCTTTTTCATGACATTAGAGCTTATTATCTTGCTTGGATTCCCTGTAATACCTTGTAATTCGACTTCCTTTCCTACCATCCCCAAAGGTTGTAACCATTGTACTCCTAGTACAACATCAGCACCTCCCATAGGAATGGAAAGCATTGGACTAGTCAATACATATTCCCCCATGGTTAGCTTGATATTATGGCATTTTCCAGAGCAATTTATAGTTCCTCCATTTGCAACCATCACTTGACATTCTGATGTTGGGTATAGGAAACAATTTAATTCCTTGGCTACCTTACAATGAATAAAATTATGGGTGCTACCTGAATCAATCAACACTATTACCCTTCTCTTCTTGATATGTCCTTCTATCTTGAGAGTTTGAGGAGTGGTAATTCCTGCCAGTGCATTACACGATATGGTCGGATTCATTTCTTCCTCTTCTAGGGCTGGTTCCTGGTGTATATCCTCTTCTTGTTCATTTTCTTCTTCCTCTTCACACTCTATGTAAAATAATTTCTTCTCAGCACACTTATGACCTTTAGTGTATTTTCTATCACAACTGTAGCAAAGCCCTTTTGCTCTTTTTTCTTCCAATTGTTGTGGTGTCAACATTGTAGGTTGTGGAAATCTAGGCGTAGCAACACTTCCTTCTTTATAGAATTGAGTGGTAGGCTTCCTTGTCGCCATAATTTTACATTCAACTTTTCTTGCCAACCTGAATGCCTTCTCCAATGAATCAGGTTCCAAAACGCGAACTTCATGTTGGATGTTATCCTTTAAAGTGCCTAGGAAGAGATCAATCCTGTGTTCCTCTGTAAGATCGGTTACCCTTATATTCAATTTTTGGAAGTCCTCAATGTGCTGCCCCACTAAACCCTTTTGTTTGAGATTTATCAATTGGGTAAAGAAGGTGTTGCTCTTTGTATCCTCATAATTTGCTATCATTTCCTCCGTAAAAATTGACCAAGTGACAATTTTTTTACGGGAGCAAAGCCATCGATACCATACAAATGTATTTTGTTCTAAATGTAAAGTTGCAATGCGTACCTTTTGTGTGTTTTGCACATTATTGAGATAAAAATATTGCTCCATCTGTAGTATCCATGTTACAGGATCCTTTCCATCAAACTTCCTCATATCCATTTTTGGAATATGGTGGTTCTTCCCGCCAACATTAGAGTTTATGAAATCACGATTAACATTTATTTTTCTCTCATCATGAGGTTCTTCTACTATCTTTTCACCATTAGGAAACATCTCTTGTATCAACTTTGTCAAACCTTCCTTCAAGCCTTTGATATCTTCCTTCAAACCTTCCATTTTTCTTCCATACCATCCATATTAGCTTCTAAAACTTTCTTCAAACCATCCATATTAGCTTGCATGTACCTTTCCTCAAAACTTCCATTTCATTTTTTTCTCTTTAGGGAAAACAAAATTTAAAGCACTTATCACTGAATTTTGTTATATCATGTTGCTTATTCATCTTCATGAGTCACTTAAATGCGATACGAGGGCTTAATGGGTGTTGAATTATTTTGGGAATTTTTAGAACTCAATACTGATATCTATGCTCAATAGGCCTTTGGAATCACTTAAAACTGATTTTTTAAACAAGACTTGTGCAATATGAAAAATAAAATACACACCTTTTTATTGATTTTAAGGAGCTCGATATTGAAACTGAATTATCTATGTGATTTTGGATCTTTAATATATTAAATTTGGCCCTATAGCCCTCTGAATCATCTTTCAAATGCCAGAGTTCTGACCTGATTTGGATTCTTCAAGACAAAGTTATGCCCAATCTCCCACAATGACCTAATTATGGACTCGTTCAGTAGAGCGAACTTGTACGATGTGCCACGTGTCACTGTTTCCTTCTTCAGCTCTGAAATTGATATAGAAATTATAGTCCAGGTACTTTCAACCAATTTACATATAATTCCAATCCATGCTGAAAGGAGACTATGATTATGACGATTTTCTAAGGTCACCTCTTTTAGATGAAATTTGGAGCTTGCACAGAGCTCCTAAATTCTACAAATCATATCTCGAAAATATTATGAACCAAGATCTAAAATTTTTACACGAATTTCCTCCATATTTTGGCTTTGCATGATACAAATTTTCAGCTTTTGAACCTTCATAAAAACAACGTTATGAAAATGCCACGATGACATGTTTGGAGTAGCAAAACCCTAGAATCCAAAGCTCTGATACCAAATGTTGTGTAACCAGCTCCAAAAAGAGAAGAAAAGAGATATCAATGCCTTAGAAATGAGCCACTTCGAGGGGGAAACCTCCAATACATTACATAAATGAACAATTATTCGATGATACAATTTACAAAACCTCCTTTCTATATATAGGAGTCCATGGGCCATAATGTAATCCTAGTGGGCCACAATGTAATCCTAGCCGACCTAACAATAATAATTTAAGGGCACAATAATAACAAAATGGGGGTTACAAGGGTACAATAATAACAATAAGGGGGTTACACTAACAACAATAAAGGACTATACTAGTAATATAGGGACCTAACATGCCCCTCTCCTTCAAAAAAGTGTTGTCCTCAACGGTTGAGTAGCTCTGGGTGCTTCTGTATAAAATTCTCATCCTCCCATGTAGAATCTTCAGTGGGTAAGTTCTTCCACTTGATGAGATACTCTGAAATTAATGGCTTCCGTAGCTGTCGAGTTCTTGTTTCCATGATTGCTTCAAATTCCAATATGATTTTTCCTTCCTCATCAAGTTCTGGCAATATTGTTTGAACTGGAAGATTTTCACCTATAACCTTCTTTAAGCATGAAACATGGAAAACTAGATGCACTAGTGAAGAAAGAGGCAGGAAGCTCAATTTAATGTACCGTACCAATCTTTGCAACACCTTGTAGGACCATAGTACTTGGCGATAATTTATTATCCTTCTTGGCTTGCTTGAGGGACATTTGTTTGTATCGTTAGCAAATAGTAAAAATACCCCGTTATCCTACATCAAGGCTTCTCTTTCTTCTTGAATGTTGATTTGCCTAAGTTTTCATTTGATTTTGTGCCAAATTTAGGTTATCCTTTAAGAGTTGGAGAACTTCTTGTTGATGCTCGATGTGATCTTCCACTACTTGAACCTTAGAATTTTCTCTTAAAGATGATGTGATGGACAGTGGAAGATATCCATGAAGTGCCATAAATGGGGTCATTTTTGCTACAATATGGAAGGAAGTGTTATACCACCATTTAGCGAAAGGTAACCACTTGAACCATTGTGTTTGTTTATCAGATAAAAAACAATGAAGATATCCTTGTACATTTTGTTCGAGTATCTCGAGTTTGACCATCGGATTGAGGTTGACAGATGACTATGAGCTAGTTGAAACTTTTAAACAAGAGAAAATAATTTTCCAGCAATTTCCAGTGAAAATGGGATCTCGTAGCCAATATTGCTGAAGTTCATCTGTTCTTTTGAGTTTATTACACTTGTCCCAATAATGCAGTAGCAATTGTACTTGCTTTAAATGGATGAGATAATGCACAAAAATGTGCAAACTTAGTAAGTCTATCAACTACCACCATGATGACACTCTTTCCTTCGGACTTAGGTAAACCTGTGATAAAATCCATTAAAATCTCCTCCCAACATTGAGTTGGAATGGATAAAGGTTGTAGAAGACTCAGGTTCTTAATTGTCTCAACTATATTTTGTTGGGAAACCAAGAATTGCACAAAAAACTTTTGAATATCATATTTAAGGCCATCCCAAAAAAATCTTTCTTCACCCTGTGGTAAGATTTTAAAAATCTTGAGTGTCTTCCTAAAGGAGAAGTGTGCAATTCCAAAACAATCTTTTGTTTTAGTTGGGCATTATTACAAAGATATAAGTGATCTTTGTACCATAAGGAATCATATTTCCAACTAAGTGTATCATATGTACTAGGATCTTGTTGCAACTTTTGAATGACTGTCCACACTTCTTCTTCCTTCTGATATTTATCCCTTGCTTTGGTTATCCAATCTGGTTGGATAATAGAAATGGCAAAAAGAAATGCTTCAAACTCTTCATCCTTTCTTGAGAGTGTATCTGCAACAACATTTAGCTTCCATTTTTTGTAGATGATTTCAAAATCATAACCCAACATCTTTGTGACCCATTTTTGCCGCTCTTTTGAAGATATTCTTTGTTCCAAAAATAATTTAAGACTATCCTGATCAGTTTTTTCCTTGAACTGACTTCCCATTAGGTAAGTTCGCCATTTATTTAGTGCATGTAGTATTGCCAACATTTCCTTCTCATAAATATATTTCTGTAAATACCTTCCTTTGATTGGACGACTTTCAAAAGCAATGGGTCCTACTTCTTGTATTAAAACAACACAAATTCCATTTCCTGAGGCATCACATTCCAAAATAAAGGTTTTTGTGAAGTCTTGCGTATCTAAGACCGGTGCTAGGCACATTACCTCTTTAATATGTTCAAAGGCCTTAGTTGCTTCAAGAGTCCATGAAAATGCATCTTTCTTCAGTAATTTTGTTAGAGGTGCTACTATTCTCCCATAATTATTAACAAAATTGTGATAATACCCTGTTAACCCAAGAAATCCTTGCCATTTCTTTATGGTTATGGGGGATTTTAATTCCTTAATGGCTTTAATTTTTTTAGGGTCTACCTTAACACCCTTGTGAGATACAATATGACCCAGTTATTCCACCTCTTGTACTCCAAAGAAACACTTGGAGGGTTCTGCATATAATTTTTTCTCCTCCAAAAGTTTGAGCACCCTTTCAACATGTTGAGCATGATCCTTCCAAGACCTATTGTAGATTATTATATCATCAAAAAATACCAACAAAAATTTTCTAAGGAAGGGTTTGAAAATGGAATTCATCAACCCTTGAAATGTAGAAGGTGCATTGGTAAGGAAAAAAGGCATGACCTAAAATTCATAATGACCCTCATGAGATTGAAATGTTGTTTTCAGAATATATTCAGTCTTCATTCTAATTTGATGATATCCTAAATGAAGATCCAACTTGGTAAAATAAATTGCTCCATGTAATTCATCCAATAATTCATCAATCACAGGAATGAGAAATTTATCTTTAATAATGAGCTTATTGAGCTCCCTATAATCTGAGACACATGCGCCATGATTAATCTTTCTTGTGCACCAATAATACTAGAGAAGAGAAAGAACTTTGACTAGGTTGAATATACCAACCTGTAACATTTCTACAATCATATGTTAAATTTCACTCTTTTGGACATAAGGATACCTATAAGGCCTGATGTTTGGAGGAAGACTTACTGGAATCAAATGAATATCATGATCATGATCACGAATAGGTGGGATTCCTTTGGGAGTTTCAAAACACCTTAGAATGATTGTCCAAGACTTTTTGGAGATCTGGAGAAATAGATGATTTTGATGTTCGAACTTCTAGTGAGCATAATTGTGAAATTACGTCTCATTGTTCTTTCTTTAGAAGATTGTTCATGGCATTAGGGCTTATTATCTTTCCTGGCTTCCCTGTGATACCCTGTAATTTGAATTCCTTTCCTTCCGAAAAAAAATTCAGGAAAAGTTCTTGAAAATTTAAAGCTACCGTCCCCAAAGGTTGTAACCATTATACTCCTAGTACAACATCAACACCTCCCATTGGAATGGAAAGAATTGGACTATTCAATACATATTCCCCCATGGTTAGCTTGAAATTATGGCATTTTCTATAGAAATTTATAGTTCCTCCATTTGCAACCATCACTTGACATTCTGGTGCTACCTTACAATGAATAAAATTATGGGTATTGTACCTGAATAAATCAACACCGTTACCTTTCTCTTCTTGATATGTCCTTCTATATTAATAGTTTGAGGGGTGGTAATGCCTGCCAATGCATTACATGATATGGTTGTACTCATTTCTTATTTCTCCAGGGTTTTTTCCTGGTGTATATCCTCTTCTTTTTAAGTTTATTTATCATTTTCTTCCTCCTCTTCACACTCTATGTAAAATAATTTCGTCTCAACACACTTATGACCTTTAGTGTATTTGCTATCGAAACTGTAGCAAAGACCTTTTGATCTTCTTTTTTTTCCAATTTTTGTGGTGTCAACATTGTATGTTGTGGAAGTCTAGGAGTAGCAACACTTCCATATTTATAGATGTGCGTGGTAGGCTTCCTTGTCACCATAATTTTACATTCAATTTTTCTTTCCAGCCTGAATTCCTTCGCCAATGAATCAGGTTCCTAAACACGAACCTCATGTTGGATGTTATCCTTTAAATTCCATACGAAGACACCAATATTGTGTTCCTCTGGAATATCAGTTACCCTTATATTGAATTTTTGGAAGTCCTCAATCTGCTCCACCACTGAACCCTTTTGTTTGAGATCTATTAATTGGCTAAAAAAAGTGTTTCTCTTTGTATCCTCATAATGTGCTATCATTTCCTCCTTAAAATTTGACCAAGTGACAATTTTTTTACGGGATAAAATCCATTGATACCATACAAATGTATTTTGTTCTAAATATAAAGTTTCAATGAGTACCTTTTGTGTTTTTTTCACATTATTGAGATAAAAATATTGCTCCATCTGTAGTATCCATGTTATGGGATCCTTGCCATAAAAATTCCTCATATCAATATTTGGAATAAGGTGGGTCATCCATACAACATTTGAGTGTATGAAATCACGATTAACATTTATCTTTCTCTCATCATGAGTTTCCTCTACTATATTTTTTCCATTAGGAATCATTTCTTGTATCAAGTTTGTCAAACCTTCCTTCAAGCCTTCGATGTCTTCCTTAAAAACTTCCATTTTTTCTTCCATACCATCCATCTTAGCTTGCATGCCTTTCCTCAAAACTTCCATTTCATTTTTTGTGCTCTTTGCGAGAGCGAAATTTGGTGCACTTGCTCTTGTAATTTTGATATATAATGTTGCACTTATTCATATTCATGAGTCATAGTAGAGTATTCTGAGGGCTTGATGGGTCTTGAATTATTTTTACAGGGCATTTTAGAACCCAATAATGATATATAATCTTCAATATGCCCTTGGAATCACTTCAAACTAATTTTTCAAACAAGACTTATGGAATTTGAAAAAACAAATACACACCTTTTTCTTGATTTTGAGGAGCTTGATATTGAAACTAAATTATCTCTATGATTTTGGATCTTCCATATCTTAAATTTAGATTGTATTATCCCTCTAAATCAATTTTGAATTCCATAGGTCTGACCTGATTTGGATGCTTCAACACAAAGTTATTCCCAATCTCTCACAATTACCTTTTAATGGACTGGTTCAGTAGAGCACACTTGTACGACGTATCACATGTCACAGTTTCCTCCTTTGGCTCTTAAATTGATATAAAGGAAATTATAGTCCGGGTACTTTCAACCAGTTTTTATATAATTCCAGTCTCATGCTCAGAGAGAGAGTTATGAAGATTTTCCTAAGGTCACCTCTTTTAGATGAAATTTGGGAGCCTGCACAAACCCTAACGTCTATAGATCATATCTCCGAAAATATTATGAACCAAGATCTGAAATTTTTACACGAAGTTCCTCCATATTTTGGCTTCGTGTGATACAAATTTCAACTTTTGAACCTTCATAGAAACAACGTTATAGTGAAAATTCCACGATGACCTATTTGGAGCAGCGAAACCCTAGAATCCAAAGATCTAATACCAAATGTTATGAAACCAGCTCCAAAAATAGAAGAAAAGAGAGATAAACGCCTTATAAATAAGCCACTTCGAGGGGGAAAAAGCCTTTATATTACATAAATGAACAATTATTCGATGATACAAATGGAAAAAACTCCTTCTATATATAGGAGTCCATGGGATCACAATATAATCCTAGCCGACCTAATAGTAATAATGTAAGGGCACAATAATAACAATATGGGGGTTACAGGGTACAAAAATAACAATAAGGGGGTTACATTAACAACACTAAGGGACTACACTAGTAATCTAGGGATGTCATATGAATCAATATATTTAAGATGAAAGTCAATTGTACTTTTAATATACCTGAGTACTTCTTTCACTACTCTTCAATGTCTTTCTAGAGATCTCATCATAAATTGACTAAGCACAGTAATTAAATATGCAATGTTAGGTCTATTTGTAATAGGATAATTCAAACTTCCAACTAGTGGATTGTACAATGTTCCATCAACCTATTTTGAGCCATCATCAAAATGAAGCTTCACATTTTGTTGCAGAGGAACAAAGGAATATTTTCACCTATCCATCTTGAACTTTTTAAGCACTTCTTTGACATACTTACCCTCAAAAACAAAAGTTTGACTAACATCTTGCCAAACTTAAAGACCTAAACAGTAATGTAATTCACCAAGATATTTCATCTCGAATACTTGTGACATCTGCATCTTAATTTCTTTAATTAACTTGACTGAATTCTTGTAATGATTACGTCATCAATATACAAAGAAATCAGCACCACATACCCCTTTTCATCAAATTTGGTGTACATATTCGGATCACTTTGACTTCTCATAAAACCCTGTTGGAAAAATAAAGAATCTATTTTTCAATACCACGACCTAGGTGTCCGTTTCATGCCACAAAAAGCCTTCTTTAATATGCAAACTAAATGTTCCTGCCCCTTTTTCACAAACCCTTTAGGTTGTGTCAAATACACATCCTCCTTTAAGTCACCATTCAGAAAAGAAGATTTTACATCTAGTTGGTGAAAATTACAATGATACTTTGTAGCTAATGCAATTAAGAACCCAATAGTGTTTAATTTATCTACAGGTGAAAACCTTTCTTCATAATCAATACCCTGTTTGGGAGAGTACCCTTTTTCCACCAATCTAGATTTATATTTATCTATGGTTCCATCTAATTTAAAACTGGATTTGTATAACCATTTGCATCCTCTGGGATATTTTCCTTTAGGTAATTCAATCAATTACCACATTTTATTTTGAATTATAGACTCATATTATTCCTCCATATATTTTCTCCACTCCTCATATTCATTAGCTTAGTTAAATTTCATGGGTTATATGACATTCAAAATAACACTCATGAGAGCATAGTCACATATACCTTGCAGGTAGTTGAATCTGTTGTGTAGATTTCCTTTGTGCTTCACTGCTTTCACCTCTATTCTCTGGAAGTACTTCTCATGTTCTAATTGGGCTCTAACTTCTAATGATGTCCACATCGTTGGATTCTTCCACATGCTTTTGTTGTTGATTGTTTTATGCTTTTTCTTATGATTTGTTGTCTTCAATTTCAGGAATAATGTGTCGTCTTTCATATCTGTTATCCTTGCTTCCTTCATATGCATGTTCATGGAAAATCACATCTCTACTCACAAATACACTGTGATTATATGGATAAAAAATTTTATATGCTTTAAATTCTAAACATTATCCTACAAAAATACATTTGATACCTTAGGCATCAAGTTTCTTTATGTTATTCTTCAGAATATGTGCAAAGGACTTACACCCAAATGTCCTCAAATGATGAAGTATTGGTTTAAAACCATACAAGGCTTCAAATGTAGTCTTGAAATCAAGATACCTTGTTGGAATTCTACTCTTTAAATAAACAATAGTACTAATGGCTTCTGCCTAAAAATAATTTCAAAGGTTTTTACCTTTAATCATACTCCATGCACAGTCCACCAATGTTCTGTTTTTCCTTTCTGCAACATCTTTTTTTTGTGGAGTGTGGGGTACTGTGAATTGTTGTACTATTCCATGATCCTTGCATAACCTAATGAAGTTCCCCAATGTGTATTACTCCCCTTGATCTGAACTAAGGATCTATACAAAATTCCCTGTCTTCTTCTCTTCCATGTTTTTTAATTCTTTGAAATACTAAAAAACATCACTCTTTTTTGTGAGGAATTATATCCAAGTGTACCTTGTGCAATCATCAATAAAAAACAGAAAATACTAGGTTCCTCCTAAGTATCTGGTCAGCATGGGTCCACAAACATCAAAATGCAAAAGTTCTAATCCATCTCTTCTTATCCTATCAAAATTAGATGGGAATTCATCTCTGTGAATTTTACCTAATGCACAACCTTCACAAGCAACATATTCATTCTTTAACATAGGGAGTCCTTCAACCATACTTTGTTTCTGCAATAACAATAAATCATGATAATAGATGTGACCATACCTCTGGTGCAAAATATTTTCTGTTGACATGGTTATAGAAGTCACTGCTTGATGATTTTTTTCGGTAAAATCAATCTTATACTGGCCTCCAACTCTAACTCCTGAAGAAACAGGTTTATAGTGGTCCAAAAAATATGTCACTATACAATGTGAATTGAAGAATTCAACCTTTAAGTTCTGATTCGTAATTGTAGACACAAAGATCAAAATTTTCTTGATCCTAGGAACATACATGACATTATGGATGAACATGATATTGCCATTTGGTGAAGTCATAGATATATCTCCATATCCCATGATCTTATACCCACGATCATCTCCAAGGTAGATGTTTCCACCATTTCTTATTTCCTTGAAGTTTTTGTACCAATCCTTCTTGCATTTCATATGAATTGAAGCTTTAGATTCCACAAACCATGTATTAGCATCATCCATTTCTGAAGACAACACAACATTAGACACAAAAAAATTGAGTTTTTTGAGATAAGAATTCAGGGCTTCTCATGCAAAATGTCATGATTTTCTTCTATCTATATGCCTAGATTCATCATTTTTCTTCTTATAGTAATCTCCTGCAAGATTCTCATTTCTACCATAGTAAAAACATTCTATTGCAGATGAAATACCTTGATTTGATTTCAGAAATGGCCTTTTCTGAGATGAGTTTCCACGTTTGTTTGCTCTTCCTTGTTTCCCTTTCAAGAATTTATTATTTGCCAAAAGGACTATAGCTGAATTCCGGGGTTTCAAATTCTTACGCATTTTTTCTTCCTACTTCAGTAAACCTATCAACTCCTCAAAATTTGGTGCTTTCTCCCTTGTTGCGAGACCAGTAATAAACATTTGGTTATATTATTACATTACATTTAATGTGATTATTACCAAATAAATACTAGGTACCAACTCTCCCATGTCTCCCAACTTATCTTTCAATTCTTTAATTCTGTAAATAAAGGGATTACCTCATTCATTCTCTTCCATTTTAATGTACAAGAGCTTAATTTTCAAGAAGAGAAATCGATTTGTGGTTTTAGTCTCATATAATTCCTTCACTGTATTCCAGGTTTCATCAGAAGTCTTACAATCACGAATATAAGGAATTATGTTATCTTTGAAAAACATTCTAAGTAGTCCCTTTTCTTTATTTTCTTGCTTCCCCGAGTCTTGAATAGTCACAATTTTTGTTCCTATAACAGTCTTTGCTTCATCCCACTTTGTAATAGTCTAGGCACCATAGCCTTACAAAAATGTTTGTTTCTTGAATTTCCAGTTGACATAGTTTGTTCCATCCAATTTATTTGCTTCATTCAAGTATGTGTCTGCGAGTGGATTCACCATCTTCTTCCAATTCTTTTCAACAACACCTTCAAAAAACATCAAATAAATTTAAATTGAGGCTAAAAACATGAAGATTCAACCGCTCAAAAATAATGCCCTATGTTTAAAATATATAAGACCCTTGTTTTTGTCCTTTAAAAAAAATATATGAAACTTTTTGTTTTGGAATAAAAAATGGGCTTTGAAATAGAGCCACTATTAGAGAATTGATATTTCCATGGCCATAAACATAATGTTGAGAGCTTATGGAAAATTGTGTATATTTCTCATTGAGCCCGATGAGAAGAGTGTTGAACCGCAATTATATAGGGAACACAAAATTAGCCGTTACAATGTATGGTGGGATAGTAGGGACTATGAGCATTAAATCAGTCAAACTAATGAAACCAATTTAGAAAAAATGAATAAGAAATTAAGTTTAAATTCACATAATGATATTAAAATTAAATTAATTAATCCATGATAATTGGCCATTAGAAAGTCAGCAATTGAATTTAAAAATTTTGGAATTAAATTAAATTTAGAATAAAATTCTAATTGTATTGTTATTTTATTCTAATTTTAATTTAAATTAGAATAAAATAAGAATAAAATTAAAATTTTATTCTAAATTTAATTTTAATTTAATTCCAAAATATTTTAAATTCAATTGCTAACTTTCCTAACAGTCAATTATCATGAATTAATTAATTTAATTTTAATATCATTATCTGAGTTTAAATTTAATTTCTTATTTTTTTTTCTAAATTGGTTTCATTAATTTCATTCATTTAATGCTCATAGTCCCTACTATCTCCCCATATAGTTAATTTTCAGTTCCCTATATAATCATGGTTCAACACTATGGTCAGATTATGCTATGGCTATGGCCCACCAGATAGGTAGGCTTTCCTCGAAATGTCAGAAACAACAAGAAATATACACAGTTATCCAGAAACTCTCAACATTATAAAGCCACTATCCAATAAAAGTACCCACACTGACGCAACTCCACCACGTGCCTCAACCAAACATGATTTGGTGTTTCTTCACATTACAACTTACAAGCCTCGTTTGGTTGAAGCAACAAAGTATTCGAAGGAGGGTTACGGCATTGCACAAAAAAAAAAATTAGTTGCACCACTTCCCCTTCTGTCAACATAGCTCAGTCCCTCTGAGGGGTTGCAGTGGTCAACCAAAATTTCCTTCACTATTCTTCACGTTTGCACCAGAACTTGCATTGGAGTTGCATCACCTTGACCACAAATTCAATTTTCCCACTGTAGATTCCCTGATAAATGCGATATTAAAAATGTATTCCCCACCTCCAATATAATTCTCTATTTTAGAAGAAATGACCAAATATAAAGCGTGTCCATAGAAGGAATCAAAAGCATCGCCGGAGCCTTGGATTATCTTCCTTCAATAACGACATGGTAATGAGCAGAATAATTTCAATTGAATATCTGTCATCGGTGAGAGAGTCAGACGTGGGGAATCTGATGGGGAAATATAATCAACTGGCCTCTCGGGCCCTCTCTTCAAACAAAGCCCTAAGTTTTTTTTGTTAGTGAATTTCATTACCTCTGTAGAAGATAGGAACCAATGTTGCTAACTGTGAGAATCAAATATACCTGTGAGGATCGAGATTCGATATTGTCGATGCTTCTCACTGTTTCCCCATGCTGCCTCAACACGCATGAATTTCCTCATGTTGGCTGAGTGAATTTTCTCACGCTGGCACGGATTAGAAGCTCGCTACAACCTCCATGGAAAGTTAGCCACAAACCTCAGCCGACCCAATCTCACTATGCTTCTGTTTTCAACCACGGTGTCTCACCACTCTTTCACTGCGCTTAGGTTCACCACTGGCTCTAGGGATGCTGCTAACATGCCTCAACAACACGGCCAAGATATACCGTCTCTAAAGAAGTGTTTTAGATGAAAACGGTTTCACTATCTATCAAGCAGACACATTGTTGGCAATATGATGCGAGTGTTGTCTGATGGCAGCGGCTTGATATGGTTGATGGCAACCTACTTGATGAAGTTGTTCTTGATGGAAACCTATTGTACTTGATGAAGTTGTCCTTGATGGAAGGCGGCTTGATGAGTTGTTAATGATGTAAATACGATGTATCTGATTAGTTCGAAGTAGCGAGAAGGAATTCGAAAGTGCCAGAATAATGTTGAACAAGGTATGTCACAAGGCATACGCGGGTTTGTTAAGGATAAGTCGCGTATGTACGTGGAAATGTACGTGACAAGTAGCGTATGCCCATTTGCGCTCTAAATTTAGGAAACCAGGGGACATCACCATGGTATTGACCCAGAGTATTGAGCACTTGATTATCTATTTGATCCCGTCCAGGAATACCATCAGCGGTTGAGTGGTTTTGACTCATGGTATTGACAAAGGCTAAATCTATATAAGGAGAAGAAGATCATAGTGCAAGGGTGTGCATGTGTCTAGGTTTTAATGAATACTTCACTCTAAATTATATCTGCATGAAATGAATTGATTGATCTGAATTACTAATGCACCTATGAAGAAAATGATGAGGGATCTTTTAGATGCGAAATGTATATGTATCTTCTGGATCTGTTTATGGAATGATTAGATCTGTGATCTGGCGAATCTGTGCTGAAGTAAAGAATGAAGATCTGAGCTGTTTATCTGTTCTGGAGAGCTGCACTGCCCTAAAATGTCTGAAGATCTATACGTAGGTTCGTCGAGGAGAAATCGTGTATATACGCGGCTTGTATTCAGAGAAAGTGCGTATGGGAATTGAATTCAGCTTTGAAATGTGTGCAGATGTATACGCGGGTTGGTATTTGTGAAAGCGCGTATACATCAAAATCAGCGAATAAAAGTAGCATATGATATTTGAATTAATGAGGTTAAGGTTGAGTTTACATGCATATCTTCTACGCGGGATCAAGGTTATCTCTAATGTGAAATTACAGTGGTTTCACTGTTCTGTTGAAAGCAATGGGCAAAGTATGATTGTTGATAAGAGAAGGGTTGTGTTGAAGCGGTTTGATCCAGTTTGAAAATTGATGAAACGTGGTCTACAGTGGTGCTGAGGGTCGAAGCCTTCAGTAAGGGGGTAGTAGCTCCCTTCCAGTAATAGCTGGTAAGCGAGAGTAGGGGGTAGTTGCTCCCTTCCAGGAGAGGCTGGTAAACGAGAGCAGGGGGTTGTAGCTCCCTTCCAGGAGAGGCTGGTAAACGAGAGAAGGTTGTAGCCTTCTGCAGGTGGGTGCCTGCGTGCTGGTATGAGTCTACGCCAGTACATGGTTGTAAGAAGTTTTCTTTATAATAAATATTGAAGGCTGAGACGACGACAGCGGTGGTTTTCTCCCAACTTGGGTTTCCACCTTAAATCCTGGTGTTCATGTGTGTTTCTTATGTGTGATGGTTTATTCTGTTTTTACTGCACATGCTTACTTCTTAACATCTGATGAATAAATGATGCAATGACCTAAGTTATTTAGAATTAAGTGCATAATTAGATTTACGTGCATACGCAAGTTTTCTTCATGATATCCGCGTGTATACGCGAGTTTTGTTCAGTAAAGTAGCGTATGGGTTTAAAAGCAAGAAAAAGTAAAATGTTCTCAGTCAACACTAAATACTGATTCAGCCCCCCCCCCTCTCAGTGTTTTTCCCAACAATTGGTATCAGAGCAGGTCCTTCTGAAAAGCTTAGCCGCTAGAAGGAAGATCAAGCAAGATGAGCAATCAAGAAGGAATAGCATCTATCAGGCCTCCGCTCTTTAACGGAAACAATTTAATCTTCTGGAAAACAAGGATGAGATCCTATCTTCAGTCTCTGGGAGCAGATGTATGGGCCATTGTTGAAGGAGGATATCAATATCCAGCTGCAATACCAACAGATCCGACGGAAAAGAATAGTTATGAAACAAATGAAAAGGCGGTTAATGCTCTAACAAGAAGTCTAACTGAATCAGAATTTGTCAAAATCATGCATCTGAATACAACAAAGGAAATTTGGGACAAAATCATTCTAAGTTATGAAGGTGATGCAAAGGTAAAAAGTGCAAAACTCCAAACTCTCAGAATTGAATATGAAAATTTAAAGATGCATAATGATGAGAGTATTGCCAGTTTCTTTTTACGTCTTGATGATGTTGTAAATCGTATGAGAAATCTGGGAGAAACAATAACCGAATCTACTTTGGTTGAGAAAATTTTAAGATCACTAACGGCAAAATTTGAGTCAAAAGTTTCTGCTCTTGAAGAAAAATAGGATCTTCAAAATCTTACTGTGGTGCAACTTCATGGCATACTAACTACATATGAAATGAGAAGAGGAGGACCATCTGAAGTCAAAGAAGCAGTCTTTAGAAATTCTACAAAAGGGAAGGAAGTACAAAAAACAGAAGGATCAGGATATATCTCAGAAGAAGATGAGATAAACTTTGTAAAGAAACTTCAACTTGGCACAGGACGGTTCAGAGGTAAGCTTCCTTTCAAATGTTTTTATTGTGGAAGAGTTGGTCATTATGCTGCTAAGTGTCCTTATAAAGAAATATCTGCAAAAGGGAAAGAAGTAGCAAGAAGGAATAAGAACCGGTCTAGCACTAGAAAAAGTTACTATACTCATGAAGATAGTGATGGGTTATCTGACAGTGAGGAAGAATGTGAACAAGATCTTAGACTTCTCATGGCATTTGAAAAAGAATATAGAGAAGAAAAAGATACTTTTATGGATGCTTTAGAGGACAATGATTTTCTTAATGAAATCAATCAACTCAAAATATGCTTAGAAGAAAGTAAAATATCCATAGAAACTCTGAAAAATCAGCTTGAAGAAAAGGAGAAACACAATGAGAAATTAGAATGTGAAATAGTAAGTCTAAGAAAAGAAATTGAGAAAGTGAAGACTTTGAATCTTAGATTTGATAAAGGATCTGAAACCTTAGATGAGATTATCAAGGTACAACGTTCTCCTTTTATAAAGATAGGTCTTGGATATATCGGAGAATTTTCTTAGACTTCAGCACCAAATTATCTAAAAGAAGCTACAACCAGTATCCAACATTCTGCCACTCAGCAAGGGAATAAAGAATCTTCACAGGTAAAGCATGACCAGCTCAATTCAAAGAACACTAACAAAAATACCTTCCAAAGAAACACCATCCAACAAGTAAATTCAAGTAGAAGATTTCATAATAGCAGAAATTTCTTCTTCAATGGACAATGTTTCTCATGTCACAATTTTGGTCATAAAGTTGTTCAATGTGTTGCATATAAAACCATCATGACAAGAGAAGCAAGAAAGAAAATGATTGATATTGAAACAAAGAAGAATACCTATAACAACTTTTCTCCTCTTCTAAATGAAGTTGAATGTGCTTATTGCAATAACTTTGGCCATGAAGAATATGAATGCAGGAGCAAAGTTCAGCCAAAAGAACATGTTCCTTCAAGCTCCAAAGTATGGAAAAAGAAGGAATTACAGGTTGAAAATTGTGGCATAGCGTTATTTGCAGAAGATGAAGAAAACCAATGGTACATTGATAGTGGATGCTCAAGACACATGACAGGTGATAAAGACAAACTTCTTGCATATAGTGCTCTAGAAAAGGAAAAAAATGTTACATTTGGAAATGACACTCCTGCGGTCATTAAGGGAAAAGGGTCTGTTTTTCTAAAAGAAAAGGTGAAAGCTAATGAAGTCATGTATGTGGATGGATTAAAGCATAACTTGTTAAGTGTAAGTCAAATGTGTGATCAAGGAACTAAAGTTGTCTTTAGTTCAAAAGAATGTGTGGTACGTGATCTTGATACAGGTAAAACAATTATAAAAGGAAACAGAACTCCAAGCAACCTGTATGTATTGAAGAACTGCAAAGAACAATGTTACTTGAGTAAATCTTCAGAAAACTAGCTATGGCATAGAAGGTTGGGGCATCTGAGCTTCTCTCAAATCAAAAAATCAAGCAGACTTAAAGTTGTTCGTGATCTTCCCAATATTACTCTACCTGAAAGTACCATATGCAAATCTTGACAATTCGGTAAGCAAACCAGAGTGCAATTTAATGCTAAGGAAGGATAATCAATTAAGCCTCTTGAACTCATTCATACTGACATATGTGGACCTGTGAGGAAAAATTCACCACGTGGTGAACAATACTATATCTTATTTATTGATGATTTCTCTAGAATGTGTTGGATTGGGTTGATTAAACACAAAGATGAAGCATTTGAGAAATTTAAGATCTTCAAAGCACTGGTTGAAAATGAATTAGATCTAAAAATCAAGTGTCTTAGATCTGATCGAGGAGGAGAATATACATCAGATGAATTCCTTGAATTTTGTGAACAACATGGCATAAAAAGACAGTTTTCTGTAGCTGGCACTCCACAACAAAATGGTGTAGTAGAAAGAATGAATAGAACAGTTCAACAAATGGCTAGAGCTATGCTTGATGATTCTGGAACACCTGACACATTTTGGGGAGAAGCAGCACATACAACGGTAAATATTCTTAACAAGGCACATGTTCATGTAAATAGTGATAAAACTCCATATGAACTCTGGTATGGTAATCCTCCCACTGTGAAGCATTTTAGAGTTTTTGGAAGCAAATGCTTTATAAAAAATAATGATGAAAAACTTGGCAAGTTTTAACCCAGAGCAGATGAAGGAATACTTCTTGGTTACTCCTCTAGGAGTAGAGCATATAAATGTTACAATAAAAGACTTCAGAAGATTGTTGAATGTATTGATGTTGTTATTGATGAGTCTCCTGCAGCCCCAAAAGAAGAAAAACAAACAACAAATGAAGACGATGGTGACATATGTCCTTCTACATCAAATAGAAATGATATAGATAGTGAACCCAATGAAGAACCTGAAGATGATTTATCTGAAAAAGATCCATCCAGATATGTTCAAAAGAATCATCCAGAATCTCAAATTTTAGGAGATAAGGGATCAGGTGTACAAACAAGAAGGACTCTTGTGGGATCTTCTAGCTATCTGGCATTTCTATCCACTATTGAACCACACAATGTCAATCAAGCTAGCAAAGATGAATGTTTGATTCAAGCCATGAATGAAGAGCTTGATCAAATTGAAAAGAATCACACTTGGGAATTAGTACCAATACCCCATGACAAAAATGTCATTGGAACTAAATGGATATTCAAAAACAAGTTAAATGAGAATGGGGATGTTATAAGAAATAAAGCTAGACTTGTTTGCAAGGGGTATGCTCAACAAGAAGGTATAGACTTTGAAGAAACCTTTGCTCCTGTAGCCATACTTGAAGCCATAAGAATGTTTCTTGCTTTTTCAAGCTTCCAACAAATCAAAGTTTATCAAATGGATGTTAAATCTACTTTTCTCAATGGTGATCTAGAAGAAGAAGTTTATATAGAACAACCAGAAGGATTCATTTTGGGAAATGATGAAAAACTTGTTTGTAGACTTAAAAAGGCTCTATATGGTCTCAAAAAAGCTCCAAGGGCATGGTATTATCGTCTTGACAAATATCTTCATCAACAAGGATTTTCAAAGGGGTCTGCTGATAGCAACTTATATACAAAAACTAAAAATGATAAACTATTGATTGTGGTTGTATATGTTGATGATATCATTTTTGGAAGTAATGAAGAGTCTATGAGTCAGAAATTTGCTTTTGTTATGCAGCAAGAATTTGAAATGTCTTTACTTGGGGAACTAACATTCTTTCTTGGCTTGCAAGTGCAACAAGCAACAGATGGCATATTCTTATCACAAGAAAAATATCTTAAGAAAATTTTGAAGAAGTATGGCATGGAAGAGTGCAAACCTGTAAGTACACCAATGATAACCGGATGTAATCTCAGTTCTCATGATGATTCTCCCACGGTGAATCAACTAGAATACAGATCTATGATAGGAAGTCTACTTTATCTCACTGGGACTAGACCAGACATTATGCATGCAGTTGGGATTGTTGGACGATTCCAAGCTAATCCAAAAGAGTCTCACCTTCAGGCTGTCAAAAGAATATTCAAATATCTACAAAGAACTCAAGACTTTGGACTATGGTATCCAAAGAATGTTGATCTCACTCTTCATGCTTACACTGATGCAGATTGGGCTGGAAATGTTGATGATCGGAAAAGCACTAGTGGTGGTGCATTCTATATGGGGCCCCGGTTAGTATCTTGGTTCAGCAAGAAGCAAAACTCTATTGCCTTATCTACAGCAGAAGCAGAATATGTGGCTGCTGCATCATGTTGCACTCAACTTCTTTGGATGATGCAAACCTTACAAGACATTCAAATCAAATTTTCACCTCCTATCTCCATTATGTGTGATAATACAAGTGCCATCAGTATCTCAAAGAATCCTATTATGCATTCCAAGACCAAGCACATTCCCATCAAGTATCACTTCTTACATGAACAAGTGCTTGAACAAAAGGTGAAGTTGGAGTATGTTCCCTCCAAAGAACAAGTTGCTGATATATTTACCAAACCTCTACCCAGGGAAGCGTTCAAAAGAATATTCAAATATATACAAGGAACTCAAGACTTTCGATTATGGTATCCAAAGAATGTTGATCTCACTCTTCATGCTTACACTGATGCAGATTGGGCTGGAAATGTTGATGATCGAAAAAGCACTAGTGGTGGTGCATTCTATATGGGGCCCCAGTTAGTATCTTGGTTCAGCAAGAAGCAAAACTCTATTGCCTTATCTACAGCAGAAGAAGAATATGTGGCTGCCACATCATGTTGCACTCAAATTCTTTGGATGATGCAAACCTTACAAGACTTTCAAATCAAATGTTCACCTCATATCTCCATTATGTGTGATAATACAAGTGCCATTAGTATCTCAAAGAATCATGTTATGCATTCCAAGACCAAGCACATTCCCATCAAGTATCACTTCTTACATGAACAAGTGCTTGAACAAAAGGTGAAGTTGGAGTATGTTCCCTCCAAAGAACAAGTTGCTAATATATTTACCAAACCTCTACCCAGGGAAGCATTCGAATATCTCAGACAAAAGCTAGGAGTAGTCTCTGCCATGCAGAAGATCAGATCTGCTTAAATTCATAAGATTAAATTGGATACACAGATTTCCTGAAATACAGTTGCGTATATACGTGATTTTATACACAGAAAACCGCGTATGGGTGGTTGCTGACAAATTTTTATGGGTCAGCATTCTTCAACACAGCTATGGTGTTGTTGGGTATCTCTGGATGCACAAGCTAAGGGGAGATGAAGGAGTGAAATTTTTCTGTATCTCACTTTATATACGCGAGTTTCATGAACTAAAGCTGCGTATACATGCAAGCTCCAATGGAGATAGAAGTGCATGTTGAAATGGCTCAAGAACAGGTGTACAGGTTCAAGGGGAGCATTAGCCTTGCTGAGAATAATGCATTGTTGGCATTATGATGGTTCTGAAATATAATCTCTCTCTTGAGGTATTTTTGGTATTTAAGGTCATATTTGTAATTTTATGAAAAGATCATGGTGAGACCTATGATATAAAATTGTAATATTCAATCATGTAAGGACATTGATCAAATTTGTAAACCCACTTGGTTGGGTAGTTGAGTCGAAATGTGTAAACCCACTTGGTTGGGTACTTGAGTCATATATGTAAATCCACTTGGTTGGATCCTTGATGTAAGTATGAGTCCTTGGTGATAGGAAAGGTCATAGAGTCATGTACTTCATTGAAAAATATGTTTGAAGATTCAGCATGAACTCAGGGGGAGCATGGTAACTTTAGTGCACATCAGATCTACAGAGCTCTTCTTTCTACATGAGAAGACAAACCTTGCTTTGGTTTCGATCCGCCCTTTGCCCTTGATGTAAAAGGGGGAGAGTATCATGGTGTTTGAATTAGGGGAGAGTATCATGGTGTTTGCATAATGGTTATATTCAATGTATCTATCTGTTGTAGTGATCAAACACCATCATGGTTGCCATCAAGTCCAAAGGGGGAGATTGTTGGCAATATGATGCAATGTGTTGTCCTTGATGGCAACCTAGTTGATGAAGTTGTCCTTGATGGAAACTGACTTGATGAGTTTATTAATGATGTAAATCTGATGTATTTACAGAGAAACTCAGAAGTAACAGAGAAAGAAATTCTAGTAAGTGCTAGAATAATGATAAAAATGGTATGTCACAAAGCATACGTGGGTTTGTAAAGGTGGAGTAGCATATGTACGCAGAAAAGTACGTACCAAGTAGCGTATGCCTATTTGCGCTATAAATTTATAAAACTAGGGGAAATTACCATGGTATTGGCCTATAATATTGAGCGTTGGATTATCTATTTGATCCTGTCCAGGAATACCATCAGCAGTTGAATAGTTTTGACTCATGGTATTGATAAAGGCTAAAACTATATAAGGAGAAGAGGATCATAGTGCAAGGGTGGAGGTGCAAGGGTTGTTGATGAATAAATTCCTCTAAGCAATATCTGTATGGATGAACTCTGGTATTAATTGTTAGATCTGAATCTATGATGCACCTATAGAAGGTTCAAGATCTCTAGATCTAGAAATGATGAATCTCTAGGATGATCTGAAAAGAAATGATGAAGACCTGGTGCAAGTCTGATGAAGAAATTGAGGAAATCTGGGTAAGTTGATAGATCTAGTCTGTTCTGCACAATTTATCTTTTATAGATCTATACGCTAGTTTGTCTCAGTAAAAGCGCGTATATACGCAGGTCCTCTTAAAGAAAAGCACGTATGGCAGTTAGGGTTTTTGAAGAATAAATTGCACTAGTATACGCAGGTTTGTCTCTATGAAAGTGAGTATATACGCAAGTTCAGTGAAGTAAAAGCGCGTATGGAATCTAGGGTTTTGCTAAAATGTGTGGAATGAAATGTCTGATCTGTTATGTTGTTTTACTGCTATCTGTTAAGGATGTATTCATACAGATCTGGGTTGTTTGAATGTTGATTGTGCTGCTAATTATGTTGATTAAAGATCAAGTTGTTGGTTGATGATTCAATGAAGGAAGAATGACTGTCTAAATAGTTCTACATGGTTGATAGATTGTCTGAACAGAAATCTGATTTCAATTTGAGTTTGATCACATTTTGAAAATCAGTGTTCTCAGAAGTATACGCAGGTTGATACGAAGAGAAGCGCGTATACACGTGTCTTCAGTGAAGAGAAGTGGTGTATGCATTTCATGTTATGCACAGAGGCATACACAGGATGGTAAGAAGGGAAGCGCGTATACACGCGGTTTTAGTAAAGAGAAGTAGCATATGATATTTGATTCAATGAATGTCCAGGGTTGAGTTTAGATCTGCATATCTATTCTAAATTCTGGGTTATTTCTGATATTCTGGTTACAGTGGTCTCACTGTTTTGTTTGAAGTATTGGGCAAATTATGTTTGTTGATGTCAAGTGAAGGGTTGTGTTGAAGCTGTTTGATCCAGTATGAAAATTGATGAAACGTGGTTTGCAGTAGTGCTGAGGGTTGAAGCCTTCAGTGAGGGGGTAGTAGCTCCCTTCTAGTGGTAGCTGGTAAACGAGAGCAGGGGGTAGTAGATCCCTTCCAGGAGAGGCTGGTAAACGAGAGCAGGGGGTTGTAGCTCCCTTCCAGGAGAGACTGGTAAACGAGAGAAGATTGTAGCCTTCTGCAGGTGGGTGCCTGCGTGCTGGTATGAGTCTATGCTAGTACAATGTTGTAAGAATTTTTCTTTATAATAAATATTGAAGACTAAGACGACGGCAGCGGTGGTTTTCTCCCGAATTGGGTTTCCACCTTAAATCCTGGTGTTCATGTGTGATGCTTATGTGTGATGATTTATTCTATTCTTACTACACATGTTTACTTCTTACTAAACATCTAATGAATGAATGATGCAATGATCTAAGTAAAGAATTATTTGCATAATGAGATCTCTGGTAATACGCAAGTTTTGTTAAGAATATCCATGTGTATAGACAAGTTGGTTTCAGTAAAGTAGCGTATGAGTTTTAGAAAAAGAAAAACTAATAATTTTTCAGTCAGATCTAAATACTAATTCACCCCCCCCCCCCCCCCTCAGTATTTTTCCCAACAAAAGCACAATCCTCTTCATCCTCATTCTTAGATGAAGATCCATATCTAGTGTTCTGCCTGAACTACTCATGTGCCAAATCTAACCACAGTCATTCCCAATTTGGCAATTTTTCCCTTCCATTGATATATTCTTGATAATTGTGCCAAATCTTGGGAAGCCCTAGGAGAGCCAAGCTCACTAAATCATCATCAGCAAATTTTACGCTCCCCAGTTAGTCCCGACATTGGACAAAATTTTTTAGTTATTTTGGAATGGTGTCGCCCTTTTCCATCTTGATCTTCCTGAGTTTATCTTTGAGCACCGATTTCCTATGGTTGTCACTGCTTTGGAATAGATCCATCAAATCCTTCCACATTTCATATGGTGTGGCTTTCCCATGTAGGCTTGAGACAATGTGGTCTTGTACCCCCTCCAATAAGATGCTCCTTGCCTTTGCCACTTTCTTTTTCCATGCATTAAGATTTGCAGCATCTGCCACAAAGGGTTTAGGAACATTAGGGTTAATGAATTCCTTTAAGCCATTGTATTCAAGTACTACCTCCATCCTGTCCTTCCAAACAATATAGTTTGAGCTTCCCTCGAGTGCATACTCTAAACTCAAGCCATTGAAAGCCATTTTGATCTTGAATCAGTTGTAGCACCAAGAAAGTTGCTCTACAAATTTGAATTATATCCAGTCACAAACTCACCTCCTGCTTCACTTCTGCAATTTACTGTGCTCTGATACCATGTAGAAATTATACAATATGCATGTATATATTGGATTCACCTGATCTAACATTGTACTAAAGTTAAATATTGAATCTATTCTACAAATATTTTTTGTAATTAAAAACACAATTGCTAATCACATGAACATGAAAAAAGATCAATCACACGCGACACAGATAATTTCCCAGGGAAAGCTTACAGCTAAAAACTCCACTATCTTCTATTGTATATTAAACATGAATGATGAAATAATTACATACAAAAATCTTCTCACAAGAGCCCTCCAATACTTAGCTAATTGTCTCACGTTTTCATATGCAAAATTGACCAACACATAGCCAATTCCCAGCCTCCAGACAGCCTGCCTTGCTTGCGCAATCCATGATGGAATAGATCCCTAAAATATAGGAATTCTTGCCTTCCTTGACTGTGCAAGTATCATGGGCACTCCAGTGGGTGTTTGGTTGCATGTGTGCAAGCCAATAATCCCACAACTGATATTCAACTTCCCTTTCACCTAGAACTCAACTGGGTCTCCACTAGATCTGACATGCATGCAGCTAATAATAGTAAATCCTCAATTGCATGTGAGATCACTGATTGTGAATTAATTAATATGTAATTCACTAGATCTCTCAATAGTGTATCTTCAGTTACAACTAGCACAACTGATTTTAACTCACTTAACTGAGTTAAATTGTTTACAACTTGCATTAAATCATGCAACACTGCACTTCGAACTCTATTACAACTAGAATTACTCTGCCTGCCTCACCAAATACCTCTAACTCGAAATCCACTAGCTAATTAAATTTATCACTTTTAGTTTACTGATTCAAGTCAAAATTGAGAATAGATTATAGTTTAATAGTCATCTTAATTAAGGGATAACCAAAATAGACATGCACCCAAAAATAGCACTGTGGGCCCCACCCTAGTCTAGGTGCTTAATGCAACTAGGCGTGGGTGCTGAAATTTTCTTGTTAAATCTCAACAAGGAAGTCCATAGCTCCAAATTCAAGTGTGAAAATGAGCTCTAGAGGTGTCTACTATATAGATCTAGTCGGGTTAGGGTTTATAATGTGCATTCCTAAAATCAAGGAAAAAGTGACACTTGTCTTAAGATAAAAAAAGTAACTTTGTGCCACTTGTCAAACATTAATTTTGCATTCAATATTTTATAGGGATGAAAACTTAGCTATTTTCTGGAAACTACCCATTCAAACTGGAAGAAGGGACTGCTATAATATTCCCAAATGGGAAAAACAGGAGTATAGTGCATAAAACTGGAAATAGCAGTGAAAAATCAACACATGCAATGTAAGAAGATCATATAGCCATAATATTAATATCATAGCAGAAAAATGTATACAATTTCTTGAGGAAATAGTCACTCAAAAGAGAACATGTACATGAAATGTGAAGAACACCGCTACACAAAAAATACCCAAGGCTATGCTAGCACAGTTTTATTAGATATAATTGCTAGTGAATAATTTCAATACATAAATCTGAAGTTATATGTCTCAAATAATGTTGGGAACAAATATCTAAGCTCCCAAGCACATTTCCAAGATAACCTGGGAAGGGTTTCCTGAAATACACAAAATGCAGAAGATACAAATATGGCGCTAGGGCTGAATAATCTCTGCAACTGGATAGATGATAGGAGGCTTTTGATATGATCTTGAAATTTATGAAAACTCCTCCTATAGATTCTCCAAATGAGAGGTTGATCCCCTCACTAAAAATCTATCTCCCCCAACTAGGGCTCCAAACCCTCTACTGCAACTGCACACTGAAATAACGTAATTTCTTCAGAAAACTACATTGTAACTGATAGAAGTCCCTTAGCCTATTGCTGGATGATAAAATGAGGCTCAAGAATCTCCCTTACAAGCCTCCTAGATGAAGGTTTGCTCCCTCCATTGGAAAACAAGCTCAGAAGTTGGGTTTCTCAACCCTCCATTGTTGCACCCTGCAACAAAACACAATTTCTTGCAGAAACTGCACTGTAGAATAAAGATGGAGCTTGGCATGATGCTAGATAGTGGAAAATGTAGTACAATACTCTCCCAAGAGGACTCTCAATTAAATAGGTTGGATTCCCAACCGGGAACACCTATGCTAAACAACACTGCAATCTTAGCTAAACAGTTGAAGAGAGCACAAGTCCTAACAGACCATATACAAAATAATATTATCAAAACATGAATCCATATGGTTGCTATCCTCTTCCTTATATAAGTGATTAGCTTCCTCACCCTTGGCCCCACTCATTTAGGTCACTACTTCCATGCAAAGAGTCTCTAACCAAAATTGCATTGTCCCTCAATGAATGCCACTCCTCCATAACAACACTGTTGATTTGGTCAAAGTTGACCAAGTCTTCATGCTTCAGCCCCTTTTTACACCTAAGGATCTTCAATCCAGCTTTTTATATGACCTCCATTCACACTAGGAGTGTCTCTTATTCCTACTAAGGAGATTTATGGGTCTTCATACCCTCTTATTCCTCTATCTAAGAGCAAAATCAAAATTTAATATTCCAATTAGTTGTGTGCTAATTTAGGAATATTACAGTCCTCCCCTCCCAAATTTTGCTTGTCCTCAAGCAACTACAAGGATAGAACTGAATAACCTCCCCTCTTCCTCCTATAGCATCCTCACATGATAAGTTCCTCCAATGAACAAGATGCCCTCTCATCAATCTGTCCCCTAGTTGCTCCTCCCAGGTCTATAATTAAGCCTTTGTTGACAAACCCAAATGGCTCTCATCATGAAGTAGTGGGATACCCATGGAGGAAACTATGTGTGGTATAAAGGCCTTCTTCAGGCATGGAATCCGAACAGTATTGGGAACCTTCATTCCCATGTGAAGCTCCAAACCCCAAGCTATCATCCACAAAAAGTGAGTTACCCTCCATAATGGTAACTCATGAAAACTTCTTCCACCTTTGGCTCCTATAATGTGGGTGGCCTGCATAACTGAATGTAATATTCCTACTTAGCTTCAGCTAAGGGGAATATGCAATTTTGTTCTATTTTCTGTCTCATGAATAAATGAATAAAGGAGGACATGTAAAACTCCTGAAAATAATCAACAAATCAATGCCTATGTAAACAGAGACATATCTGGGCCATGTAAATAAAATCTTGCAGGTGTGAATGGGTTTGAATCATGAGATTGGGTCAACCTTGACCAAGTCAATAGCTCTAGATGCAATGAAACTCATGAATAGACATCATAGTTTTAGATGGAGGCTCCACATGTGAAAGGAGCTAACTCATTGAGGTGGTTTAGGGTTTGACAAGGCTTTCATCTTATAAAAGGAGGAGGAGGACAACAGGAAAAGGTTGTTGATGATATTATTTTTTGAAGGTATTGTCTACTGAGACATTCCTCATTGGGTTTTCCTATTTAGGAATCCCACCTCCTTCCTTGAGTAGCTCTTGGAGGAGTCTTTTTTTTCTAGTCCACTATCTGGCATTTGGCCAAGCCACATCGTGCATCTACAGCACATTCCTGTTTAGGATTGGGTTGTCCATGTAAGCTGCAACAAGTGGAAACACTAAATCTACTCAGATCTAGATTATACTAGTGCCTCTTCTCAGTGAGTGTGTCTTTTAACCTCCTGGAAGAGTGCATTAGATATTGAGCTTCAGATCCACACATTGGCAGTAGGCCAAAGCATTCTCAAAGCCTATAGTGCATTCCCTCTTCCATGACTATGTTATTTGCAAGAGCAGAGTTGCAGGGAGACTTGGCATCATTTTAGAGGAGAGATCTCTAGTGATTGGATTTTTCCTTTCACTGTGGTGATCCATGGATTGTCCATCCAATCCATGTTAGTTCAGATCTGATCTACTGCATATGTTATGATTTATAATTTTCTGAATACTTCTGCAGATCTGTGACTTAGATCTCATATCTACTCCCTGTTGTTCATGTTTTGCTGAGATCCACAAGGGGAGTGTATAAAGGAGCCTATCTTGTATACAGATATGAAATAGATCCATAATTTTGTGTACAGATCTGCTCTAGATCTGAGTTGTAATCTACTACATGCTTCAATAATGAAAATAATGCTTTCAAGCTTATTCTTCCATTTCATGTTGTTGTAGCAGCTCATTTTGAGGCTTTTGTCTTGTACATCCTTTATATTCCTATTATACACTATATAAGATACATTTTAGATCTATTTTGCTGATTTATAACTGAAATATGAACCTCCATGTTGGTCTCATGCTTGTAAATTGATAAATTTCATTATTTCTAAAGCAGTCCTTTGCATATAGCTGCAGCCCCTCTCTTCGGGTGTTTTTCAGCTAGACTAAGTTGTGGGAGATTTGTTTAACCCACCTAGTTTGATTTGTTTTTTATCTCCTTTTGGATTTAGATCTTAGATGAGCTGATCTAAGGCATCCAGGTTCTTCAAACTCATTTCAGTGCACTAAATTCCCAGGAGTGCGTTATTTCAGCAGGCTTGCTGTGCAATCCCTATTTTGGGATATTACACTGGTGTCAGAGAATATTTCTTGGAACAACCTATGCATTCTTGGAGCCAATATGCCTTCAGAAGAAGGAGAGCCTCTCACTGATAGAGATTAGAGGTACCATAGAAGAATACAAAAGAAAAATTATTACACCAAAGACGAAGCAAGCAAGGATGAAACCCCTTTGTATGGAAGAATAAAAGGAGTAGAGTTCTCTAACATTCTTTCTCAAGATTTGCATGAGCTAAAGGAAGAAATTAGGAAAGTGAGGAATGAAATACCAGCAAATCTCTTGAAGAGGTTTGCACATGAAGGAATCCCCACTACTTCACTTGATGTGTGTGAGCATGCAGCCACACAATCTGATCTACAATGTTGCAACATGCTTGCATTCCTTGCAAGAGGAAAAGAATATGGAGAGACGCTAGAGGAGGAGACTCTTGGTGAATACCTCCAAGAATATGAATCTCAGTCTAAAATATTCAAAGTGCATCTAGGCTTCTCAGAGTTTTTTCAACTCAAAGAAGAAATAAGATCCATGAAGATAACTCCATTTCAAAACATTGCTGGGAAGGTTAAAGATCTTTTACATGATTTTCCAAGGGAAAAGGCCATACCTCAGCGAGATCACTCTTCTCAAAAAGAATACATGGGTGTCCTTTCCTCAAGGAGAGATTACGAAAAAGGATCTCTTATTGATGGGGCATACTCCATTGATGAGGACAAGAAAGAAGTAGAACTGAAAGGTTCCTCCAGCACTGTGACAGCAGGAATGAATCTATTTTTATTGAGAGATGGAGTTGAAGCTATGGCTTCCACTAAGAGGGCTTCCACTAAGAGGGCCCTTGTATATTTTCAAGGAGGCCCTAAGGATCCTATACATGGAGAGGAAGAGTAGCATGAATCTATGATAACAGACAAAGAGACAAAAGAGTGGAGGAAATGTGTCCCAACACTGCATCCAAATTTTGGAACACACACTATGATGGATCAGTCCTTGGTGATCAAGACTCTTGACACCAAGGAGATGATGGGTGTTCATGAATTAACTACATCTAAAGGGAGCATCTTAGACTGTGAGATCTTGTAGAAGGTGGGTGATGAAGAAGATTATGTGGGAGTTACTCCAACTTCTCCCTACCATGATACTTCCACACAGCAATTAGAGATGGATTTGCGCAGTGGAAGTAGTCATATTATGTTCCCATCTATTGTTCACATGCAAATTAGCCATGATACATATTTATCTTGTGGTATACCCCTTGGGAGGCCACCTGATTCATATTGTATGGCATATGTTTCATGCATTGATGCTCCTCTCGTAGATCCAAGAAGGAATGGAACATTAGGAGACCATGCTTCAGCGCTAAGTGTATGGGAAAAGTACAGGGAGGGGAAATGCATTTTTCCCTTGACATCACTATCCATTCTCTCATCTGATACTTCATTGAGGGAAGATGTTGCAAGAATTAAGGTTGCCACTACAAAGAAGCAAAGGAGGGATAGAAACCTTCCACCTCATACCTTTGGCATCGGAGATGTCAAAGAGGAGAAAAATGGGAGGCATGGCCTTCCAATGTACACCTTGGACATGGAGGATGATGTCAAGGAAAAGAGAAAAAACATGACAACCCCTTCAGTTGACACATTATCAATGCTGTCATCGTTGGGAAAACTAGATCCATATTGGAAGTCCCAAATGTTGGTGGATTATTCCAAGGATCTTCATACATGCATGATTCTTGATGACTTGATACATGATGAGGACTATTCAATCCAATATGGGGTCATCTATGATCATGCTAGGACCTTTTTATCTAGAGCCTCCAAGCTCAAGGAGAAGTTACTACAATGGGCCTGTGAGTTCTGTTTCAGCCATGAATATTCTATGAAGCTCAACAACATCATCTTGAGGAGCTACTATTGGGAGGGATTTGAAGGATAACTATATCAGCATTATCAAAGGTGAATTAACTTTGTGGAGATGGGGCAGCAACATAACTCTGTTGGGGAGTTAATTCAGCCTTCCCTTCCCCTCTTGAGGGAGAAGAAATATCTATGAACCACTCCATTTTTATGAGGAGGACTATTGGTGAAGAATATGCTCATGTAAAGCAAGTTTATTTTTCTGATTATATGCATTCTTTCACCATGTTTATGCAAGCCATGACTCTATGGAAGAGAGTTGTATCTTTTCAATCTCATGGAAAATATGGGGCCACAATAACTGCTGCACTTGGCCACTCACTTGGTGGACAAAGGGTGATCTTGTTTCATGATGGGTGCTTTCCTAAGGCACCAAACATATTTCACACAATCAACTATAGTGAGATGGCATGGGCCACAATTAAGTGGTGGGAAAACCACTTACCACATCTCAATTTAATGCAGGTAGGAGATGCATTATGCTGGTCCCACATGTGCGACTATGACACACCCCCATATGTGCACCTTTCTATTTGGTTGTACATGATTTTTCTCCCATATGTGGATGACATGTTTGTACTTTTTATGGGAATCCATGGAGGGAGAATGGGAGGTATGCATGTGCCTAATGGGCTGAAAATTCCCCATGTGTTTTATGTTATATATTCCAGAGGGAACATTAGGCAAACCATGATTGTTTCACATGAGATATTGTTTCCTTGTGGGATGGATTTTTCACATCTCATACTAACTTTGGAGGGACAATTCATGGAGGTTTGGATTGGTGAGCATCTAGCTTATGATGAGAGCTTGATCTTTGATGATGTCACCAATGGAGGAGAAGTGTTGCAGCACTCACCCTATCAGTTTCTTGAGGACAAGAAAAATTTTGGAGGGGAGGGCTGTAATATTCCTACTTAGATTCAGCTAAGGGGAATATGCAATTTTGTTCTATTTTCTGTCTCATGAATAAATGAATAAAGGAGGACATGTAAAACTCCTGAAAACAATCAATAAATTAATGCCTATGTAAACAAAGACATATATGGGCCATGTAAATAAACTCATGTAGGTGTGAATGGGTTTGAATCATGAGATTGGGTCAACCTTGACCAAGTCAACAACGTAGCCTAGATGCAATGAACCTCATGGATAGAAAACGTAGTTTTAGATGGAGGCTCCACATGTGAAAGGAGCTAACTCATTGAGGTGTTTTAGGGTTTGACAAGGCTTTCATATTATAAAAGGAGGAGGAGGACAACAGGAAAAGGTTGTTGATGATATTATTTTCTGAAGGTATTGTCTGTTGAGACATTCATTGGGTTTTCCTGTTTATGAATCCCACCTCCTTCTTTCAGCAGCTCTTGGAGGATTCTTGCTTGTCTAGTCCACTATCTAGCATTTGACCAAGCCACATATTGCATCTACATTGCAGTCCTGTTTAGGATTGGGTTGTCCATGTAAGCTGCAGCAAGTGGAAACACTAGATCTACTTAGATCTAGATTATACTAGTGCCTCTTCTTAGTGAGTGTGTCTTTTAACCTCTTGGAAGAGTGCATTAGCTGTTGAGCTTAAGATCCACACATTGGTAGTAGGCCAAAGCATTTTCAGAGCCTACAGCACAGTCCCTCTTCCATTACTCTGTTATTTGCAAGAGCAGAGTTGCAGGGAATCTTGGCATCATTTTAGAGGAGAGATATCTAGTGATTGGATCTTTCCTTTCACTGTGGTGATCCATGGATTGGTCAACGAATCCATGTTAGTTCAGATCTGATTTGTTGCATATGTTATGATTTAGAATTTTCTGAATACTTCTGCAGATCTGTGACTTAGATCTCAGATCTACTCCCTGTTTTTCATGTTTTGTTGATATCCCCAAGGGGAGTGTATAAAGGAGCCTATATTGTATACAAATCTAAAATAGATCCATCATTTTGTGTACAGATCTACTCTAGAACTGAGTTGTAATATACTTCATGCTTTAGCAATGAAAATAGCATTTTCAAGCTTATTCTGCCATTTCATGTTGTTGTAGCAGCTCATTTTGAGGCTTTTGTCTTGTACATCCTTTCTATTCATGTTATACACCGTATAAGATGCATTGTAGATCTATTTTACTAATGTATAACTGAAATATGAACCTCCATGTTGGTCTCATGCTTGTAAATTGATAAACTGCGTTATTTGTAAAGCAGTCCTTTACATATAGCTGCAACCCCTCTCTTCGGGTGTTTTTCAGCTAGACTAGGTTGTGGGAGATTTGTTTAACCTACCTAGTTTGATTTTTTTTTGCTCTCCTTTTGTATTTAGATCTTATATGAGCTGATCTAAGGGATCCAAGAGCTACAAACTCATTTTAGTGCACTGAATTCCCAGGAGTGCATTATTTCAGCAGGCTTGTTGTGCAATCCCTATTTTGGGATATTGCACTGAACATGATAGACCAAAGGCCTACCCCACATTGTCTTTCTCTCCACTTATGAAAAGTGTAGACATTTTTCTTTTATTTGGCTGCAATAATGTTTCCCTCAAGATTCAAAAGGACATTTTGATCTCCAAATACCCCTCTTCTAGTTTCATGAGCCCAAACCATCCCATACAAAGTGAATGGTATATCATCACCATGTGGCATCCAAATCAGAAATATACTGAATGTTATGTGAAATCTTGGATGGTACCAATGGTCTCTCTAGTGGATACAACGCAATTTTATCAATTGTCGTTTTAGGACATCATGTGGCAAGTTGTCTCCCAACAAGTTGCTAGTTGTGCATGTTTGCTCATCTACTAGGGGGTAGTAAATGGAATTATGAATAAACTGAGCATAACAAGAATAACACCACATTTTCCCAAAGTCATGCAAATATGGTCTATCTCCATCACAATTTTTGGTCCTAGAATGATCATGAAACCCAAAGATAATCTTTCCCTCTTGTGGAATAATGCATTGTACATAGATGGTGAGAGAATTAAAATACTTTATGAAATGATTAAAAAGTATAGAAATACATTTCTTACCATGCATTGTGAGTAGGCTGAAATTTAGGTCCATGGATGAGCCCTCCCATGAGAATCTCCTCATAAAGGTCTAAAAAATGAAGGGATGCATACTCCCCTTGCAACACTCCATCAATAGATACATACTCCCAAGTGACAGCTCTATTGGCCTTTGTGATAAGGCTCTTGCCACTCCATGACTCCCTTATTTGACATGCCATATTCCAAAGTCATCCACCATCATGCTGCTATGTGTGGGAGACTCCTTCCTATGTGGAAGTACCTCCTGATCCTTCTATGTTGAAGGGTAGCCTTTTTGCACTTTGATTGTGCCATCCCTTTCTCCTAAAACATGATGCAAAGTATGGGAGAAATCCATCCCATACTCTCCCAGGAGTAGCCAAAGCAACAATAGCTCTTGCTGCCTCCTCACACCTCCATCACATAAATCATGAGGTGAAAACATGATGATTGACATGAATAATTTCATATCATCATAATGCACCCAAACTACTTGTTTCCATATCATGTAAGTGCCATGCCAAGTCCCAACCACCAACATACCCTTCAAAGTAGGATATGTCGCATACTAACCAAACTCTTTCAAGAGTAGCCGGCGTAGCTTTGCCTCTTGTTGTCCTGTGTCCTAGATTTGCAATTGGCTCTCCAACCTCTTTCTCATCAACATCACCCATCCAACCAATGGTGAGTGTCTACTATCATGCTCCCAATGGGTATTTATCCAATGGAGAATACCATCCTCCCAAATCAGATTTATATCTTTGCATTTCATGGGATGTTGAAATAAAATCTCTTGGAGATATCCAAATGAAGACCACTCATCAATGGCCATGTTGAATCCATAAGGATCAAAATATACTGAAGGCAAAATCTCCTCATTGAGTTCTGAAATGCTCATCAATAAAGATCCATCATAACAATGGAAGATAAGATGCATTTCATCAACCATCTTCCTATCCCCTATTTCACATGTAGAATGGTCATTGGAATGCTCCAATAATGGTTGGGCCCCTAACTCATCACTGCTACTCAATGATAGCGCTACTGATCTCCACGATGATGCATCTACTGTCTCAAGATCATGTTCAATGTTGAACACATAGTTCTGCATTGCATTTTTTAGGATAATACTCATCCTATCCTCCAAAATTCTACACTCCAACCCCAAGAGTTGTGTGCAACTCAACAATGAGTAACCAGGATGATTGTATATCTTCCCCTTGAACAAATCAAGGGTCCTTAGCGCAGTGATAGTCTGTTGCTCCAAATCAGCAATGTGCTTTGACCCTAGGTCATGCATTTTCCATGATATCATGTTTCCATAATCCTCCATATGATGTGCTGTAATAATAGGAAATGGAAATATGTGCATACCTTGGTAAAGCTCAGGAAAATCTTATACTTCCACAAGGGTTCCTTCCTCTAGTGTGATGACTTCCCCAACTAATGATGATGATGGTTTTTCTTCTATGGCTACATCAGTGTTGGTATAAGTCTCCTCCTCCTCAAGCATCTTCAGAATAGTGCATGGGACTCTAAATTTCAAGAGATCAATACCACTTTGCAAAGGTGCAAGTGTTATTTCTCCTTATGCAAGTGCTCCTGTAGCAAGTGGTAGTGGAATTTTCTTCTCCTCTGATTTCTTCTTGTCAAACTTCTTGATCAACCTTAAGTAAAATCTGCATATGCAGTCACTCTTGCATGACTCAAATGGCTGAACCACCAAATGTTTGCTTCACCCTCAAGGTGCAACGTTGCAATCTCAACAAATTCTCTTTCTACTACTGGGTGTAGCAGGAAGAATGCATCCAACTTCATTCCCCAGTCTCTTGTTGTTCATGTGGATGACCCATCAAATGTAGACAATATAAATCTATTGTTGCAAGGTCTTCTTTCTTCTTTGAGCTGAATGAACTGTGGGAGAATTAGATTCTCATTGAAAGCTCTAGGTTGAGACTTATATTCTACAAGATCCTCACTAAGAATCTCATGATCTAAGTGTCCTCCATCTCCATGCTTCTTGTATTCTTCTTCAAAAGGAAAGGGCATATCATGTTTCTTTGGAGCTCTATTCATTACAGGTTCTTCTTTTTTCTGATAGGAAGTACATGGAACTTACTCATCTTGAAACCGTAGTGTGGTTTCATTTATTTTTTCCACTTTTCTTTGCTTGACCTCTTGGGTGAGGTCCCTTTTATATCTAAAAAGATATGAAATAAAACTCATTCTTTCCATGATTCTGATCTCTTTATCCTTCTTCATAATGGCTGAGATCCACAGTCTAAGCCAATATTATGCTCTGATACCACTGTAATATTCGCAAATGGGGAAAACAGGAGTATAACGCATAAAACTAGAAATGGCAGTGACAAATCAACACATGCAATGTAATAAGATAATATATCCATCATATTAATATCATAGCAGCAAAATTTATACAAGTTCTTAATGAAATAGTCACTCAAGTTGGAAAAACAAGCCTCAAGAGAACATGTACATGAAATATGAAGAACACTCCTACACAACAAATACCCAAGGCTATGACAGCATAGTTTTATTAGATATAATTGTTTTTGAATAATTTCAATAGATATATCTGAAGTTATATGGCTCAAATAATGTCGAGAATAGATATCTAACCTCCCAAGCACATTTCCAAGATAACCCGGGAATGGTTTCTTGAAACACACAAAATGCAGAAAATACAAATATGGCCCTAGGGCTGAATAATCTTTGAAACTGGATAGATGATAGGAGGTTTCTGATCTGATATGTAAATGTATGAAAAATCCTCCTATAGATTCTCCAAATAAGAGGTTGATCCCCTCACTGAAAATCTATCTCCCCCAACTAGGGCTCCAAACCCTCTATTACAACTGCACATTGAAATAATGCAGTTTCTTCAGAAAAATGCGCTATAAATGATAGAATCCCCTTAGCTTGTTGCTATATGATTAAATTAGGCTCAAGAATCTCCCTTACAAGCCTCCCAGATGATGAGATGCTCCCTCCACTATAAAACAATATCAGAAGTTGGGTTTCTCAACCCTCCACTGTTGCACCCTGCAACACAACACAATTTCCTCCAGAAACTACGTTGTAGAACAAAGATGGAGCTTGGCTTGATGTCGAATAGTGGAAAATGTAGTGGAATACTCTCCCAAGAGGCCTCTCAAGGAAAGAGGCGGGATTCCCAACTAGGAACACCATGTGCTAAACAACACTGCAATATTAGCTAAACAACTGAAGAGAGCACAAGTCTAAATAGACCATATACAAAATAATAATCTCAAAACATGAATCCATATGGCTGCCATCATATTCCTTATATAAGTGATGAGATTCCTCACCCTTGGCCCCACTCATTTAGGTCACTACTTCCATGCAAAGAGTCTCCAACCAAAAATGTGTTTTCCCTCAATGAATTCCACTCCTCCATAACAACATTTTTGATTTGGTCAAAGTTGACCCAGTCTTCATGCTCTAGCCCCTTTTCACACCTAAGGGTCTTCAATCCAGCTTTTTAGATGACCTCCATTCCCACTAGGAGTGTCTTTTATTCCTACTAAGTAGATTTATGGGTCTCCATACCCTCTTATTCCTCTATCTAAGAGAAAAACCAAAATTAATATTCCAATTAGTTGTGCTAATTTAGGAATATTACAACTGCGCAATTCCCAGCAACAATGGATTGTGTAGTTCACCACGTCAGTGAATTGTACAATTCACTACCTAAGTGAATTGCGCAATTTTCTCACTGAGATAGAGGGATCAATGTGTTTATGTTCTAAAGGGTTTCTTGTCTTCAAGGATTGTATCGTTATTATCCTCAAGGCCTGGCGCCATTTCCAGAGACAATGGATTGCGAAGTTCCAAGAGGGGAGATTGGAATTGGGTGCAATATTAGTGCAGGAGATGAGTTGTGTTAAAAAATGTCAAGTTAAGATTAAAAAAACTTAGCCAAGTCATCACAAGAAGTGCATGAAGATATAAGCCTTCATAATTAGAATAATACTTGATGACCGTAAAATATAGGTCCTTATGGACAAAAGGTAGGCTCTAAAATCAAGATATAGGCAAAATTTTGGAGGGGGTTTGTAGCAGTTACAACACTTGGCCACACACTTGTAACACTACATCTCTCAGTATGGGTCTTAACTCTGTAAAACAAACCTATCTCTTCAGGAAGTATCGTTCATTTCATTAATTCCCATAGTTTATTTACTTTTCTTGAGTTAAATATATAATCTCTACCATTCCCTTCATGAACTTCACTCTAATAAAAAAAATTCAAACTTATTTGTTTCGATTAGGGATGTGGAGTATATAGTTACGCAATTGGGAAAATATTATCAGAGTCTTAGTTTCAAACTTTGGTGTTTCTCTGTTTCTAGCAGGACTAGACAGTACCCCGACGAAGCCACTTCAGGAACAAAAACATTTTTCTGCTGCCAGCGAGCCTAGAAAGCACCCTGGTGGATTTGCTTGCTTCACCTCCCTACGTAGAAATAATTTCTCTTCTTTCACCATTTGTTCATTTTTTTTTTATAGAAATGTGCATCAACACTTATTGATTTCATGGGGAGGAAGAGGGATCCCAAATTATTCAGAGAAAAAGGGGTCTTCCCTTCAGAGAAGTATATTTATACACCTCTGCAATACAATCCACTTGTTTAAGTTTTCTCCCCTCCTCGCTCTACTTGACTTAGTTGACAAGTTAAAACCGATGAAACATAAAAAATTGAGTAGAGAAGAAGGTACTAGTTATAGATTCAAGCATCGAAATTCCAGTAAGGATTTCTCCAAGAAAGAACATAGTTTCCATCTAAGCATCATTGAATTAAAAGTACAAGGCCCTTACATTAAAGGGAACAAATAAACAAAAAGCCAAACATTGATATTCCTACAATGTCCACCTGAAAGTTTTCGTGCTCAATTAAAAGTGGAACACGATTTCATGCATAAAATGATTATGACAGAGAGGAAAATAAAATGGTAGGAAAAAAGTAAATTAGAACAAAAAAAAGTAAAATAAACAAACTCTACTCCTAAAATAGCAAGCGATAGGCCAGTCTTACATAAAATGAAACTTCAAATGCATCCATCGTATCATTTCCTAACCTAAACGGGCGAGGGAACCAACAGCAAGAAATATCATCAAGAACAACATATGAGAGAAAGATAAGATGCGACATGCTCAAAAATATGAAGAAAAAAGGAGAAAGCAGAAAAAATATAACAAGAAAGCTTATTCTAAAAATTATTCTAATGAATTATGGTGATTGTGCACATCGCAACAAAATGTCATATCAAAATATTATTCCAAACTTTCAAACTTGGAAAAGATGAAGAAAGTGAAAAACTCGTGTTTTGAAAAGGGGCTTCATAGGTATGATTCCTCCAACCATTGAGCAATAGGATTGCGAAAAATAGGTAATATATCAGGATATTGAGAGATATATTCATTTACGACTTCTGTGATCGCATGATGAGTATTCTTCCAAGAAAGAGTATCAATCTTATCATACTTTGAACATACATTGAGACTGCGAGAAATTGACATAACCATCAACGTAGGTTGAAGTGTCTCGAGAGCTTGAGGTAATTCCAAGACATAAAAAGATAAATCATCAAAGAACAGAGGCTTGAAATAATCAATTGTTGAATATATAGAGTCATTAGATGAATCAATGAATACATCAATACAACCATGATCATAATTTTCTTCGTCAGAAAAGAAAGGAATCCTCATGATCTAATGAATCATAGATAGGAGTTGATTGAAAACAAGAAATTTCACTTTTTGTTTCTTCATATTGATAGAATGATAGATTATATAGATCACAAAGAGAATATTTTTCCTTGCATTATTCTGATGTAAAATTGACATTTCACCATTGCTGGTTGTGATCATAATTTACATTTTCAAAGGCTGACTCATCAAAATATGGGGCAGTCGCGACAAGCTCATTGAAAATGTCAAGATAATGAGGGAGAGGTGAGAGAGAATTTTAGAGATCAAAAGGAAAATAATATTCCATCACAAATACTTGTTCAGAATTAAAATCCCACACATAGTCATTATGAAATATATCACAAGTTTCTTGGTTATCACTACATATTGAACTTGATCCTCTCGAAAATAGGAAGAAGAAATTATAAAAAGTTGATGTGACAACTCATAATCAAGAGGATTAAAGGAACTAACTGATATAGAATGAGAGGAAAGAATACCACTAATCAAATCATATTCGAAATCAAAACTTGCATTCAAATTTTGAACATGTGGGGTAGGAGAAGATGGTGGTATATAAATAGTTTGATTTTCAAGTTCTCAAACCTCATCCTGTGTGCATGGAGAATATAAAGAGTCACCCGAAACAAAAACTTCTTCTTTCACAAATTTGAGAGATCCATGAAGAGTAAATGTTGGGATAATTTTAAAATATTCATATTCAGATGGATTCAAAATAATGTGGACAATATACTAAAATTTATCTTTCATAAAATTCCAATCAATATCATCCTCAAAAAAATCATAACATAAATGAATAAAATGATCATGAAAATATCCAATAGATTCATCAGGTTATTTTTTCAAATGAATTATTTTCTTATAAGAAATTTCATAGTCATACCTATCAAAGGCGTGATGAAGCTCCTTGACAAGATGTTTGAAAGAGTGAACGGAAGCGGCCAGCAATGTGTAACATCATTATTTAACGTGTGCTTAAAATGTAAGGATGAACAACCTACAAGTAGTATCCTCACAATAAATTTCATAATAGATTCAAAAATCAATAAAATTATTGTTGTGCTCAAGAATAATTGTTCCACCCCCACCATCAAATTTCAAATTCCACAAGTTTTTAGTTATCCCCAAGGGATATTTCATATTTGCAAATATGGAAAAACTTTTTGGGGTTAAGATTAGGGAAGAAGGAATTAAAGGATAAGATTGGTTCAAACATACTTCACAGGCTCAACTTGTCATGTGGCCCTCCTTCTAGCACCAAAAAAATCTTTACAGTGCTAGAAGACGCCAATAGGACAGGGGGTATCCATGACTTGAAGTCCCAATTAGACCCCACATAGTTTGGAGTAGGAGCCCCAACCAGAATATGGCCAATTGCTAAAGTGGTGGATTTTATAAATTTCCTTGGCTATAATGACTACATAGAATGATGTATCTTAGTCTCCTATAGTCATAATAACCAAAAATAACTTTTGTCTTTCAAATTTTGTCAAAAGCATAAAGTGTGGCTATGATCTTGGGGAAGATCAAGATTTAGGTCTTACCGGGGAAAGGGGTATATGACATGATTATTGCAGTGTAAACATCATCATCAACATGTGCAGTTTGTCCAAAAACATCACTATCACTCAAATCATAAAAAAAAATGGCACTGCGTTTTTTTCTACAGAAGAATTTGTCAAAGTTTGAGGCTTTGTATGGAAAAAGAAAACTTGCAAAGGGTAAAATATACATATTCATACTTGTTTACACATCTTGGAGTCATCAAGCATCTCAGAATTCAACCAAAGATATTACAATCATAGAGCATTGTGTTTCCTCACTGTGTTTTTGCATTTCTGGAAAATTAGGGAGTTGCGCACTATCAGGCGCTGCGCTTCCAAACAAACTTTTATTTGGACAAGTTTACTTAGTTAAAATTTGACGTAATTTCTTTCATGGTTTTATTAATTTTAAAAAATTGATCAGTGACTCATAAGCTCAATTTGGGGCTGAGAAATTAATGTAAAATGCTTAGAAAAGATCTAGGCATGCAATTACTAGTATTTAGCAGTCAATTCTATTTTCATTGCAGAAGTTAGAAACTGAAATATTAATGAGGAAATCGACCCCTAGAGATGGTAACTGACTCATTTTTTCCTATTTATGATATGATTGTAAATGAGAAAATGGTTGGCCAGGTTAAGGAGAAGAGACATTGTATTGCACTTATTTTTTGACATATTTTTATAGTGAATGCAATACAGAGGTGGAAATTGTAGCTATTCTTGAGTTAGTTTTATTTGGAGATGTTCTTCATTTCTTTATAAGTGAAATTTTATGAAAAATCATGCCTTGAATGTATATCTGATTTTCTAGTTAAAACAAAGATTTGATTCATGATTCACTCCAAACAATGCTCTATTTCAGTTTTGTTAGACATCTATTTTTTATGCTAAAACGACAATTAGAATTCAACTTGATGCTTGATTCTTTTTTTTCATTTTCCATTTTTTATTCACTCACCCTCCTACAAAGAAATCAAACTAAAAATTTCTAAAGAGACTAACTACCTTTCCTCTGTGAAATATCCATTTTATGTTCATTTCATCACTGCAAACATAATCTAGTATTCCTAATGAATTTGTCTCCTTTCCTACTAGCAAACCTTTGAAAATCATACCCTATTAAGCACTATACCTAGCCTAAAATCTAAATAATTGAACTTCCTAGACAGAGAGATCCATCTCCAAGGATAGAAGGGCTATATTCTAGCCTAAAATTGGTTTTTGGTTACCTTTGTAATCTTTGCTCGACCTAAAGGAAATTACAAAGATATAACATTTTGGCATCGTTACTGGGGATCAAAATCTTTTCCCTAGAAAAAAAATGAAATTAGAGACAAGATATAGTTTCTGAGGGTGACATAGAACTAGACACCGACATGCTGAATATTTTCCCAATTGTTATTTTTTTTAAGATCGGTTGAAATCATTTTTTTTAAGGGAATTTGGATTCTAGGAAATTATACACTAGACACCATCCAGATCCTAACCCACTTGAAGTTTTGGATAGCCCAAAGAAGTTGTTCCAAAATAAGAAGCATGTAAAATAAACTAAGAGAAGTTTCATATAAATATCCCTATCCCTATCTGAAAAAATCGAGTCAATAGACCACATCCAATTTGATTTAAGGCTTGAACAAAGTCTTTTCAGATCCAAATCATAAAGTAGTTTGGTAGATATAGTGTTTGATCTGTCAAATTTTCAATATTCTATTTATTTTCAAAATAAAGGTGTATTAGAAGCATATCAAGGTATCTAGGCTGAATTCCGTAAGATCTAATATCTTTTCCATCAAATCCACGAAGCTAGAACTAAATCCTCCAAATTGTTCCATTATGTCCCAACTGTCTCTATCTCACCATTTTCTACTCCATTGAAAATTCTATTGATTTCAACCCCTATTGTGTCAATTGTTTTTACTCCTCCCACATCATCCACTCCAATATCAGTCCCTTTACCTTCTTCCTCTTCATCTCATAATCCACAAGCATGTACCAATTCATCTCATTTAGTCATGGATTCTCATTATGCGCCATTGATTTTGCAGGGCCAACTTCATGATTTTCCACTAAACCATGGTCAAAGTTTCACTCACTTTGATGGTATAGGGACTTTGATAGCATAAAAACATGTTTACAAACTAAAAAATTTAATATATTTGGAAGAGGTGGATCATGAGGACACCAAGATAAGGCTTTTTGCTTAGATTTTTTCGGGAGAGGTGAAGAAATGGTTCAAAAGTATGCCAGCTGCAATTATTAAAAATTTCCAGCAACTAGAACAAATCTTTCTTTCTAGGCGGGAGGTCAAAGAGAACCCTCTTAAAATACTGTCTGAGTATGATAATTTGAGGAGAGAACCATGTGAATCGGTCCAATATTTTTCAACGAGATTCAACAAAGTCTACAATTCAATACCATATAAACTAAATCCCCCTCCAACATTGGCTCTGCTTCACTACCCTGATGGTTTTGATGCATAACTTGCATATCAGTTGAGATAAAGAGATCTAGCTACTTTAGAAGATATGCAAAAAAAACCAGTTAGGGTAGATGCCAATTTGTTGAACAAGAAGGCCTAAATGAAGGCTGAAAACGAGCTAAAGAAGAGGCCTCATCTTTGGATAGTAAGCTTTAGGTAATGGTGAAAAAAGTGGAGAAGTTGGTGGAGAATTTGACCCTTGATAAAAAAAGGTGTTGGAAGAGATCAAAAATCTCCTACTCGGGTTAGAAATCCAAACTTTCAGAGGCCCCAACTGCAGATTATGAAAACAAAGTAGAGAAACAAAGGAGATCAATAGCATATTAGGCCTCCTTTTCAAGAGAATTATACATAAGATGAGGATACAACAGAATATAAAGAACGAATTCACTATTTTGGTGAAGAAAAAGACGATGTATTCTTGAAAAAGGAGGAACAAGACATGTTTCTCAGTCACAGGAAGACATTTTACATATGGAATCAGAAGACTACAAGATGGGGTATCAAAATTCCATCATGGAGTTTCAAATAAATACAATTTGAGAAATAGAAATGTCCTAATACATCCTCCCAAGAAATCCCAAGTTTATGTACCTTCCTCCAGCCAAGAGAAGGTTGATCCTCCAAAGAAAATCCTTGAAAATAAAGATGCAACCACTAAAGAGGTAGAAAAAAGTCAATCATCTTTTAGTTTGAAAAATGGGATATCAAAAATCAAAATTTCTATTCCTTTTAATGAATTGATTAATAATGATGTGTATAAGAATCAAATCATCAAATCTTTTAACATAGGAGAAGTGTCAGACATTTTCAATTTAAATGATGGTCATTCAGAATTGATTTTTGGCCCAAAATTTGATGGGGATTCTCAAGATGGGGATGTCTGACCATTTTATGTTAGTCTGAATGTGCATGAGTTGATCCTACACAATGTTATGTTAGGTTCAGGTCCATCACACAATTTAATGCCAAAGGTTTTCATGGAAAAGATTGGTTTATATATTACAAGTCCTTACCAAATATCTTTTCTCTTTTGATTTAAGTAAGGTGAAATTATAGGGTTTGATTAAGTATTTGGTAGTTTTCCTCACCCAAATCCTAGCAAATATATTAGTGATGGACATAGTTGTGGCTGAAATTCCCCAAAAATTCGGTATGTTTCCATCAAGATCGTGGTCTGCAAAATTGAAGGGAACTTTATAGATGGACATGTCATATTCCACAATCCTTTTTTTTGGACATCCAAGGATATTGTGCCGAGAAACACTGATGAAATATACAGTAAGTGGTAAGGAAAGACCTCAAAACCATCCTATTTATTCATTCGCTTCTAATATGGATTCCTTTATTTTATATAATTATATATGCTTGGAGGAAGATGATAAAAACAGGGAAATAAAATTATAGGAGATTGTAGGTGAATTGCAAGAAAAAAAATCAAAACATCGTGATGACAAAGAGGGCCTTTGGAACATGGATTTCAATGGGGAATTTAATAAAGAAGGGTTTGGAGCTAGAGTATGGCTAATGAGTCGAAAAGTGGAAAAAATCAAGGGCGTGCTCTTACGAATGTGCTTTTGATTGCACAAACAATATGGTTGAATATGAAGCATTGATTATAGGACTGCAAACTTTGAAATATTTGGGATGAAAGCAAATTTCAGTCCATGGGGATTCATAATTGGTTATTAACCAAATCAAAGGTGAGTATCAAACCAAACATCCTTGGATGAGGACCTATAGAAATGTTGTTCTATAAATACTGCAAATGTTTCTTGAATACACTTTGTCATTGATTCCTAGAGAGAAGAATGAAATTGATGATGTATTAGCCACCTTAGCTAGTACATTTAGGATTCCCATTTATCCTAATAGGAAATATGAAATACAAGTTAAGCATAGGCTAGTAGTCCTTGATAATGTGAAGTATTGGCAAGTTTTCAAATATGGTAAACAACTGGCTAGTTTTCTGCAAATGACTGAAGAGTTTTATAATTCGCATATAGATCAAGAAAATTTTCTTGAGGGGGATGAACAACAGAGTTTAGGATCAGATTTGGATGAGTATGTAAATCCAATAGTAGAAAAGGATGTTATAAAATTCAATAACAACACAATTCTGAAATTTTTGGTCCCTCTTGAATAATTGTTTGACCAAAATGATGTGGGAAAGAATCCTAGGGTAATCCCCTCCGAAACAGAAATAGAAGACTGCAATATAGGAACTATTCATCAACCTAATTTTGTTAAACTTTTAAAATATTTGACTCCTCAAGCTAGAAATAAATACGTTGACCTGATGAGGGAGTATTCAAATGTATTTTCATGGGGATATGAGGACCTTAAAGTATATGAAAAAAGCATCATTTGATATACCATCCCAATCAAAAAAATATCAAAAGCATTTCAAGAAGAACAAATCCTTTATTTTTGCCTCTCATTGAAAAGGAAGTCAAAAAACTACTTGATGCAAATATTATTGTTCCCCTTAGATTTTCAAAATGGTTGTCCAATTTGTCATCTATGGGGAAGAAAATAGGAGAGATAAGGTTGTGTGTAGACTTCATAAATCTCAAAAAGGCACATTTAAAGGAAACTAACCCCCTTCCTAAGATGGATCATATATTACAGAAGGTGGTTAGATCGAGAAGAATTCCCTTGCTTGTTTTTTTTTTTAAGGTATAACAAGATCTTGGTGCATTTGGGTGACCAATAAAAGAAAAATTTCATCACTCCCTAGGGTACCTTCATGTATTCAAAAATTCCTTTTGGGATGATGAATGCAAGGGCCACCTTTCAGAGGGCCATGGATATCGCATTCGTCGATGAAAAGGATAATTTTATTTCCATTTATCTTGATGATATCATAGTTTTTTCATATTCTTATTTTTTCCATTTGAGACATTTGAGACAAGTTTTTGAGAAGTGTAGGAGGTATGGCATATCCTTGAAGCTGAAGAAGTCCCATTTTGTAATGGAGGGAAAGTTACCCAAGCATATAATCTCAAAATATAGCATCAAAATTGATCCAAATAGGGTGGCTTCAATTCATAATATTGATATCCCCAGGAGTAAAAAGGAGGTACATTCTTTTTTTGGCCGAATTAAATTTTTTGAGGTGGTTCATTCCTAATTTAGCGAAAATTATCATATTTTTTTACTAACATGATAAGGAAGGAAAGCAAAATTAGATTCACCCTTGAAAATAAGAAATATTTTGAATAAATTAAAAAGGCTTTAGTTACTTCTCCTATTTTGGCAAGCTAGATTATGCTATAGATTTCATCATTTTTTTATTTTTCATTTAAGCACACTATTGTGGTGGCCCTCTTGCAGAAAAATCAGCAAGGTAATGTGCATCTCATAGCATTCTTCACTAGAGGTCTAAGAGATTCTTCCCTCAATTATAACATTATGGAGAAACAAACATACGCATTGGTAAAGGATTTGAAGGATTTATGAGTCTATGTGCTCCATTGCCAAATGGTTTCATATGTTTCTAATGATGTTGTGAAGGACATTTTAACACAGCTAGATCTTAAAAGTCAAAGAGGTAGATGGAGAGCAAAAATTATAGAATATGATGTGGAGATTAAACCTACTAAGTTGATATAGGGTCAAGGATTGGCCAAATTGATGGTAGAATCAAATCTCAGTGTGTTGGACATAAAATTTATTGTTGGTATGTCCAATGAAAACATTGAAGAATCTACTCAATAGGTATCTGAAAGGTTTCTCTCTTCCCCTTGGTATGTTGACATAATTTATGTTTTTCAACATTTACAGGCCCTCCAGAGTTGACCAAAACTAAAGCTAGATGTTTCAAGTTGAAGGTTGTAAAATTTTGCAACTTAAATAATTTTCTCTATTGGAAAGATTCATGAGGTGTGTTGTTAAATTGTTTGTTGAAGGATGAGGCCTAGAATTTTATGGAGGAATTTCATAAAGGATATTGGGGAGGGAATCATTTTTGGAAAGACACAACAAATAATATCTTGAGGGTAGGATTTTACTGGCCAACTTTATTTTTTGATATGTAAAAAAGGGTATCAAGCTGCCATGTATGCCATATTTTTGAAGGAAAGAGAAATATCTTACCCTTTCCCTTGAAATGTATTGCAATGTAGGCACCTTTTTGGCAGTGGGGTTTGGATTTGATTGGGTAAATTCATCCCTCATATTTAGGTCAATAAATATGGATTATGACAGCCACAGATTATTTCGTGAAGTGGATAGAAGCGATACCAACCAGAGAAGCCACATATACAATCATCATTAAATTCCTAGAAGGTAACATTCTTTCGATATTTGGTTGTCCTCATGAGCTAATCACAGATAATTTAGTTGCCAATAATGGTTGAATTTTTTCACAAATGAGACATTGCACTTGGTCACTCAACAACATATTACCCATAAGGTAATGGCTTAACTAAGTCCTCTAACAAAATCTCGGTGAATATCATTAAGAAATTTTTGTAGGAGAACAAGAAAGCATGGCACAACAAGTTAATTTAGGCCTTGTGGGTTGATTAGGTAAATACCAAGAAATAAATTTGTATGTCTCCTTTCCAATTAGTGTATGGGACTAATGTTGTTTTACCTTATGTTGTCATGAAATTATTGCAGGAAGAGGATACAAAACCAAATGACATGTAGAGGAGTATTAACCAAATGATTCAACTGAAAAAAAACTAGAGAGAAGGTTTACAATAACACTCAGACAATTCAAGACAAGATAAATAAAATATTTGATCGGAGGACAAAAGTTGGGGATTTTCAAGTTGGTGACTTGGTTTTAAAATGGGATTATTGAAATGAAGAAAAAGGGAAGCATGGTAAATTTGAAAACCTTTGGAAGGGATCTTTCAAGGTTGAACCATTTCACAAGAGTAATGCATACTTGCTACAAGATTTAAAAGGGGAGTTACTTGTTGGAGGGCTTGTGAATGGTAGGTTCCTTAAACGTGACATCTCTTGAATTCAAGTCAATTTCGTCACTACATGTTGGCAATATGATATGTGTGTTTTCCTTGATGTAAACCCACTTGTAGCAGAAAAAGTATATGGTAACTGGATGAGTTCACATATCAATTCAGAGGCGATAGAATATGTAAAAGAATGAAATAATGATGGATCGAGGTTTGTAGGTTAGAATAAGAAGTTTGGTAAAGGTGAATATTTGAAGAAATATATGTGGGTTCGTCAAGGCCAAGTCGTGTATACACGTGGGTACAAGGAAGCAAAGTCATGTACATGATGACACACTAATTTAATAAAACTAAGGGTCTTTCCATGGTATTAACCCACAATGTTGAGCGTAGTAACGATTATTTGATCCTGTCCAAGATTACCACCGGCACAAGTGTGGTTTTGGCTCATAGTATTGGATAAGGTTCAAGCTATATAAGGATGATAAGATCAAAGTGTTAAAGTGTGCATGTAAAATGGTTTTTGATGAATATTTCAATCTAAAGTATATTTTCATTGTAAGGGCCATAGTTGACATATAGATCTGAAATAATTATGCATTGATGAAAACAAAGATGGATTAGGATCATGATACCTGAAATGAATTTGCATTGTATCATCTGATCATGGATTGACTAGATCCAAGTATTGACACATGCTTTAATCTCTTAATATTATGATGTGGGTCTTTATGAATTTCTGAAGAGCTACACAATTTTAGGTCAAAAATTGCAGATATGTATGCACGTTGGTCTTGGTAAAGTCGCGTATACACGCAGGTTCGTTTCATCAAATTTGCGTACATAAAGGAGAGGTTTTTTTTTATAGAAGAATGATCAACCTGATCAGTGTTTTTGTATCTCTATTATCTGTCAATGATGTCTTCATGTTGAACTGGGTTGAATGATAATTTCTAAAGTAGATATGGTTGAATGATGAGGTTGAATTTGGTTACATGATTAATTGATTGAAAATATTATTGATGCTGCTAATTGTATGAGGGTTTTGTAAGCTAACAATATATTTTCAGAACAACTCTGGTCAACTCTGTGGTCGATTTAGAATAACAAGTCTTTGGTATATTAAGATCTATACATAGGTTTCTCAATAGAAAAACATGTATGCATGTGGGGTTCCTTAGGTGAAGTCACCTATACATTTTGGAATATGAATGATTAGGGTTGCAGTTTATTATGTGTGTTGATGTAGTATTGTGAGTTTATTTTTGTGTTCTGGTTACGATGATCTCACTATTCGGTTTGATTTATATAAGTGTTTGCTTTAGTCGATCTACAATTTGTGATGTATTAAAGCAGGTGGATCCAGTGTGAAAATTTATGAAAAGTAGTCCATGGATGGTGATGAGGATTGGAACCTTCAGTAAGGAAGTCAAAGCTTCCTACTAGTAGTATTTGGTGATCGGATCAAGGGGATTGAATCTCCCTTCCAGTGCTTGCTGGTAAACGAGATCAGGGGGTTGGAGCTCCCTTCCAATAGGGGATGGATAATGAGTGAAGGTTGTAACCTTTATCAAGTTGGTTCTTACGTACTGGAATGAGTCTACAACAGTACATGAATGTAAGATTTTTTTTATATTAATACGATTGAAGACTGAGACTACATCAGCAGTGGTTTTCCCCACATTGGGCTTCCACCTTAAATCTCGGTGTTCATGTTCGTTTCTTATGTGTGATGATTTATTATTTTCTTAATGAACATGCTTACTACTTATAAAATAATTGATGAATATCTTATTCTATTTAAGTTAAATAGATAAATAATTTATTTTTTACAAGTTTCCTAAGCATATGCTAGAACAGTCGTGTACATATGTGAGTTGGGTTTAGTAAAGTTGCGTACATATTTCAGAAAATAAAATTATTATTGTGAGTTTTAAAATATTGATTCAACCCACCCACCCCCCCCCACCCCCCCTCAGTATTTTTCCCAACAATTGGTTTCAGAGAAGGCCCTTCAGAAGAAGATTGATCGCTTGAGGGAAGAGCTACCAAGATGAGAAGTCAAGAGGAAAAAATATCTATCATACCACCACTCTTCAATAGAAATAATTTAATATTCTATAATACAATAACAATATCCTATCTTCAGTCACTTGGAGCAAATGTTTGGGCAATTGTTGAAGGAGGTTACCAATATCTAGTCATAGCTCCCACAGATGCAACAACAAAGAAGACATATGAAACCAATGGGAAAGTTGTCAATGCATTATTGGGAAGCCTAACCGAATTAGAATTTTTCAAACTTATGCAGTCAAATACAACAAATGAAATATGGGACAAAATCATCCTAAGCTATGAATGTGATAACAAGGTAAAAAGTGCTAAACTCCAAACTCTCAGAATTCAATATGAAAATCACAGAATGAATAATGATGAAAGTATTTCCAGTTTCTTTCTACATCTAAATGAGATTGTAAATCGTATGATAAATATGGGTGAAGAAATAAAAGAAACAACTTTAATAGAGAAAATATTAAGATATCTAACTCCTAAATTCGAGTCAAAAGTTTCTTCCATTTAATAGAAGAAATATTTGTAGACTCTTACTACTATTCAACTTCACGGGATCTTGACTGCTTTTGGAATGAGAAAAGGAGGTCCCTCAAAAGTCAAAGAAGCCACATTTAAAGCTACTACAAAAGGAAAGGAAAAGGAAGAACACAAGGAGTCAGGGTATGTATCAAAAGAAGATGAGGTAGATTTTGTAAAGAAACTTCAACTTGGTACCGAAAGGTTTAGAGGTAAGTTTCCTTTCAAATGTTTTGCTTGTGGTAGAGTTAGTCATTATGATGCTAAATTTCCTTATAAAGAAAACCATGACAAAGGAAAGGATATTACAAAAGGAAATATTAAATTATTTGACAATAGGAAATGTAATTATACTTGGGAAGATAGTGATGGCTTGTCAAATAGTTAAGAAGGAGAATCTGATCAAGATCTTAAACTTCTCATGGAATTTGAAAGAAGTACTAGTGAGTCTAATGAAAAATTTGTGGATTCTTTAGAAAAATATTTTCTTCAAGAAATTACTCAACTTAAAATGTGCTTCAAGGAAAACAAGTATCCATAGATACTATAAATAATCTACTCATAGAAAAGGAGAATCATAATGAGAAGTTAGAATGTGAAATAGTAAGTCTAAGCAAGGAACTTGAGAAAATAAAAAATATAAATTTTAGATTTTCTAAATGATATGAAATCTTAGATGAAATTATCAAGGTTAAACACTCTCCTCTTATCAAGATAGGTCTTGGATACATTGGTGAAGCATCACAATCCTCAGCCACAACCGGAAGCTATCTAAATGCAACAAAAGTGAGTTAGCAAAGTTTCAATCTTCAATAGAATAATAAAGACACTTCACAAGTAAATCATGTTCACTCTAATTCAAGGATGAAAAATAACATAAGCATCAATCAAAAGGTAAACAACACTAGAAGGTTCTATGAGCACTGAAATTTCTTCTTTAATGAACAATATTTCTCATGTCATAATTTTGGTCGCAAAGCTATTCAATGTGTTGCATACAAAACCATCATGACTAGAGAAGCAAGAAAACAAAGGAATGAGACAAGAATCAAGAAGACTACCTATAAAAATTTCTCTCCTCTTAAATATGAAATTGAATGCTCATTTTTCAATAACTTTTGACATGAGGAGTTTGAATACAGGAACAAATTACATCCAACATCTCAAAACGAGAAAATATCAACAAATTATAAGGTATGGAAAAAGAAGGAGTTACAATCCAAAAGTTGTGGCATAACATTATTTCATGTAGAAGGACAAGAAAAGCAATGGCACATTGATAGCAGATGTTAAAAACACATGGCAGGTGATAAAGATAAACTCATTTCATAAAATGCATTATATAAATAAAATAATGTCACTTTTGGAAATGACTCTTGTGTTGTCATTAAGTGTAAAGGATCTATTTTTATAAAAGAAAAGGTTAAGCTAGTAATGTTATGTATGTTGATGGATTAAAGCATAACTTGTTGATTTTTATCCAAATGTGTGACCAAGGAAATGAGGTGGTCTTCCGATCAAAAGAAAGTGTGGCTCATGAACTTGACATAGAAAATACCATAATAAAAGGAACAAGAATTCTGAACAATCTGTATATATTGAAAGGTAGTGAAGAACAATGTTACCTAGGCAAACCAGAGGAAAACTAGTTATGGGACAGAAGGTTGGTACATCTAATCTTTTCTCAAATAAGAAAATCAAGTAGCCTCAAATATTTTCATGATCTACCCAACATCACCCTACCAGAAAGTACCATATGCAAGTCATGTCAGTTCGGTAAGAAAAACAAATTTAAATTCAATGCCAAATAAGGATCAACAAGTAAGCCTCTTGAACTTATACGTACTGATTTATGTGGACCTGTAAAGAAAAATTCACCTCGTGGAGAACAATACTATATATTATTCATTGATGAATTTTCTAGAATTTTTTGGATCAGTTTATTGAAAGACAAAGATGAAGCATTTGATAAATTTAAGGTCTTCAAAGAATTAGTTGAAAATGAATTAGATCTAAAAATCAAATGCTCGAGATATTATCGAGGAGGAGAGTACATATTTGATGAATTCTTTGATTTATGTCAGAAACATGGCATAAAAATATAATTTTTTGTAGCCAAAACTCCTCAACAAAATGGTGTGGTAGAAAGAATGAATAAAACAATTCAAAAAATGGCTCTTTCTATGTTTGACGAGTTTGGAACTCCTGACACCTTATGGGGTGAAGCTGCACATACCGTAGTAAATCTTCTCAACGAAACTCATGTTCATGTGAATAGTGATAAAATTCCTTATGAACTCTGGTACGATAAGCCTCCCACTGTAAATAATTTTAGAGTTTTTTGAAGAAAATGTTTCATAAAAAATAATGATGAAAAACTTGGTAAGTTTGGAGTTACTCATCTAAAAGTAAAGGATACAAATTCTACAATAAGATACTTCCAAAAATTGTTGAATGTATTGATTTGTGATTGATGAAGCATGCAGAGTTCCCAAAAAGGTGACAACAAAAAAAGAGGATGATGATGATGAATTATTTCCCACATCGAATCACAATGATATAGAATAATAAACTAATGAAGTAGCAGCAGAAGACACATAAAGAAAAGGCTCCTTCTAGTTATGTCCAAAATAATCATCCAAAAACTCAAATTATAGGAGAAAAGGAATCTCGGTATAAACAAGAAGAACCCTGGTAGGATATCCTAATTATCTATCTTTATTATCCACCATTGAACCACAAAATGTAAATCAAGCTAGTAAAGTTGAATGTTGAGTTAAGACCATGGATGAAGAACTTGATCAAATTGAAAATAATAATACTTGGGAATAGGTTCCAAGGCCTCGTGATACAAATATTATTGGGAGAAAAATGGATACTCAAAAATAAGTTGAACGAAAATAGAGAAGTCATTAGAAACAAAGCTATACTTGTTTGTAAAGGATATGCTCAGCAAGAAGGCATAGAATTTGAAGAAACATTTGCACCAATAGCTAGACTTGAAGCCATAAGAATGTTTCTTTCATTTTCAAGTTTTCGACATTTCAAAGTTTATCAAATGGATGTAAAATACACTTTCCTTAATGGATATCTAGAAGAAGAAGTATATATTGAAAAACCATAAAGATTCAATTTTGGGAATGATGAAAACCTTGTATGAAAACTCAAAAAGGCTTTATATGGGCTCAAACAAGCTTCGCGAGGATGGTATTATCGTGTTTACAATTATCTTCAACAAAAATACTTCACAAAAGGATTCAAAAACAACTTATACACAAAAATTGAGGATGATAAACTCCTAATTATTGTTTTTTATGTTGATGACATCATCTTTGGGAGTGAATAAGAATCTTTGAGTCAAAAAATTTCTTCTGTTATGCAACAATAATTTGAAATGTCTTTACTCAGGGAAATAACATATTTTCTTGGTTTACAAGTGCAACAAGAAAAAATGACATATTTTTCTCACAAACAAAATATCTCAAGGATATTCTGAAGAAGTATGGGATGGAAGACTGCAAACCTGTATGTACTCCCATGATGATAGGATGTAGCCTTAGTTCTCATGATAATTCTCCCATAGTAAACCAACCAGAGTACAAGTATATGATTGGAAGTCTTCTTTATCTAACAAGTACTAGACCAAATATCATGAATGCAGTTGGGATTATTGGACATTTCCAATCCAATCCAAGGGAATCACATCTTCAGGCAGTCAAGAGAATATTCAAATATATCCAAGGAACCCAAGACTTTGGTCTATGGTATCCTAAAGATGTAGATCTTACTCTTCATGCTTACACAGATGCAAACCAAGATGGAAATGTTGATGACTGGAAAAGAACTAATGGAGGTGCATTTTATATGGCGCCCTGATTGGTATCTTGGTTCAACAAGAAAAAAAGTTCCATTGCCTTATCTATAGCGGAAGAAGAATATGTGGTTTTGTTGCATCTTGTTTCACATAAATTCTCTAAATGATACATACATTACAAGATATTCAAATAAAATATTCTTCACCCATTTCCATCCTATATGATAATAAAAGTGCTATTAGCATTTCGAAAAGTCTTGTTATTTACTCCAAAACCAAGAATATTCCTATTAAGTATCACTTTCTACGAGAACAAGTTCTTGAGAAAATGGTTAAATTGGAGTATGTTCCCTCCACAGAACAAGTTGATGATATATTTACTAAAACTCTCCCCAAATAAGCATTTGAATATCTCAGACAGAAACTGGGAGTTGTCTATATCTTATTCTACAAGTGAAAATTCAGAAGGTTGCTCTCTCTACATGGGTTTCATGAAGTATAGTCACGTATATACGTGAGTTTCTTTGCAGAAAATCGCCTATGTTTTTCTATGACATAAAAACGGTGGGACAGACTCAAGAACAGACTCTGACATGTTGTCGACATTTATGATTTGATTGGTCTAGTTTTGATGGGTACAATATACTTATATGTTATTGAGTTATTATTTTCTCATTGATCTTTATCTAATTTATGAATATGATTTGATGAATGAGTTGTTGACAATGAACATGTAGCATAGGTTTAGGTGGAGCATTAGCCTTGTAGAGTATAATGCATTGTTGGCATTATGGTTGGTGAATTGTGTTCAATGATCTCTTAATATTCATGTGTTTTGGTATTGGTTATAAAAGTCATATCTATGATTTGATGTAAAGCTCATGTTGAGACCTATGATGTAAATATTGTCACGTTCAATCATATATGGACTTTTAAGGTCATGTCAAATATGTAATCCCACTTGGTTGGGTGGTTGTGTCAAATATGCAAACCCGCTTGGTTAGATGGTTGAGTAAAATATATAACCCCACTTGGTTGGGTGAGTGATGTGTGTATGAGTCCTTGGTGATAGGAAAGGTCCTACTCAGTTGAGTTATAGAGTCATGTACTTCATTGAAAATCTTTCTCAAGATTCAACATGTGCTCAAGGGGATCATGGTTAGTATAGAACAGATCATATCTACAGAGCTCTTGTATTCAACATCGGTCTGCCCTTTTCTCTTAATTTTAAATGGGGAGAGTATCTTGGTATTTGAATAATTCTTATGTTGATGTGTCTAACATGCAATTACAGGTTTTGGTGATCAAACACCAACATGGTTTCCATCAAGTCCAAAGGGGGAGATTGTTGGCAGTATGATGCATGTGTTTTCCTTGATGGTAACCCACTTGTAGCATAACAAGTATATGGTAATTGGATGAGTTCAAATATCAATTCACAGGCACAGAATGATGGAACAAAATGAAAGAACGATGGGACAGAGGTTTGCATGTCAGAATCAGAAGTTTGGTAAAGGTGAATATTTGAAGAAATATATGCAGGTTTTTCAAGGCCAAGTCGCGTATACACATGAGTATAAATAAGAAAAGTCATGTACATGCTGGCACACTAATTTAATAATTACAAGGGTCTTTACCATGGTATTATCCCACAGTATTAAGCACAGTAATGGTTATTTGATCCCGTCCAATATTACCACCGGCACTACTGTGGTTTTGGTTCATGGTATTAGCTAAGGTTCAAGCTATATAAGGTGGAGAATATCAAAGTGTTAAAGTCTGAATGTGAAAGGGTTTTTGATGAATATTTCAATCTAAATTATATTTGCATTGTAAGGGCCATAATTGATATAGATATCAAATAACTATGCACTAATGAAAACAATGATGGATTAGGATCATGAGACCTGAAATAACTTTTCATTGTATGATCTGATCATGGATTGACTAGATCCAAGTATTGACACATGTTTTTATCTATGAATATTATGATCTAGGTCTTTCTAAAGTTCTAAAGAGCTACGCAATTTTAGGTCAAAAATTCCAGATATGTATGTAGGTTGGTCTCGGTAAAGTCGCATATACACGCGGGTTTGTTTCATCAAATTCGCATACATAAAGGAAGGGTTTATGTTTATAAAAGATTGATAAACTTGATCATTTTTTTGTATCTATGTTGTCTCTCAATGATGCATTCATGTTGATCTAGGTTGAATGTTAATGTCTGAAGTAGATCTGGTTGAATAATGAAGTTGAATATGGTTATATGATCTATTGATTAAAAATATTATTGATGTTGCTAATTGTATGAGGGTTCTGTAAGCTAACAATATATATTAAAAATAACTTTGGTCAACTCTATGGTTTTTCATAATAATAGGTTTTTGGTATATTAACATCTATATGTAGGTTTCTCAACATAAAAATGTGTACACACGCGGATTTCCTTAATTGAAGTCGCTTATACATTTTGGCATATGAATGACCAAGATTGTAGTTTATTTTGTGTGTTTATGTAGTACTTTGAGTTTAGTTATGTGTTCTGGTTACATTGATCTCATTTTTCTGGTTTATTTATGTAAGTATTTTCTTTAGTTGATCTACAAGCCGTGATGTATTAAAGCAAGTGGATCGAGTGTGAGAATTTATGAAACTTGGTCCACGGATGGTGGTGAGGGTTGGAGCCTTCAGTAAGGAAGTCAAATATTCTTGAAAATAGTAGTTGGTGATCAAATCAAGGGGATGAAGCTCCCTTCTAGTGGTTTCTGGTAAACGATATCAAGGGGTTGGAGCTCCCTTCCAGTAGGAGTTGGAGAATGAGTGAAGGTTGTGGCCTTGAGCAGGTGGCCACCTGCGTACTGCCATGAGTCTGCACCAAAACATGAATGTGACAAGTTTTTCACATTAATAAGATAGAATATTGAGACAACAACAACGATGGTTTTCTACCACATTGGGTTTCCACCTTAAATCCTGTTGTTCATGTGTGTTGCTTATGTTTGATGCTTTATTCTATTCTTAATGTACATGCTTAATTCTTATCAAATACCCGATGAATCTCTTGCATTATGATTAAGTTAAATAGATAAATAATTAGTTATTTTACAAGTTTACTAGGCATGCGCTAGTTTCTTTTATAGCAATCGCATAAATATGCGAGTTGGGTTCAATAAAGTTGTGTACGGATTTCATAAAAGAAAATTAGTATTGTAATTTTTAAAATACCAATTCACCCACCCACCCCCCCCCCCCCCCTCCTCTCAGTAATTTTTCCCAACACTACATTGTATATATTCATTTACTTTTTAGTGCTGCATGTTTGGGTAGTTGATTATCAAAATTTCAAGCCCGAAGTGAAGGCCCTGAAATTTTGGTGGCTTGATACCATTTTTTAGTTTGAGTCACTTTGAGTCAGTTTGGATTTATGTCAAAAATTCAATAATCCCAATGGATAAGGCATTTGGTATATGGTTTTCTTGGCACCTCATGGGGATAAAGAAGAAATTGTCAAAGTTTGAGGTTTTGTACGATTAAAAAAAAAATTCTAGAGGGAAAAATATCCATGTTCATACTTGTTTACACATTTTGGAGCCATAAAATAGCTCATAAGTCAAAAAAAGATGTTACAACCATGGATCGTTTCATTTCCTCGTTTCCTTTTTGGAAAATTAGAGTGTTGCGAAGTGCCAGGCATTGTGCTTCCCAGCATACCTTTTTTTGGACGAGTTTACTAAGTCTAAAGTTGATATAATTTGTTTTAATGGTTTTAGTAATTTTAATAAAGAATTCAGTGGCTCATAAGCTCGATTTTGGGCTGATAAATTAATGTAAAATGCTTAGAAAAGATCTAGTTATGTAGTTCCTAGCCTTTAGGAGTAAACTTATTTTCATTGTAGAAGTTAGAAACTAAAATATTAATGAGGAATTCAGCCCCTGGAGGTGGAAAATGACTCATTTTGGCCTATTTATGATATTATTGTAAATGAGAAGAGGGTTGGTAAAGTTAAGGAGAAGAGGCATTGCATTGCACTTATTTTTTACATATTTTTACAGTGAATGAAATACAGAGGTGGAATTTGCAGGGATTATTGAGTTAGTTTCCTTTGGAGATTTTCTTGCTTTCTTTGTAAGTTATATTTTATCACAAATAATGATTTAAATGTATATATTATTTTTTATTTAAAACAAATATTTGATTTAGAATTCACTTCAAACAGTGCTCTACTTCAGTTTTTCTATACATCTATGTTTTTTGCTAAATGACAAATAGAATTCATATTTATGCTTGATGCTCTTTCTTCATTTTCCATTTTTTCTTCAATCACCCTCCTACAATGAACTAAAACTAAAAATATTTAAAGAGACTACCTAACTTGCCCCTGTCAAATATCCATTTTCTCTTCATTTCATCACTGCAAACTTAATCAACTAGACATGACTGTATTCCCAATGGATTTGTCTCCTTCCCTACCAGAAAACCTTTGAAAATCATACCCTATTAAGAACTATACCTAGCCTAATATTTGAATAATTGAGCTTCATAGACAGAGTGAGACCTATCCAAGGCTAGAAGGGCTAGATTGTAGCCTTAAAGTGGTTTGTGGTCACCTTTGTAATTCTTTCTCAACCTAAAGGAAATTATAGAGAGCTAAGAATGTGTACATGAATTTGGCGAAAACAAGGGTATGACTTTGTGAATTTTCAAGTGTAATTCATGAGAAGTTCCATTACATAAAGGGAAAGAGAGTGGGCCCCTTAGAATTGTGTAATATTACCTAGCTTAAAATGGACACACGAGAAGTAAATGAATCATAAGTTAACCTCCAAAACAATTCACAAGATAACCATGATCCAAATAACATAACAACACGCATTCAAAAATATTCATACGAAGGAAAAAAAAATAGTTCATAAGCGTGAACATAAGTGAAATAACACATATCACAAATATAACATGAATAGTCTTACTATATCCATAACATATGCATGAACACACGTCGACTCCAAGCTATTATTAAAAGTGAAAGTTACAGACATGCATTTATAATTGAAAAAACACTAGCCCCAATAGTGGAACATGAATCCAACACTTTCTTCTCCAAAGAAAGATAATCCTTCTATGCTAAAGGAGAATCCAAGGCTCTCAACAACACTCTCAAGCTTTCGATCCTAAGCTAAAATCCCTATACGTGAGTTATGAGGGTATATTTATAACATATTAGATGTTTATACATCTCCCTTTGTGACATTTGGACTTCCATCATGACTCTTTAACTTCTTTTGTCTTTTTTCTAACTAGTGACCTTTCATATTCCACAATTAACACTTGGACTTCCCCTTACAAATTTATTACAAATACACATATAAGGAAAAATTGGGTAGAGTCTAATCAAACAAGCCTGATAAGAAAAAATAACACATTAAGCTTGAGTTTGAGGAAAATCTAGTTTAGCAGCTTCGACTGTAGACCTTCGGTCACATAGCAATGCCAAGCTTTGTACTGTGCAATTTTGTGATGGGATCAGGCTAAAAGTGAATTCTAGCCTCCTTTGCATCTATGTATATTGTCTTGGATCCAATTTGTGTTTCCTTCTTCAAAAAGAGCAACATGGTGTTGATCTTAGCAGGGCCACCAATATACTTCTGCATACCATGTTTTTAACCTCCAGGTCCCCTTTGGTAGCAATCTTCTTGAAATGGTCCAAGTATTCTTCAAATTATTATTTGACCTTATTTTTAACTTTAACTGCGGTGAGTGTGCCGAATGAAGGGATATTGTGAGACTTCACCATAGAATACACATGATTATAAAACCATTTATAAGAGGACAAAATGTTGGTAATAGAGGTGCTAAGCTATTTTTTGCTTTCTATAAGCATCTGAACTTCATATTTTTCCATCTCAGCTTGTTTTCTTATCTTCTTTACCAACTAAGGTGGTCCACCTCTATATTTCATTCCCTATTCATGCACTGTAGTGATAAATTCTTGAACAACCTTGAGATCTTTTGCATTCTCTCTTGATTTTTGTTGTATGTCGTGCAAGGGAACAACTAATTTGTGCATGGTGACTAACTCTTCATAGAGGTTCCTCATGGTTTCTCCTAGAGCTAATACTTCACCAAGTATAGTTTCCTTAAGTTCTTCCAGGTACACCTATGTAGGAGCTTCTTTCTAAACCTCTACGTGGAGTTGTTCAATCTATTTCCTTGTAGCTTCTAAATTCTTCGTCATTTGTTTATTCTTGGCCATCAAATACTCTGTTTTTGACTTGTAGGCTCCTACGAAGGCCAATTTGGCTATGAAAATCACTTTGGGATTCTTCTTGGTGTCCATCACAATCACCTTTTCCTTGATAAAAGCAGGATGTGTGAGATTGTCCCAAAAATTCTTCTTTCTAGCTTGAACAATTTTCTTCTGAAGTTTTTTGTAAGTCAAGGTGAAAATTTCCATAATCAGACCCTCATCAAGAGGAGAAATTTCCTCTTCTCCATTTGGAGCTTACCCTTTTTTTGGAGAAGGGGGAGACTGAGTCGTGATCTACTGTGTGCAAGGCATGAGATTGGCATCTTCATTTTTCTTCTTTGGATCTACCTCCATGTCTCGAATTTCTATCAAGTCTTCAATCTCTTGGGAAATGTATTTTTCCTATTTTTTCTTTCTTTCTTCTTCTAGTATATAATTATGCTCTTCTTCCTCGGCTCACTTCAACATTGTTTCTTCATATTATTTTCTCCTCATCTCTTCCTCTTGCATCTACCTCTCTTCTTGTTCCTTTTTCTCTTCTTCTTCCTTCTGACTTAACTCTTCCTCTTTCCTCTTTTGTTTATTACTTATCTTTGTTTCCATGGCTGCTTTCATGATATTTGAATCTGATTTATATTCGTGGATCTACTCCTCTACTGGACTACGTGCAACCTTCCTTTTATACTTTATGCTTACTGGGTTGTGCTTAGTTGATGTTCTTTCTTCCAGAGTGGCTTCCAGCTCTGGATTCGCATGTGATGGACCTGCAAAGATGACTAGTGCACGGGGCATAGATGCATTATAAAATTTCTTGATATTTTCCTCCTCTGGTCTAGAATAAGTCTTTCTTGGCCAATTGAAATTTATATTTACACAATGTTGCATGAAAACATTTCTACGATCATACAAGTGGTACTCTGTAAGACCAAACTCCAAGTTATTCAACTCATTACCTTCGGCCTCTACAAATTTCATATTGTTAATTTCGTATGATCCAACCTGTAAAGGAAATGTGGGCCAAGGTGCTTTGTTCCCCCTTTTCAAGACTCCTAATAAACCTATGGAAAGATGATAAGAAACCTCCTGCATGACCAATTTGTCAGTCATATACCAAGGTAGAAGATGTGATGAATTATTACAACCAAACACCCTAAGGTAAGTGCCATTAGGTGAGGCAAACCAATCAGAAAGTTTTTTTACTGCTTCCATAGCCTCACACGACATGCAAGGTGGGTCTTCCTCAAAGATCATTTGGTACAATAATATGAGGAAGTTACTAGTCATATTCTCTATGACTCCTCTATAGCTTCACTCTGAAAGAAACTTGCAGTAAATATACAAAACTAGATCCTTTGATGTCCAAGTCTATTTCATTCTAAGAAAAATAATTATGGGTACATATCCCATCCAAAAATTATGCATACATATATAATATTTCATGTTTTCCCCTGGGAGGATACTTTTCATTGGTTACATTGATCAACAATTGTTGGGAAAACAAATTCAACCAGTTAAATATCTTTCCTTCATTGACAATTTGATGCAAAATATACGCCCAACATTCAGGAAATATATTGGTACTCTTTTGACCATAGATTTGGCAACATAAAACAATCAAGTACTAGAACATTTTCCTCAAATATTTGGTCTTGTATGTGTTGCTAGGTGTCTGGAGGAGCTTGGATGGCTCTTTCACACAGGATTTGACAACATCCTTAGTGCTCAAGTAACTGGTGACCACATAGAAATGAGAATCCATGTATGCCTCTTGTTTTGGTAACTGATACATGATATGAATGTCATGGAAGAGATATGAAACCATACATTTTCCATTAACACGGTTGAGGATCATTCTCTTTGTATCAATGTGTGGAAGGATCCACTTGATGATATTTGCACAAGGGAAATATGGATAACTACATGCAAATTTATGAAGTATTTACCCATGTACATTTATGTAAAGCTCTTTGTCTTAAATATCTTCTTTGTAACTAGTTGTTTTGAATGTGTATTTCATTGTGTGCCTTGTGAAATTTGAATATTTCTCAATGAAGAGTTGAGTGTCTAACAGAACAAGCATGGTTACATGGGTACTGTCAACTACTTCACCGATGCTACTCTCTGTGGTGTCTTTTGAGGTTGATATCTTTGGAGGCATTATGAAGGAAACACATAAAAGAGAGATAAGCTCAAAAAGCTACACTACCTATATCACAAGATGCACTCATGGAAAAGACAAATCAAATCAAGCAAATCAGTTCATTATCAAGAATAAAGCAGCATCTCAGTCACTGGAGAGAAGGATTGTGCAGTTTCTAGGATCAAATGTGTAGACTAGTCTCAAAAAATGTGCACTACACAATATCAAAAGGCAAGGGAGGAGCTTGAAGCTTGAGACTATGCTCAGTTGGGAAGTCTAAGGGAGGATAATATGTATTTCATGTTAGTTTCTACAGCATCGGATGTGTTCTAGCCACAAAATTTGGTGAAGAGGCTAAAATACATGATATATTCAAAACCCAGAAATCGTTTCTGGAAATTACACCTAGAAATGACTTAATTAGATTATTAACCTATTTTTTAATGTTTCCTAAGTCTAAACTCAGGAAAAATTGTTAATTAATCAGAATTAATTATGTCAAGGGGAGAACTCTCTAGAAACTCACACAGATTGATCTAGAAATTATCTGAGTCATCGATTAATATTTAATCTTGGTCGTTGGAGTCCCACCATGAAGACATAAGAAGGGATCGATGTGGTGATGGAGAAGACACCAATGCAGATACTCAGTTGCCCAGGTAGTTTGATTTTCTCAGTAGCAGAGACACAACAGGAAAGATAGAGCCAGTGGGTGAGTAGCAGGTGGTAGAGGTGGTTAGCAACATTCTAGGAGGAATATTTACAGTTTTGGAGAAGCAGTAAGAGGAAGGTAAAAATTTCCAAAGGGTATCCATAAGTACTGTGTAGAGGTTGATGCAAAAGGATCTGTGTGAGGCTAGGGAGGAAATTTCAGGGGAAAAAATTAGCTGTGAGGTGAGAGAAAATTATCACAATAATTTCTCATTATTTCTCTTCATATTAGATTGCCAATAGAGAATCTAAATTATTGTACTTATAATTGCTACTAAAGAATAATAATAAAACCCTAATCTTTTGCATCAGTTTTCCCACATTGGGTTTTTTCGAGGATAGTTGTCTAAAAATAATTGTGTCAAAATTCTAGTGGTTGAGCTAGAATTTCTCATGTTTCAGTATTTTATTTTCCGTAGTATTTTTATGGTGAAAATTTCAGTTGTTATTTTATTCATTGTTGTCATAGTAAATAAACTGCATAATTAAATTTACAGTTAGGATAATAATTTCCAATTGCATCAATAAATGAAAAATTCACATGGTATCAGATTTGGTTTACCATATTGGTAGCTCAGATCGAAGAAGCAGAAATTTCTCTATTCAGAGGGAGAAAAAATAGAAAATTTTCAGAGGTTCCGTAGATTTCCTAGTCAAGTCGCATGAGTTTCTTGAGAATTTTATTTTCAGTTGCAGGTGGCGGAAAAGATCAATTTTACGAGATTAGTAATTATAGCAGGTAGAGGGAGCGAAAACAGAGTTATTTTCGAGAGCATATTACTAATTTGTGGCATATAGGGTTTTGCAGTAGTTTGTAGTAGCCGAATAAATACCGAGGGGAAGAGGAATAGCACACAATATGGTCATGGATAAATTAGACATCTAGGGAGCTTCATAATTCTCTTCCATATTAGAGTATGAATTTGCTTGCTTATTAGGCTCAGCTTCAGAGGGTTACTAGTATATAAAAATGGAGTGTTATATCATATGATAGGGGATAGAGAATATTTCTATAGCTACAAGGAGGGCAAATGACTTCCATATTACGATGGGAAATAGAACAAAATGTACTCGAGTAAGGAGAGGTACCATTGATTTTCAAAGGGTTCAAGAGCAGGCACCAATGCTAGAGATGCACTGCATGTGCCAAGATTGGGTATGAACCTAATTTTAGTCTCCCAATTATAGGATAAAGGATGTGATATCCAGTTCGTAGGGAAGAAAGTGTTTGTCAAAAACTCAAGTTGGAAGAAGTTAAGACATATTGGAATCCAAAGCAATAGATTGTATAGGTTCCATCTCAACTCTCCAATGGCACTGATAGGTAGTGAAAATAGCAATTGGAAGGAACATAATGAGTTATGGCATAGGAAAATGGGAAATATACACCATGGAGCAGTTAATATTCTCAAGGAAATAGTAAAGGAGGTTCTAGAACTTGGTACAGAACATGATGATGTGTGTAAAGGATGCGTACTTGGGGAGTATGCTAAGCTAACATTCCCAAGAAGGGAAAACTAAGTAGATGGTGTGTAGGGCTTATACATTCAGATATTTATGGCTCAATGTTCACTATATATCTCATTAGTGTTGAATACTTCATCACCTTTATTGATGACCATTCTAGGAAAACTTGGATCTACTTCTTGAATACCAAAGATGAGGTCTTTGAACATTTTAGAGACTTTAAGGCTCTCATGGAGAATTTGACAGGGAAGAATATCAAGGTGCTTCACTTAGATAATAATGGAGAATATATTAATAAAGATATCACAGATTTATCTTTATCATCCCCAAAGGGAAAGGACAACTGAGTATAATCCACAGCAGAATGAGGTAGTGGAGTAGAAAGATAGAACCATAGTTGAGGCTGCAAAGGAAATTTTATATGACCAGGATTTGCCTTAGTTTCTATGGGTAGAGGCATGTAACATGCTAGTGTATATTCATAATAGGACTCCTCATAGAGCATTGGGGAAGAAAACACCAGATTGGGTCTTCACAGGAAAGAAACCTGAAGTTAGTCGCTTCAGGATATTTAGAAATGTTACTTACTACCACGTGTCAGATGAGAAGTGCACCAAATTGGATCAGACTATAGAGAAGGTGTTTCTCAATGGATATAGTGAGACGTACAAGGCATATAGGATCTATATTCGTAGAAACAGGAATATTGTGGTGAGATAATATGTAAAGTTCATGGAGGATATAGCTTTTAAGAGATCTCATGAGATTCCTATAGGTGATCACACTCATCCAAATGAAGCTCCATTGGTCCAACCATAGGGGAAGCGAGTGGGACCACCATTGGGGTAGTCACATGGATCTAGTACAGTGACCAATACTATCATTTCATAAGGAGCAGGAAATTCAGTGAGATCTCAAGAGATGAAGAAACAAGGGCAAGATGAGGATCTAGTAGAGCCTACAACTACTAGTGGTCAAGCCAACAAAGAGGTTCATCATACATTGAGATATGCAAAGGAGTTCTTTGGAGTTCCTAGGAAAAACAAGAGAGAGCACAGAAATCCTGAAAAATATCAAGCATTGGTATTTTAGGTGGCATAACCTTCCAACTTTCGGTAATTTGTACAAAATCAGGTGTGGGTAGATGCCATGGTAGAAAAATAAAAATCTATCATGAAAAATGATGTTTTGGAGGTGGTGTTAAGGCTTGAGGATAGATCAATTGTAGGCTCTCATTGGATCTACAAAATAAAGTATGTTGTAGATGGAAGAATGGAGAAGTACAAGGACAGGTTTGTGGAAAATGGTATGCACAAAAATAAGGGATAGATTATGAAGAGACCTTTTCCCCAATTTCCAGATACACCTCTATTCAGTTAGTTATATCCCTAGCAGCTCAGATGGGGTGGTAGATTAACCAGATGGACGTCAAGACAACACTCTTGAAAGGGGAGATAGAGGAAGAGGTTTAGATTAAACAGCCAGATGGATTTGATACTCATGAGTGGCACACTCATATGTTAAAATTGAAGAAAGATCTATATGGTCTCAAGTAGGCTCTTAAGGCATGGTATGGTCAGATCGATAGCTACTTGCAATAGATGGGATTTGTTAAGAGTGACATAGATCCCAACGTTGACTATTTTATGGTAGAGGGTGAGCCATTCATCCTATTATTGTACGTGGATGATCTTTTCTTAACAGTATCATCAGGGCTCATAAAGGACTACAAGAGGAACTTTGCAGCAAAGTTTGATATGAAGGATTTGGGGTTGATGCACTATTTCCTAGGTTTGGAAGTGTGGCAGAAGGACAAAGAGATATTCCTTGGGCAGGAAGATATGCTGCAACTATTTTGAAGAGGTTCAAAATGCAAGATTGTAGACCCATGTTTATTCACATGATCACCAACTGGAAGAAGATAGAATAATTAGATGACAAGGATGTTGACCCTACCTTGTATAGACTACTTATCGACTCTCTCATTTATCTATTCAACACTAGACCAAATATTTTATTTGCAGTGAATAACCTCAGTAATTTTATGGTAGAGTTGAAGAGGGTACAATGGGTAGTAGTGAGGCATATTTTTATTTATTTGCACAATACATGCGAGTATGGGTTGAGATATACTCGAGGGGATGATGTCAAACTATGTGGAATCAGAGATGCAGATTGGGTAGGCAGTTCAGTGGACAAGAAACATACCTCTGGGTATTGCTTCAATGTTATATCAAGGATGGTTTATTGGTGTAGCATGGAGCATAAGTTGGTAGGATTGAGCTCTACAGAAGTAGATTATATGGCAACAAGCACAACGATGTTGGAAACTATATGGCTACGAAATCTGCTAGTAAGCTTGTTCAGGAAGAGGATGGGGGTGACCAGTGCCTAATGTGATATTGAAACTTGCATTAAGATCTCTGAGAATCGAGTGTTTCATGACAGGTTGAAACACATAGATATTCAATTTTTTATCATCAGATTTTGTGTACAGTGTGGGGTAGTCTAGCTACAGTATGTTCCCATAAAAGAGCGGGTTGCAGATATAATCACAAAAGCTATAGGGAGAGATAAGTTTTTCTATTTCAGAGAACATATGGGTATGGTGGAGAATATGTTTCAGTAGCATGGAAAAATTATTTCAGAGGCTTCTCAATTTCAGTTGTTCCAGTTGAAGCAACAACAAATGAGAGGGATTTGCAACACATATGCAGAGTTGGTAGCAGTATAGCAGGGTCAACAACACATATGCAACATCATAGTTACACAATGGTTGGTGGGTAGTAGTAACCAGACATCAGCAACATAACAGGAGGTGATACAGAGACAAGGTCTTGTGGCAGAATGTCCAACACTATAGAGAACATAATCCTCATTGAGAGGGAGTGTTATTTTCTATATCATCAAACAAGTTCTAGCCACGAAATTTACTAGAGAGGCTAGAATACATGATATTTCCAAAACCCATAAATTATTTATGGAAATTCCAACTAGAAATGACTTAGCTAGATTACTAACCTATTTTTTAATGTTTCCTATGTCTAAACTTAGGAAAATTGGTTAATTAATCATAATTAATTAATTCAAGGTGATAACTCTCTAGAAACCCACACGAATTGATCCAAAAATGATCTGACCCATCTATTAATATTTAATCTTGGTCATTGGAGTCCCAACATGAAGACATAAGAAGGGATCAATGTGGTAATGGAGAAGACACTAGTGCCGATACTCAATTTCCCATGAAATTCAATTTTATCAATAAAAAATTCTCAACATAGAAGATAGATCCAATGGGTGAGTAGAAAGTGGTAGAGGAGGTTAGCAACATTCTATGAGGAAGATTTCTAGTTTCGGGAGAAGCATTAAGAGGAAGGATGAAATTCCCATAGGGGCTGCATAAGTATTGCGCAGAAGTTGACGTAGAAGGATTTGTGTGAGGATATGGAGGAAATTTCAGGGGCATAAATTGGTTGTGGGGTGAGAGAAAATTCTCACAATAATTTTACCATTATTTATCCTCAGCTTATATTGTTAGTAGAGCATATAAATTATTGTATTCATAATTGTTGCTAAAGAATAATAATAAAACCCTCATCCACTGCACTGATTTTCCCACATTGGGTTTTTCGAGGGACAATTGTCCAAAAATAACCATGTCAAAATCCTTGTGTGTTTGCTAGAGTTTTTCGTATTTCATTATTTTATTTTCCCAATATTTTTTTATGGTGAAAATTGCAATTGTGATTTTATTCATTGTTTTTTGTAGAAAATAAATTGCATAATTAAATTTACTGTTAAGAGAATAATTTTTGGTTGCTGCAATAGATGAAATTTTCAAATTCTACAGTCTAAGTGGAAAAAACTAAGTCTTGGGGAATGGTACTACACAATGCACAGTTGGAAAAGCTAGCGACTATGCATTGCATAGTCTTAGAGGCAAAGCATTAAGGTTGAGCCTTGATGAAGTGAATTGCACAATTGGGAAGGACAGCAATTGGTCATGATTGAGCATATCTGCTCGAGAAGGAGAGTAAAAATCATCAAATCTGAATGGTGGGACAAGAAGGAATGTATATCATCATTAATGGAGGTTATATCAGTGAAAAATAAGTACCATAAATAAGCATGCAAAATGAAAAACATACATGCACAAAATGACCTAGCAACGACAATTGTTAGTAGGAAAAAATAAAGAAGTTGATGTGACACTTGTAAAATTTTAACGATGGACTGAAACAACACTTGTGAAAGCTAATAACAGTTAAAACTCCATCTACTATGAAGATAAATAGGAAAAATAACAAGCATAAAAGAAGAAGCAAAAAAAAAAGAAAAAAAAAGAAACACATGAAAAAATTAACAAGAAAAATGTCGCAACTAAGTGGAAATATCCTTCATCTCGTTGTGCCACTTATCAGACATTAATTGTGCATTCCATATTTTCTAGGGATGGAATCTTTGATTTTTTTTGAAACTTCCATTCGCACTAGCAGAAGGGGTTGTGAAATTCCTAGCAATAAGGGATTGTGTAGTTCACTACCTCAGTGAATTGCATTTTTTTCTATCTGAGAGAGAACTCAACACATTTTATTTTCTTAAGGGCTCCTTTTATTCAAGGATTGCACAATTATGATCCTCAAGGCCTAGCACTGTTTCTAGAGATATTGGATCACGCAATTCAAATAGGGAAGAGTGGAAGTAGGTGCAAACCAAGGCAAGATAAGGCTTGTGTTATAAAATGATCAATTAATATCAAAACAACTTAGTAAATTCATCCGAGGAACTGCATGAACAGTTAAGTATTCATAATGAGAATGAATACTTGATGATATTAAAAGTTAGGTCCTTAAGGACAGAAGGTAGGCTCGAGAATCAAGCAATAGGAAAAAAATTTGAGGGGGGTTGTATCATCTAGGACAATTCCATGGACTCAGGATGTACCCTAGCTTTTCCAAGGGCTTTTGAAGGGTTAAATAATTTAGTTTGGGTTTGAGATTCATATCATTGCATTCTCCTTGGAAATATGTTTCTAGTGATATGTGGTACGTTGCATGGTTCCTTCTGGTTTGAATTTAGGGACCTAAGTTATTGGGATAGAACCCCATAAGAGTGTCACTTGGCTTATTTCCATTGGTTGTAGGCATAAAAATTTAGGCATAAGAATTCCTTGTCATATCTTGTGGAAGAATCACCTTAAGAAAAATAATCACAAGTGTCTCACACCTATAGGCCTAAATATTCACCTTAAAATCAACAGTCTTAGGGCTTAAGTAAGTTAATTATTAATGAATTAACTTTATAAAAATAAAAAATAAAATATGTTTAAACCTGCTAAAACTACTCCAACATCCATCTTGAAAAGCCCCTCACTTCCGTAACCAAAAACTATAAAAGGAGAATCATCATAATTTACCTCATATCAACTCTCAACAAATTTTTCTACCTCTGAAATTTTCAACAAGTGTAAGGAGCTCTGAGGGGAAAGAACAATTTAGACCTTCTGAGACATAAGAAAATGAGTTACAAGGGTTTATTTATATTTGGTTCTTGGTCTGCAAAGGTATGCTTGATCTCTAGTTTTGTAACTTATCCCTTATGATTTTTGGCTCTCATTTCCAGCTTTGAAATAACTTAGAAATTTGACCAGGGTTTGGCTTAGAATTATATGCTCGCAATATGATTAATTGGTTTTGCATTATTTGTTCTAAATTTTTGACTTGGACCTCAATTGGGTACCTATCTCTAAGGCAATGAAGTACACTTTAGTCCAAATATTGGACAGAGGACCCCTTGAGGAAATTTTTTGAGAAACACTCCGCCGATCGAGGAGAAAAGTGCAAAAAAAAAAAATCTAATTTAGAGTCTTAGGGGCTTTGGGGTGGGTCTAAGACCCTTATTTTTTAAAAGGATGGGAATATTTTATATATGTTGATATCTACCCATGGTTTTCGGACCATGGTATTATAAATTTAATACTATATAAGGATTATATGATAGTCTTGAAAGATATGTAATATATGATGCATATGTGATGCACTTGGATGTAATATTTTCTTGAGTCTGTATTTTGTGGGTTGGGTTAGAGGAAAGGCCCAGGAATTTGAGTGTGCTGAGACATTAGGAAGTCTGCAGTTGAGTGTGTGGAGACCTTAGGAAGTCTATAGCTGAGTGAACATACCCCATGCAGCTGAGGGTGCAAACCTCTGCAACTGAGTGCACATGGTGGAATAGATTGTATTAGGGAAATATGAGCATTAATGAAATATTTTTGAAGAAAAATTTTTGTTTTGAGTTGAAGAGTTTTATTTAATTGCATCTTATGTTATATGTGTTGTTTTGCTTATAATTTCATCATGAAGTCCTATTTAAGGTTATATATAATTTTTTATGCTTGTTAAAGTAAGATTTTGCAGTCTTCAAGGTAGTTAAACAAAAGTGTTGAACTGTGACTGTATAACTAGTATATTTGTTCTATAAAGCTCTATCAAGTACTGAAATGAAGATAATCCCTAAAGCCACACTCCATTTTCCCTTTGGATGCAAAAACCTAGTTCTAGCATCCCCCTATATTGCCTCAGGTGAGACTTCAGTTTGTGGAACAGATTGTTGTCGAAAGGGCTGGTAATAATGGGTTTTGTTAGTTCACGCAACCATATCTAAACTTGGGTCTAAGCCCCATCAAGCCAACAAATGGTTCTGTTGCTGGTACCACGATCTGACTGAGGGATATGTGGATGTGGCATACATCTAAGAAATAGATTCAAGACTGGGTAGATCTAAAAGAACGTGAATTTTATACGCAAGAAAATAGAAATCCACGCCTATCTATTGAAAGCTGGTTGCAGACGTATATGTTTACAGATCAACATGAGATATTTTTCTCACCATTTTCTAGCAAACTACATGAGTGGTTATCAATACTATCTGAACAAATGACCCATTTTAACTATAGGTCTACTGCGTGGACTCCCGAGATGATCAAGAAAATGAAGGGGACTAATAATGAGATCGCAAGGGTTGTTGATTATTGGATCGATAGTATCCTTGGAGGTATTATTACTAAGTTCGCAATCGATACATCTATATCCTCTAATGAAGCTGAGATAAAAATTTTCCGAAGTCCCACGAGGTAAGCACTTGAATTCATTGAATTTTTGGATTAAGATTACATTGTGTGAAAAGGGTGTACTCTGAATGAAATCAGATTGATGTTCAGAGGAAATAAATACCAAAACTATGTGATGGAGTAAGAGATTTATGGTAGATAATAATAATTACGTTGTGTCTGAGTACAACCCACTGTTTGGGTTTGAAAGGAAAGAAGGATAAAGCCACCCTACTACCCCTAGAAGTGTGTTGGTAAAGTTTGAAGATCATCAGGGCGCTTCTAGAATTCCCCAAATATCCACCCCCGTCACCACCCACCGCCATTTTGTTCCTCCACCGCCACCTCCAACTCCCCCATTCACCATGGCTCACTCACCTAAGATGACTGTTTTCAAAGGATCAGATGATCCTAAGTAGTTTTGGTTTGTTGCAGAAATAATATGGACATCGCAGAACATCATTGATGAGAATATGAAGAAAGTGCAGTTGGTCACAACGTTGCAAGACAAAGCATTATCTTGGTACATGAAATTTACCATAACATACCAAAATTCTACACTATCCTAGACTAAGGTTGTTCTAAATGTTGAATTTAAAAATCTGAATTTGCAGTTTCAGTGTATTATAAAGATCAAATATATCAAGAAATTAGCCAATGAAATGGTGTGGGAATTTGATCAAAGGTTTAAGACACTGATAACTCAAGTTAGCTTCCAGATCCCTAACAATTAGCATAAGTAATGGTTTATCATTACATTTTTACCTCATCTTAGATTTCCATTATCACAACAGAAGGTCACAACCCAAGTTGAAGCACTGGATATTGAGATGAAGTTAGAAGATTCTTCAGTAGCAGATAGCAACCTAGGGGTTCAACATATTCAAACCCAGATGGAAAGCTTACGTATGGAGCTCTAATATTTAAAGAAGGGAAAAGAAGTTCATGCAAAAGTATGGTGAATAAAGTGAAAATAAGAGGGTCACCATAAGGATCAGTAAACTATTTTTAGAGACTACTTGGGCACCAGGATGCAAAGTCCGTTGAGATATAGGCGAAGTATTGGACCAAATATGGGGCTAAATGTCTGGTGTAGTTTATACGAAGTTGCAGGACAACACTCTACAAACTATTGAAGATCTTTCTAGTTTTATTTCCTAAAGGTGGATCCCTATTGGGATTCAAAATGTCAACAAATTTTCTTTAATATTGTGGATAATATGGATACATCTTCAATAACTGATAACCATAAGAGCTTGAAAACCAAAACATTGTCCCTGAACGGAGGGGATTGTTGGGAAGAGATTTTCTTGTCCTGAAGATGGATCTCCATTGGGATTCAAATGTCGACAAATTTTCTTTAATACCATGGATAATCCATAAATCTCTTCAATAATTGATAACCATAGGGGCTTGAAAACAAAAATATTGTCCTTGCACGGAGGGGATTCTTGGGAAGAGATTTGTCTATCCTGAAGATGGATCCCTGTTGGGATTCGAAAAATCGAAAATTTTTCTTTAATACTGTGGATAATCCAGACATATCTTCAATAACTGATAACCAAAGGAGCTTGAAAACCAAAATATTATCCTTGAAAAGAGGGGATTATTGGGAAGAGATTTTCCTCTCCTGAAGATGGATACTTGTTGGGATCCAAAATTTCGACAAATAATTTTTTATACTGTGGATAATCCGGAAAGCTCTTCAATAACTGATAACCACAGGATCTTGAAAACCAAAATATTTTCCCTGCATGGAGGGGATTATTGGGAAGATATTTTCATATCCAATAGATGGATCCCTGTTGGGATTTGAAAATTCAAAAAATGTTCTTTAATACTATGGATAATCCGGAAAGCTCTTCAATAATTGATAACCACGGGAGCTTGAAAACAAAAATATTGTCCCCGCATAGAGGGGATTCTTGGGAATAGATTTTCCCTTCCTGAAGATGGATCCCCATTGGGATTCAAAACTTCGACAAATTTTCTTTAATATTGTGGATAATTCGGAAAGCTCTTCAATAACTGATAACAATAGAAGCTTGAAAACCAAAATATTGTCCCTGCACGGAGGGGATTCTTGGGAAGAAATTTGCATGTCCTGAAGATGGATCCCAGTTGGGATTTGAAACATCAATAAATGTTCTTTAATACTGTAGATAATTTGGAAATCTCTTAAATAACTGATAACCACAGGAGATTGAAAACCAAAATATTGTCCCTACATGGAGGGGATTCTTGGGAAGAGATTTTACTGTCCCGAAGATGGATCCCTGTCAGGACTCAAAACGTCGACAAATTTTCTTTAATACTGTGGATAATCTGAAAAGATCTTCAATAACTGATAACCATAGGAGCTTAAAAATCAAAATATTTTCCATGCCCAAAGGGATCCTTGGGAAGATATTTTCCTATCCTTAAGATGGATCCCCATTTGGATTCGAAACGTCGACAAATGTTCTTTAATGTTGTGGATAATATGGAAATCTCTTCAATAATTAATCACCACTGGAGCTTGAAAACCAAAATATTGTCCCTGCATGGAGGGGATTATTAGGAAGATATTTGCCTGTCCTGAAGATGGATCCCCATGGTGATTCAAAATTTTGACAAATGTTATTTAATAATGTGCATAATCTAGAAAGCTCTTCAATAACTGATAACCACAGGAGCTTGAAAACCAAAATATTGTCCCTGCACAAAGGGGATTCTTGGGAAGATATTTTCATGTCCTGAAGATGGATCCCCATTGGGATTCTAAACATCGAAAAATGTTCTTTAATACTGTGGATAATCCGTAAATATCTTCAATAAATGATAACCACATGAGCTTGAAAATCAAAATATTGTCCCTGCATGGACGGGATTCTTGGGAAGAGATTTTCTTGTCCTAAAGATGGATCCCCATTGGGATTTGAAACATGAAAAAATTTTCTTTAATACTACGAATAATCTAGAAAGCTCTTCAATAAATGATAACTACATGAGATCGAAAACCAAAATATTGTCCCCGCAAAGAGGGGATCCTTGGGAACAGATTTTCCTGTCCTAAAGATGGATCCTCGTTTGGATTCAAAATGTCGATAAATGTTCTTTAATACTGTGTATAATCCATAAATATCTTCAATAACTGATAATCACATGAGCTTTAAAAACAAAATATTGTCCCTGCACAGAGGGGATTCTTGGGAATTTATTTTCCTATTCTGAAGATGGATCCCCATTGAGATTCAAAATGTCAACAAATGTTCTTTAATATTGTGGATAATCTGGAAATCTGTTCAATAATTGATAACCACAGAGCTTGAAAACCAAAATATTGTCCCTGCACGAAGGGAATTCTTGGGAAGAGATTTTCTTGTCCTAAAGATGGATCCCGTTGAGATTCGAAACATCGACAAATTTTCTTTAATACTATGGATAATCCGAACATCTCTTCAATAACTGATAACAATTGGAGCTTGAAAACCAAAATATTGTCCCTGCATGGAGGGGATTCTTGGGAAGAGATTTTCCTGTCCTGAAGATGGATCCCTATTGGGATTCAAAATGTCGACAAATGTTCTTCAATAATATGGATAATATAGAAATCTCTTTAATAACGGATAACCACAAGAGCTTGAAAACAAAAACTCTATAGATTATTGTCACTTGCTACAAAAGTACATCTGATCGCCAAATACATTATTATGTAATTATTGTAGTTTAGTGGGACATGATGACAAGCACTATCGAAGCTACGATCTAATGATGCAGAGTCTTGGATCATACTGATTACAAGCCGAGGGGACCAAAGATCTAGGTTCTCCAACAACGCGTGGAGGTTTCCAAGTCTGAGGGAGTGGCTGAGGAGGAGGCATTGGACAAGGTCACAGACAATTCATATGTTATAACTCTATCCAGCCTAGAAATTTCACCAGAGATTGTCAAAATATTTTTGTTGTATCTTGTAGCTATTATCACACATTTGATCATGAAATGGAGGATTGTCCTACATTATTGGCTAAAATGTAGGAAAAGCGCAAATAACAACCTGCCCATAACATTCAAATGATGAGAGCTAAACCACACAAAGAAGATCTAAGTGTCAACATAGTGACACGAAGTGGTATAAGTATGAGAGAAGATAAAGCAGAAGGCAAGAAACATATGGAGGATACATGGGTCCAAAAAGATGGAGACAAGAATAATGGGCTTGATATATAGTAGGGAAGAGAAACCTTTATGGATGTGAAGAATAGTTTTATGGGCCCTAGAAATTTGACATCAATAGCACAAATACATATGATTCTGTTGAATAATAAACAAGAGGAGATTACTGAATCTAGGGAGGTTGATCCATCCATACTGATATATTTCTTGCATACATTTATGAAACTGCTTATGGATCAAAAATTTGTTGAGGGATTGCAATATTTGATCGACAAATGCGCTGGTCAAGAATACCAACAACCAGAACAACGTGCAGTGCACAAGGTATACAAACATAGGAAAAAAACTGGTAGAGAAATGAGGTTAATTGCACAGATTGATGATTATGAAATGGATCAATTAATCCTTGATCTTGGATCAGATGGCAATGTCTTGTCGAAACAAACATGGGAACGAATGGGGAGACCCAAGCTGAAATGGTTGTCAATTCATCTAAGCAAGGAAAATTAGCAGAATATCATTCCTATGGGTTGACTGCATGGTATCAGCGTAGATATTGATCGTGCAAGTGTATTGTCTTAAATTGAAGTTATTGAGATTGTTGACGATAGCAATCTATATCCTTCTTTTCTTGCATTTGATTTGGCTTATGACATGGACGCTATAATCAATTCGAAAAGTAGACAGATGGTATTTGAAAATAATGGTACTAGGGTCATTATGCCTTTTGACCCATTTGAAGGTATGTGCTATACAGAACCTTCTCAGCATGAATATGGTGATGCTAATATTGATTAGATCTACAAGATCACTATGTAGGATAAAGATTGGATTAGTCCGACTGTTGATGGCATAATCTAGTGGGAGCGCTAAAGTTCATGTGTTTCAGACTGCAACGAAGAACTAGAACATTGGCAGAACTGCTTGCATGAAGTCTCTACTAAATGGTGTAATAGGGTTACCAAAGCACTTGTAATATCCCAAAATGGGAAAGACATGAATATATAACATATGCACAATTCCAGCTATAGTAAAATAAGAATAAAACATGTAGATAGGAAAAATGCCATATCAATACATCAATACATCATACATATGAGAAGAAACAATTGAGCCATATCATTATGTATCAACAACAAATGAATATACATAGTGCTCCAAAAGGGATGCACTCAAGCCATCCAAAGATGGTTGAAACAACTCTACTAAAACCTAGCACTGGAAAGTAAAAACTATTGCTGCTATTGGAAACTACTGTTGCTAGGAATAATATCTATGTGTGAGAGGTTTTTGGATTTCTTAGAAAGATCCATGATTTTAACCACGGATTCTACTCGAAACACCCAGAAAAACCTAGAAATGGTTTGGCCAGATTTTGATTTTGGAATTTCGACCCTTTTTGGGTTGCACACTGCACCCCTGTTGGCTGAGTTATGCACTCCCTAGAGACAACTAATGATCTGGGTCTGAAATAATGATCTATCTGCTGCAATATCACCCACTCAGCTCACTAATTGAAGGGTTGGTCCCTTCTCCTAATTCCCAAGCTCTAAACTTGAGTTCTATCTCCTCCACTGAATATGTAGCTGCTACATGCACAACTGTTGGGAAATATTGCGCTCTCTAGGAGGGATGATGATGTAGCCTACTGATAGATAATGCATTGTTGATCACATGTCACTAAAGTGATCTTGGAGTGAAGGATTAATTTGTTAGGTCCCTATATTACTAGTATAGTCCCTTATTATTGTTAGTGTAACCCCCTTATTGTTATTATTGTACCCTTGTAACCCCCATTTTGTTATTATTGTGCCCTTAATTTATTATTGTTAGGTCAGCTAAGATTACATTTTGGCCCACTAGGATTACATTATGGGCACATGGACTCCTATATATAGAAAGGAGGTTTTGTAAATTGTGTCATCCAAGAATTTTTCATTCACGTAATGTATTGGAGGTTGCCCCCTTGAATTGGCTTATTTCTAAGGCGTTGATATCTCTTTTCTTCCATTTTTGGAGCTGGTTACACAACATTTGGTGTCAGAGCTTTGGATTCTAGGGTTTTACTGCTCTAAACAGGTCATCATGGCATTTCCGCTATAAAAAAAAATTCTACAAAGGTTCAGAATTTGAAATTTTTAGTGTGCAAAGCTGAAATCCTGAGGAAACTCATCAAAACATTTTAGAGCTTGGTTCACAACATTTTCAAAGATATGATCTGTGGAAGGTAGTGCTTTTTCAGGCTCCCGAATTTCATCTCAAAGAGGTGATCGTGGGAAAATATTCATAACTCTCTCTCTGAGCAAGTTGTACAAGTTTGCTCTACTAAACCAGTCCATAATTAGATCATTGTGGGAGATTGGACACAACTTTGTCTTGGAGAATCCAAATCAGGTCAGACCTATGGCATTCGAAAGAGAATTCAGAGGGATACGTTGGTGCTGAAATTCAAATATTGAAGTGCTACAATCACATAGATAATCCAATTTCAATATCGAGCTCCTCAAAAGCAAGAAAAAGGTGTGTATTGTTTTTCCGAATTTCATAAGTCTTGTTTGAAGAATAAATTTGAATTGATTCCAAGGGCATATTGTAGAATAGATATCAGTATTGGGTTCTAAAATATGCCCCGTAAAAATAATTCAACACCCATTAAGCCTTCAGAAGGCTTTATGATGACTCATGAAGATGAATAATTGCAACATGACCTATCAAAATTACAAGAGCAAGTGCACCAAATTTCGCTCTCACAAAGAGCAAGAAAAAATGAAATGGAAGTTTTGAAGAAAGGCGTGGAAGCGAAGATGGACATTTTGAAGAAAGGCGTGGAAGCCAAGATGGATGGCATGGAAGCTGGCATGGAAGCTAAGATGGATGACATGAAGAATGATCTAAAAGTAGACATTGAAGGTTTGACAAAGTTGATACAAGAAATGTTTCCTAATGGTGAAAAGATAGTAGAAGAACCTCATGATGAGAAAAAAATAAATATTAATCGTGATTTCATAAACTCTAATGTTGGTGGGAAGAACCACCATATTCCAAAAATGGATATGAGGAAGTTTGATGGAAAGGATCCTGTAACATGGATACTACAAATGGAGCAATATTTTGATCTCCATAACGTGAAAAACTCACAAAAGGTATGCATTGCAACTTTACATTTAGAAAAAAATACATTTGTATGGTATCGATGGCTTTTCTCCCATAAAAAAATTGTCACTTGGTCAATTTTTACAGAGGAAATGATAGCACATATGAGGATACACAGAGCAACACCTTCTTTATCCAATTGATAAATCTCAAACAAAAGGGTTTAGTGGGCCAGCACATTGAGGACTTCCAAAAATTGGATATAAGGGTAACTGATATTCGAGAGGAACACAGGATTGATCTCTTCGTAGGAAATTTAAAGTATAACATCCAACATGAAGTTCATGTTTTGGAACCTGATTCATTGGAGAAGGCATTCAGGTTGGCAAGAAACGTTGAATGTAAAATTATGGTGACAAGGAAGCCTACCACTCAATTCTATAAAGAAGGATGTGTTGCTACACCTATATTTCCACAACCTACAAGGTTACACCACAACAATTGGAAGAAAAAAGAGCAAAAGGGCTTTGCTACAGTTGTGATAGCAAATACAATAAAGGTCATAAGTGTGCTGAAAAGAAATTATTTTACATATATTGTGAAGAGGAAGAAGAAAATGAACAAGAAGAGGATATACACCAGGAACCAGCCCTAAAAGAGGAAGAAATGAATCCGACCATATCGTGTAATGCACTGGCAGGAATTACCACTCCTAAAACTCTCAAGATAAAAGGACATATCAAGAAGAAAAAGGTAATAGTGTTGATTGATTCAGGTAGCACCCATAATTTTATTCATTGTAAGGTAGCCAAGGAATTAAATTTTTTCCTATACCCAGCACCAGAATGTCAAGTGATGGTTGCAAATGGAGAAACTATAAATTTCTCTGGAAAATGCCATAATATCAAGCTAACCATGGGGGAATATGTATTGACTAGTCCAATGCTTTCCATTCCTATGGGAGGTGAGATGTTGTACTGGGAGTACAATGGTTACAATCTTTAGGGACGGTAGCTTTTAATTTTCAAGAACTTTTCTTGAATTTTTTTTCAAAAGGAAAGGAAGTCGAATTACAGGGTATTGCAGGGAAGCCGGGAAGGATAATAAGCTCTAATTTCATGACAAAGATTCTAAAGAAATAACAATGAGGTGTAATTGCACAATTATGCTCACTAGAAGTTCCAACATCAAAATCATCTATTTCTGCAGATCTCCAACAAGTCTTGGACAATCATTCCAAGGTGTTTGAAACTCCCAAAGGACTCCCACCTATTCGTGATCATGATCATGCTATCCATTTGATTCCGGGAAGTGTTCCTCCAAACATCAGGCCTTATAGATATCCTTACATCCAAAAGAGCGAAATTGAACGTATGATTGCAGAAATGTTAGAGGTGGGTATAATTCAACCTAGTCAAAGTTCTTTCTCTGCTCCTGTAGTATTGGTACACAAGAAGGATGGATCATGGCGAATGTGTCCAAATTATAGGGAGCTCAATAAGCTCACCATTAAAGACAAATTTCCCATTCCTGTGATTGATGAATTATTGGATGAATTGCATGGAGCAATTTATTTTACCAAGTTGGATCTTCGTTCAGGATATCATCAAATTAGAATGAAGACTCAAGATATTCCAAAAACAGCATTTTGAACTCATGAGGGTCATTATGAATTTTTGGTCATGCCTTTTGGCCTTACCAATGCACCTTCTACATTTCAAGGGTTGATGAATTCCATTTTCAAACCCTTCCTTAGAAAATTGTGCTAGTATTTTTTGATGATATACTAATCTACAGCAAGTCTTGGAAGGATCATGTTGAACATGTTGACAGGGTGCTCAAACTATTGCAGGAGAAACAATTATATGCAAAAACATACAAATGTTTCTTTGGAGTACAAGAGGTGGAATATCTGGGTCATATTGTATCTCACGAGGGTGTTAAAGTAGACCCTAACAAAATTAAAGCCATTAAGGAATGGAAAGTCTCCACAACCATAAAGCAGTTGCGAGGATTTCTCGGGTTAACAGGGTATTATCGCAAGTTTGTTAAGAATTATGGGAGAATAGCAGCACCTCTAACAACATTATTGAAGAAATATGCATTTTCATGGACTCCCGAAGCAACTAAGGCCTTTGAACATCTTAAAGAGGCAATGTGCCTAGCACCGGTCTTAGCTACGCCAGACTTCACAAAAACCTTTATCGTGGAATGTGATGCCTCAGGAAATGGAATTGGTGTTGTTTTAATGCAGGAAGGAAGACCCATTGCTTTTGAAAGTCGTCCAATCAAAGGAAAGTATTTACAAAAACCTATTTATGAGAAGGAAATGTTAGCAATACTGCATGCACTAAAGAAATGGCGAACTTACCTAATGGGAAGACACTTCAAGGTAAAAATCGATCATGATAGTCTTAAACACTTTTTGGAACAAAGACTATCGTCAGAAGAGCAGCAAAAATGGGTCACAAAGATGTTGGGTTATGACTTTGAAATAATCTACAACAAAGGAAAGCTTAATGTTGTTGCAGATGCACTCTCAAGAAAGAATGAAGAGGTGGAAGCATTGCTTTGTGCCATTTCTATTATCCAACCAGATTGGATAACCGAAGCAAGAGATGAATGGACACTCATTCAAAAGTTGCAGCAAGATCCTAGTAAATCTGATGCATTTAGTTGGAAAAATGATTCCATATGGTACAAATATTGCTTATATCTTTGTAAGAATTCCCAACTAAAACAAAAAATTCTTCTAGAATTGCACACTTCTCCTTTAGGAGGACACTCAGGATTTTTAAAAACTTACCACAGGGTGAAGAAATATTTTTTTTGGGATGGCCTTAAATCTTATATTCAAAAGTTTGTGGCGGAATGTTTGGTTTTCCAACAGAATAATGTTGAGACAATTAAGACCCCGGGACTTCTACAACCTTTATCCATTCCAAGTCAACGTTGGGAGGAGATTTCAATGGATTTTATCACAGTTTTACCTAAGTCCGAAGGAAAGAGTGTCATCATGGTGGTAGTTGATATACTTACCAAGTATGCACATTTTTGTGCATTAGCTCATCCATTTAATTCAAGTACAGTTGCTACTACATTTATGGATAGAATTCAAAAGCTACATGGGAGCCCAAGGGTTATTGTGAACGACAGAGATCCCATTTTTACTGGAAATTTTTGGACGGAGTTATTTTCTTGTTTGGGTACTCAATTAGCTCATAGCTCATCTTATCATCCTCAATTTGATGGTCAAAATGAGATAGTAAATAAATTTTTGGAAGGATATCTTCGTTGTTTTGAATATGATAAACAAACACAATGGGTCAAGTGGTTACCTCTCACATAATGGTGGTATAACACTTCCTTCCATACTGCAACAAAAATGACCCCATTTATGCCACTTTATGGATATCATCCACCATCCATCACATCATCTTTAAGGGAAAATTTGAAGTTTCAAACAATGGAAGATCACATCGAGCATCAACAAGAATTTCTCCAACTCTTAAAGGATAACCTGAATTTGGCACAAAATCGAATGAAACAACAGGAAAATCAACATCGCAGCGAGAAAAGTTTTGATGTAGGAGATTGGGTATTTTTACAGCTACAACCATACAAACAAATGTCCCTCAAGCAAGCTAAGAAGAATAATAAATTATCTCCAAAGTACTATGGTCCTTACAAGGTGTTGCAAAAGATTGGTACTATGGCATACAAATTGGAGCTTCCTGCTTCTTCGCGAGTGCATCCAGTTTTCCATGTTTCATGCTTAAAGAAGGTTATAGGTGAAAATCTCCCAGTTCAAACAATATTGCCAGAACTTGATGAGGAAGGAAAAATCATATTGGAACCTGAAGCGGTCATGGAAACAAGAACTCGACAGCTACGGAATCGATCAATTTCAGAGTATCTCATCAAGTGGAAGAACTTACCCACTGAAGATTCTACATGGGAGGATGAGAATTTTATACAGAAGCACCCAGAGCTACTAAAGCATTGAGGACAACACTTTTTTGAAGGAGAGGGGCATGTTAGGTCCCTATATTACTAGTATAGTCCCTTATTGTTGTTAGTGTAACCCCCTTATTGTTATTATTGTACCCTTGTAACCCCCATATTGTTATTATTGTGCCCTTAATTTATTATTGTTAGGTCGGCTAGGATTACATTGTGGCCCACTAGGATTACATTATGGCCCCATGGACTCCTATATATAGAAAGGAGGTTTTGTAAATTGTATCATCCAAGAATTGTTCATTCATGTAATGTATTGGAGGTTGCCCCCTCGAAGTGGCTTATTTCTAAGGCATTGATATCTCTTTTCTTCTATTTTTGGAGCTGGTTACACAGCATAATTCCTCACAGAATTCCAATCTGAGTTTCTTGTAACTTCCTCTTCTCCTCAAACCCTCACTACATAATTATGCAATTCCTATAGGAGATGTTGCTGCATAGGAGAATAAATGGATGGCCTGATGCCAGATATGTCAATGAAACTTCTGGAAGACTGCAATGGATCCACAGTGTGAAGGGTTGATCCCTCCATAGGTTTCTCAGCTGAAGTATTAAGAACAACCTCCCAACTCTTAAACCTAATTTTAGGAATGCGTAATTCTTGTAGCTGGAAGTGCAGATGAGAGTAGCTGAAAGTGGAAATGATTGTCGGATGATGAATGATGCCCAAGAAAACCTTCCCAGAGTAGGCACTTGAAGTCCCCCATGGGTAAGGGTGGGATTCCTGCTCCAGAACACTCGATGCTAGACAACACAGCAGACTTAGCTAAATAGCTGAAGTGTGCAAAGAAATTTCTTACGACACTCAACAATAAAAATCCAAACCCCCTTCCTTTGTTGACCTTGTCTTACTTTTATGGTTGTGAGCCTTCCCTAGCCTTGGCCCACCTCAAAATTGTGCTACACATGTGGCCACTAGACTCCATAAAGGCTATGTTGTCCTCTTGCTATCCATCACTGCTGCAATTACTCTCCACTTCCTTCATCATGTGTGCATTTAATGCTCCACTTCCTCCATCACTTCATCATTATTTCTCAATGATATTACATTTATTCCTCCACTATCTCCGTCATCTTCCTCATTATTTCTCTATGACCTCCACTCTTTCTTCATTATTATTTTTCTCCACTACTCCATAATACTACTCCACTACTCAATTAACCCAAATTCACACTATAGAAGTGGATTTTATTCCTCTACTGGGTTTATGGGTCCCTCCACCCTTTTATTTACTTATCTAAATAAGAAAAGTAAGAACTCTAATATTCTAGTTAGCTGATGGAAAATTTTGAATATTACAGTCCTCTCCACCAAAATGTTTCTTTTCCTCAGTCAACTGCAAAATTGGATGCTACAGAAACCCATCTCCCTCATAAGTAGCATCCTCGTATGGTAGGTTTCCCCATTTGATCCAATGTGTTATGAATGCTCAGATCCATAGCTACCTCTCTAGAATGTCTATAATGGCCTCCAAATGTGTAGGTATATTTCTCTCCTCATCAATGAGTCCCCAAGTGGCAACCATATGATGTCCAAGAGCCTCTTCTCTGCATGAGATATGTGAAGTGTGGCGGTTCCTTCCCCAAGTGGAAAGTCCCAACTCATAAACTATCTCTCTAACCCATGATACGTGGAGTAGATTGTGTCTCTCCATGCTCCAATACTTGACCCTAACGGCTTTCTTTAATCTAAGCATCATCTCAACACTGTGAAAAGTAGGAAATAGAGACATAAGGATTGACATGTGAAATGTTGAACCATACTCCCCAAATAACAACCACCATAGTAATGCCTCTTGCTACCATACCACATCATCATCATACCAATTATGGTAGCCATACTCTCTCAAGAGAAGCCACTGTAGCAATTCCTCTTTCTGCCACATCACATCATCATCATACCAAGTATGGTAGTCATACTCCCTCAAGAGAAGCCAATGCAACAAGGCCTCCTACCACCACAGCACATCATCCTGACAAGTATAAAACAGTGACATCCCAATCGACATGTGGAATGTCATATGGTGGCCATACTTTCCCAAGAGTAACCATCATAGACATGCCTCTTGTTGGTGTCTCTGTAATTTAAACCACTTTGGGATTCTAGGATCTAGCCCTCTTGAATCCAGAGAGGGATCTCTCTATAAGTGCAAAGATTGATTTATCTTTTAAGGTTTTAGTATGATATTAGGCTAGTTATTAAGAACAAGGGTTTTTGTTTGTTTGGTTGGGCATGATCTTTAATTGAGTGGAAAGTCCTAAAAATGAAAGGGTTTCAGAGGGGTGAAGGTGTGAATAATAAAAAAAAGGTTCAGCTGATAGGATAGGTATGAAACAACACTTAATCCTTTGGGTTATGGAGTCATAAAAGGTTTTAATTGTACAACAGTTTTCAAGAGTGGTCCATGGGGCAAGTCATCTATAACAAAGGATCTTTTAGATTAAATGATGGAATGGAACATTAAAAGTGTTGTGAAAGTGGAAAAAGCCAATAATTTCAACAAGGATTTATCAACTTTCCAAACAAGAAAAGTATTTTTAAGTAACTGTTTTAAACTAGCCAAAGGACAGGGCTAACCATAGACTTCTTTGGAGAAGCTTGTACTAAAGCTAACTTATCAGAAAACAATCTAGTAATCTCACTAGACTACTTTCAGAAGGGATGAAAATAGATAAGAAAAACAAAGTGAAGCCTAAGATCAGGTTAGATGCATTAAAATCAAAGAATTCTTTTAGCATACTCTTAGGGAAACTTTCAAACAACCTTTGGAGAAAGAACTAGAAGACAGGGCAAACCATAAACTTTTCTAGTTTAACTCTACTTAGCATGTAATGAAAATATCATTCAAGAATAATGTTTAAAGTTTAGACAGTAAGACATGGGCTCACCAACATTCCTTGACTGTTTGGACTGTATTAAATCATTCTTAAATACACAAAGGAGGAAAACATAAAGATAAAGCTTATCAGTGAGAGTACGGTACTTTTAAGAGTAAATCCTAGCTCTATATTTTCTGTTCTTTATCAGAGAAAAATGGACAATTTTATGGAAAACATAAGAAGGAAAACAAGTACAATGAGAGGTACATCACCAGTGGTATAGACCAGGATCCCATGAATTAGCTTGTGTATCGATGTCAATCCAGTTACATACTTCAAGTCCAATGTTTCAGTACAGCAAAAACTTCTCTTCTCAGCCTAACTTCTTTGATTACAAACAGAGCTTCAACAACCTCTGAGAACTATTTACATGTAGAAATTTTTGAGCAGCAAGTATTACATCAAATTCCAACAACCAACAAAAACTCATCTTCTCTAGAAGTATTTATAGAAGAAAGAGGAGGTGGAATGAAAGGAAGGGTTTCTAGGTTCAATTAATACAAGTTAATGCTTCTCGGCCTTTGAGGGGCTCAATAGAGGAGAGCTCTGATATTTCCTCTGTATTAATTGGTTTTCATTAAGTATTTAGCTGCTTAGCAGATTTTGTTGACTTTAAAGCCCTTTAGGCAGGCTGGTAATAACTCTGGTTGTCTTTAACCAAAATATCACTGACTAGGCAATAAATATGCCTTCTTTTGATTTATTGAGGTTGCAGGTGGCACTTTGGTAGCTGAAGAGGATAAATGGCCTCTGATGTGGCAATGGAGGCTTCCTTCGACTGATATAACTCTTTTTTTTTCCTTAAAACACTTTTAATTTGCTTTTGGTCTGTGTTTAGGCTTAATTAGCCTTGATCTTCATTTTCGGGCCTTCACTCTTTGACATTGTCTTAATCTCTTTAACCTGTGGATTAAAAAATTGATCTTCAAACTTTGGCTTTAATCACCCTTTAACATTAATTTCTTGATTCTAATACCCTTTGTTGTTTTGCTTTTGCTTGCACAGGTGGTTTTCCGTCATAGGAGGGTTTCTTCGAGGGTCGGTATCATGATCCACCAATTTAAATATGAATTTGAAACCCGTAGGTTCCTTTCTTTATTGATTTAAGCCACAAAATCATCACCTTGTGCTCATTTGGTCACCTGTCTGTGACTGTGGAAGTATATAGAACAACACCATTAAACCCTACAAAACACGAAAAAATATTATAAAACCCTGCGAGTCATGGTAAAACTGCATTTCAGAGGTTAAATGGAGGTAGTGGAAATGCTTGAGGATGGATGAAATGCAGCGGTGGAGGACGAAATCTTGGCAGAAATAGCTAACCAGGTTTAATTTTGAATTTGGTGCGAAATTGGAGAAGGTAAATTTCGGAAAACCGACAGCAGTTTTCACATTGCATTTGGGGGGTAGGCGGTATTTTGTGGATGGAGTGCAATATGATACATCGGTCGACACGTGGATTTTCAATACCACCTATTTCGCAAAAAAATTTAGCATTAAACTTTGGGCATAAAAATTTTGCGATATGCAAAGTCAACTGTTGGATTGGAGGCGCTAGATCCAACAATGCGGAATGAGCGTGATGGGAAAGTTGCATGGACGAGGAATGTAGTGGGGTCCAGGTGTCGTAATTATATTGGATGGGCTTGGCATATGGTGGATGGTAGGCCCCGGCGGAACTGGGTTATCGGGTTTAATTCTGATCTTCAGATCTTTCTGATGGACGGTCAGGATTAAGAGAGAACGCAAAGGTTTTGAAAGTGATAAAGGAAAAGGCAGGTGAATGGGTGGAAAGATGGGGGCCCGATCACCGTTGATCTGTAGAGATCAATGGTCCAGATTTGCTTTAGAATTACAATGTCAGGGTGGAAAAATAGAAGGCATATATAGGTTTTGGAGGAGCTTTAAGGCCCTTTGGTGCCTGATTGTGGGGCTTCGGCCATATGGAGGAAGGGGCTAAAGGAAATAAGCCCTCGAGGGCTTAAATGCCTTATAGTGCTTAGAAGACCGTTTTTAGGCCAGAAACAGGGATTTTAAAGCCAAAAGAGGGTCCTGGTAGGTAAAAGGAGGTATTTTTAAACCAAATAAAGGGAAATATAAGGTTTAAAAGGGGTTTAGGATGATTTAGAGGTTAAAATGAAGGTTTATAGAGGAAATTTGGGAATGGTTTAAGGGTGAAAAATGGAATCTCATAAGAGTAAAATGGTGAAGTGAATGAATGAAGAATTGAGCTTAAAAAGCAGTGTTTCTCTTAGTAAACAGCAGGTACTTGAGGACTAATAGTGAAACAACAGTGAAGATTAATACCAAGGATAAAGGACATCATAAGACTTCAAGAACTCACAATTGGGACATGAATTTTTTCTTGAAGGCTAAAAAGATTTAGCCACCATTTGATATGACAAATTTTATAGGTGGCTAACACCTCCAACTGTTGCATCTCATCACTATTGTGCAAGGTATGAAACAATGATATACCAATGGACATATAAAATGCAATGTCTTGGCCATACTATGCAAGGCATGGAACATACCAATCTAAAATTTTGAGTGACAATCATACTCACCCAAGAGAAGCTAGCGAAACCATGCTTCTTGCTACCCTGTGTCATAGATTTGAAAGTAGCTTTCCAACCACTTTCTCATCATCTCCACCCATCCATCCAACTGTGGGTAATGACTCATATCATGCACCAGCTTGGTATCCACCCAATGGAGAAGCTCCCTCCAAAAAATTCTCATACAATAACTGTCCCCATCACTATATATGGCCTTGGGAATACCATGAAGCATGAAGACATCCCGGAAAGATAATCCAGTGATGGGTGAAGAGATGTACTGTATGAAAATGTCAAAGCAATGTGCATACCTTGATATCAGATAAATTTCAACAATACCATCCTCCACAATATGATGATAATATTTTCACTCCATGATATCTCTAAGTGCATCCTCCTTGAGGTCTCTCCATTAGAAACTCTCTCTGATGGCTCGGTAGAACCTATGAGGTTCTGAATATGTTGCATGCAGAAACTTCTCTTTGAGTTGTGAGGTGCTCATCAAGAAGGCTTTGTCTTGATAATGGAAGATGTTATCCATTACATGATGTCTACCATCTACCATCTAACCATCCAATGCTTCATAAGTGAAGTGATTATCGGAATGCTCAAATAATAACAGGGCCCTCAAATCATCACTGCTCCTCAGTGACAGTGTTGATGATCTCCATGGTAGTGCATATGTTATCTCATGGCCCTCTCCAAACACAATGTTGAACTTATAGTCCTGCATTGTACTGATCCACCGTTGTTTCCTTTTTTGCAACTGTTTCTCCTCCTCAAAAAGATGCCAAAGACTATGGTGGTTGGTCTTCACCTGAAATATACTGCCAATCAAAAACTATCGTAATTTTACCAATGCATGCATAATGGTTGATATCTCTTTGTCATTAATAGAATATGACATCTCATGTGATAGTAAACTCCTATTTTCGAAAGCTAATGTGATGTAGGGCCATTAGGCTCAAAACAACCTTTCTCCATAAATAAATGTAAAGGGGGGTCTCATGTTTTGTTTCCCCATGTAAATATTCATAATTGAGTTATTTTTAGTTAATTAGAGAGGAGAATGTAACTGCTCAGATGATTAGTGGGCATAGGAAGAGACAGTCTTTCTTTGTCTGTCAGAGGTTTAGTCTAAGAGTTAGAGATTTGAAGAGTTTTGAGCATTAGAGGAGTGGAGTCGATCTAGTGGCTTTTGTATAAAATAAGCCTAATAGGCATAATAGGAGGGGCATAGGCCTGCATAGAGACCTGCAGAGTCTGCATGATGCTGTAAGGAAGAAGGCCGTGGAGTTGAAGACCTGGCTGAGATAGGAAGTTTGTAATTTAATTCACTGCATAATGAGAAATTTAGTTCAATATCACTATACATCTGTTGATTTAATTCTCTGTGAAGAACGTTTGGAATCTCCATGAACTGGCATGAGTAGGGCTCTGTAAGTTGGCTAAAATTCTGATTATATATATTGTAGTGAGAACCAGTGTGATAAGACTATGTGATCATTATAAAGTCTGTTTTGTATTCAGCGATGCGAGCGCATGAAGAACCTGTATAGTTAAATCTATGTTAAGGACTTGAAAAATGAATGTGTGTGAACCTCCACTCTCTGTGTGAAATTCCCTGAATTCCCTCTATCTATATTTGAAGCTATAGTCTCTGCGAACAGTCGGTGTGCGTATGAGTATGTACGTTGTATAAAGGTCAGTTGTGAGTTCTGTTAGCATAGGGGAACCATTACCATACTCTGGTTATCCAAAGAATGGAAGAAATCTTGCCTAATCATTAATCCCTGTTGTTTAGAACACCTCGTCGTGATAGAAGATTCGAAACTAGAGTCAACCTGTCGAAACGAATAACAAGATTTGTGTTAACCCTGGTGGTACCCCGGCCAAACACTATTCACAACCCAGAGCGGGTTTGTGAAACCAAACCCACCCATATCGCACCGAATTTGTACGGAAGTGAAACCACTCAAAAATCACGCGATCCTGTGAGAAGCTGCCACATCGATGGGGCAATACTGCCCTCATCGCGTGCCATCACACGTTAACTATCGATGATGGAATGGACACGACATAGCCATGCACTAATTGATCTGGAGGCAGGTCCATCGAACGGTGGTCGCACATAAAATAGCTCGAAAGATAACTCAAAGTATGGGCGATTACAATTAGTAAAAATTCACTATTGTATGTGTGGGACCCGTGAATCACCCATGACATGAAATTCCAAGTTAATGTTATAAATTATGGTTGGTTGCTATAGGCGCTGATGTATATGTTTAAAGGTGTTGGACCTTATTTTGTATTAAAGTGCTAAGGTCTGAATTATGAATGTGGTTTATTATATGTTGCCTTAGAGGGTTCGTTGAGGGCTTTGTGTATCGGTTCAACTACCATTCGATACATAAAAAAATGAAAGGCTCCAATTGTATGTAGAGCACTTTATAAAGAAGAGCTAGGGTTATAATATAAGGTATATATATATGATATGTGCGCGTTGAAAAGAAAATATACCAAAGAGGATATTATATGAGGGTTTATGACCTTCAAAGGAAACCTCCCACAAGTAGAAGAGACTGTTAGAATTAAAATTGGATTGAGTACAGAGGTGTGAGCAAGTGTTTTTTTTGTCAAGAGAATTTAATTTAATATCTCAAATTCCAAATTTGAGATATTAAAGATGTCAGACTTATTTGTTTAAATTTCCAGCTCAGAATTTAGAAGAGCAGTGTAAGTTTTCCAAATAGCAGATTTGGTTGGAAAATGAATCAAAAGGTAGTTTATACACAGCATTGAGATTGAAATGTGAGTAGACAGGGACTATGGGTTTTACCCTGTGCCAAGTGGTATCAGAGCTAGAATTTAATTAGCTCTTTGAAAAGTTTATTTTGAAATGCACAGTGAGAGAAGTTGATGTTTAAATTTGTTTAACAGAAAATTTGCAAATTTGATTTGACATGCAATGAAGGTCTCCAGATGTGCAGAATCTGGAGTTGAAAAAAAAAAGGAGTCTTGAAGTTTGCAGTAGGTAGAAATGCAGTGCAGGTGAGAAAAGAAACAAGATCATTCAGGGATCTTGAGAGGTGATATGAGGAGCCTTATTTGAACTCTGGTTTGAAGGTATTGTTTGCAGAGTGTAGAGTGCAAGAAATTGAGGAAGAAATCTCAGCTGAAGCTTGAGAGCAATGATAGAAGAATCCAGCAAGGGATTCTGAGTGAAGAAAGGTCTGGCAGAACCTGGAAGATTCCCAACTGAGGTTGGATGACAGAAGAACATAGGTGTTCTTGAGAGAAGTTGTAGAGTGAAGCCTAGAGAGCAGAAGAGAGTGCTCAGAAGGTTCCAGAGAGTGTGAACCAATATTTTCCAAAAGCCGGATCCGAAGGAAGGGATTGGTGAGGTAAGTTGCAGAAAGAGGGCTTATTGTTGCAGGGCTTACTGAAGCTTGTGAGTAAAGAACTCCTGGAAGAGAGGATGGCTACTGATAGCCACAACAGAGATTGCAGAGATTGCAGAGGTTTTGAGAAAATCCACAGTAGAAGAGTGAGGGAAGATGCCAAAGCAAATGGCCTAAGGAAGAGATTCATTGATGAAGAGTATTGGGAAGAAATAGCTGAGATCAATAAGCAGCTTATTGAACAGGAAAGGATGATAGAGGAAAACCAGGGAGGTGGCTGGCTCATGAAGAAAAAGGTAAAGTGGCAAAGGCCACAAAGGAAGGAGCAGACGATAAATGCTCAGAGTGATTGAGTATTTGGAGAAGAACTTGGAGATTGAAGCTTCAAGTGGGGCCAAGGGGTCCAAGAGCCTTACATCTGAAATATTTTGTATGTTTGTAGGGAGGCCATGTGGAGATGAAAACTTGTTGATGTTTTCATTGAGAAGGAAAATGGAACAGCCATATGTTTTGAAGATGTCCATGCACTAGTGGAGAAAGGTTCTGCTTTCCAACATATTGGAAGCAGAGGAGATTTATTTTGTGATATTGGCCAGAAGTTGGAAGTTGGACAACTTGAAGAATTTGAAGCAGAGACCATTGAAGAATCTCTGAAGCATATGAAAGACTTCGAACAACAGGAAGATTTGGTGATCAAATCATCAAATGAGACCATGAGGTCTTGTGTTTTTACAACTGACAAGTTGTGTGTGAATGTAGGTGTTAATGAAGGCAGTTCACATGATGGAACTGTGATGAATGAAGCTGACTGTAGCCAAGCAAGATATGATGTGTATCTTTTAGATGAAGATCAAATTGTGTTAGTGTAGCAGAAGGAATTCATTAATTCCTTATTTTATAGAAGAGATTGTTTCAATGAGGTTGGTGATGGTGAGTTTGTCATTAATGATGACAATGACAAACTATTTTTGATAAATGGCCAAGTAAGGAGTGATGGACAGATAGCTAAAGTTTTTGCAGAGATGAGAAATCAGGATTCTATTCTGATGAAAGCTGAGGAGATAGTGACAACAGAAGATAGTGAACATTGTGAAAATGTTTCCTCAGATGAGATGCCAAGATTGTGGCATGAGTTAAGTGTTCTGGAGCAGAGGACAGAACCACAGAAAGAGGGAGTTCATATTATAATGATAGAGATGATTGAAGATGAGAGAGTTCATTCCTATGGACTAGAGCAGAGAGGCATCCTTGAAGAGGATGATGCAGAGGAGAGACTAACTGACAATCTCAAGAAATGTTTAAAGATTTGGAATCAGCATTTTGATATGCTGATTGAGAAGGAAAGAAGGTTGGGACATCATACTGAGATGTTGACAGAAGAAAGAAAGGCTCTTAGGCCTTGTGGATTTTGTTTTAACAATTGCTTTGTGAATGCAGATTCTGCTGATGTTGAAGGAGAATTGACAGCATGGGGCAGTCAATTGAAAGAGGAGAAGAATTCTATGGGAATGTTTGATCCATGGAATCGAGGAATTAATTTGATAGAGAGTGTGCTGGATCAGCAGAATCCTATACAAGAGAAAGAACCTCAAATTCAGAATTAGGGTTTGCATCATGGGGAGATGCAAAGGAAAAAGGCCAAGAAGGATTTTTTGAGTCTTTGGAAAGACTTATAACTGCAGAAAGATAAATTGGTGACTGAGTCATCAACTAAGACCACTAGGTCTTGTGAATTGAAATTTGAAAAATTGGCTGTGTTGACAAGCAAAGAAGAAAACAATCCATCTTTTGAAGTTTTTCTGAAAGGTGATGGACTGTTGCAAAAGGAGGAAGGTGAGGCTATCATGCCTCCTGTGAATGAACTTGTTGTTCCTACAGATGACAAAGAAAAGGAGCTATTGCAGAATGAACATGAACCGCTGAAGAATGAAATGAGACAGTCATGTCTCATATGCAGAAATTTGTTGCTGTTGGTAGTAGAGAATGATTGGCTTGTTCAGATAGTCAAGAGAAAATTAGAGAGAAGGCTGTAAGGCAGAATTTTAGGGCAGAAAATCAGAGTTTTACTCTGATAGAAGATGAAAATGCAAAGCTGGAAGAGCTTGAAGTAAATCAAGAAGAAGGAAAGCAATTTCTAAAGATTGCCAAGACAGAAGAAGAAGATGTTGAACTTGAGTTGCAGCATATTGATGATTTGTTTGGCCAAAGGAAATGGATAAAATGGTTGCAGAAAGCATCCAAAGAAGAGAGTGAAATGCCAGAACAATAGCTTGGAGTGTTGCCGGAGAGAATGTTGAAGCAACAAGCTGAAGTGTTGCCAGCAGAGGAGCAAGAGTTTTATTGTTGCAGTGAGGGTATGGATGATTGGGTGGCGAATAGGGCAGCAGTAAGAATTGAAGAAATAAGAATGCAGCAAACAGAAGTAAGAGTTCGAAAGTCAGGGGAAATATTAGAAAGATAAATTGAATTTATAATAAAATTGATGCAAAATATGCCTCCAAAAGGGACAGTAGCAAGAAAGATGAGAAACAATAGTAGCAAGAAGAAGACAGTCATAGAATGTGAGGGCATAGAAAGTGCAAAGATGCAGACCAAGATATGTGAGCCAGGAGGAATGCGAAAGAAGAACACTGCAACAGATGATCAGCTGCAGAACAAGGTGTGGGATCCAGGCAGACCAAGATGAAAGCACATGATTAGGAGATCATGAACTATTTTAACATGGGGATTCTGATGCAGGAGAATTAGGCTCAAAAAAACCTTTGTCCATAAATAAATGTAAATGGGGGTCTCATGTTTTGTTTCCCCATGTAAATATACATAATTGAGTTATTTTTAGATAATTACAGAGGAGAATGTAACTGCCTGGATGATTAGTGGGAATAAGAAGAGACAGTTCGTCTCTGTCTGTCAGACGGTTAGTCTAAGAGTTAGAGATTCGAAGAGTTTTGAGCGTTAGAGGAGTGGAGTTGATCCAGTGGCCTTTGTATAAAATAAGCCTAACAGGCATAATAGGAGGGGCATAGGCCTGCATAGAGACCTGCAGAGGCTGCATGATGCTGTAAGGAAGAAGGCCGTGGAGTTGAAGACTTGGCTGAGATAGGAAGTTTGTAAGTTAATTCACTGCATAATGAGAAATTTAGTTCAGTATCACTGTACATCTGTTGATTTAATTCTCTGTGAAGAACGTTTGGAATCTTCGTGAGCTGGTATGAGTAGGGCTTTGTAAGTTGGCTAAAAGTCTGATTATATATATTGTAGTGAGAACCAGTGTGATAAGACTTTGTGATCGTTATAAAGTCTGTTGTGTATTCAGCAATGCGAGCACATGAAGAACCTATATATTTAAATCCGTGTTAAGGACTTGACAGATGAATGTGTGTGAACCTCCACTCTCGGCATGAAATTCCCTAAATTCTCTCTATCTATATTCGAAGCTATAGTCTTTGCGAACAGTCGGTGTGCGTATGAGTATGTACGTTGTATAAAGGTAATTTGTGAGTTCTGTTAGCATAGGGGAACCATTACCATACTCTGGTTATCCAAAGAATGGACGAAATATTTCCTAAGCATTAATCCCTATTGCTTAGAATGCCTCGTCGTGATAGAAGATTCGAACCTAGAGTCAACCCATTGGAACGAATAACAAGAATTGTGTTAACCCTGGTGGTACCTCGGTCAAACACTGTTCACAACCCGGAGTGGGTTTGCGAAACCAAACCCACCCATATCGCACAGCCTTTGTACGGAAGTGAAACCACTCCAAAATCACGCGATCCTGTGAGAAGTTGCCACGTCGATGGGGCAATACCGCCCTCATCGTGTGCCATCACGTGTTAACTATCAACGATGGAATGGACAAGATATAGCCATGCGCTGACTGATTTGGAGGCGGGTCCATCGAATGGTGGTTGCACATCAAATAGCTGGGAAGATAAATCAAGGTACGGGTGATTACAATTAGTAAAAATTCACTGTTGTATGTGTGGGACTCATGAATCACCCGCGACATGAAATTCCAAGTTAATGTTATAAATTATGGTTGGTTGCTATAGGCACTGATGTATATGTTTAAAGGCGTCGGACCTTCTTTTGTATTAAAGTGCTAAGGTCTGAATTATGAACGTGGATTATTATATGTTTCCTTAGAGGGTTCATTGAGGGCTTTCTGTATCGGTTCAACTACCATTCAATACATAAAGAAAATGAAAGGCTCCAATTGTATGCAGAGCACTTTATAAAGAAGAATCGGGATTATAATATAAGGTATATATATATGATATGTGCACGTTGAAAATAAAATATACCAAAGAGGATATTATATGAGGGTTTATGACCTTCGAAGGAAACCTCCCACAATAAGAAGAGCCTATCAGAATTAAAATTGGATTGAGTACAGAGGTTTGAGCAAGTGTTTTTTTTGTCAAGAGAATTTAATTTAATATCTCAAATTCTAGATTTGAGATATTAAAGATGTCAGACTTATTTTTTTAAATTGCCAGCTCAGAATTTAGAAGAGTAGTGTAAGTTTTCCAAATGGCGGATTTGGTTGGGAAATGAATCAGAAGGCATTTTATACACAACATTGAGATTGAAATGTGAGTAGACAGGGACTGTGGGTTTTACCCTGCACCATAATTTATAGCTTCCTTACATTAGGACTATGCTAATCCCATCCTCAGAAAATTCACACTCCAACACAAAGTTTTGTGTGCATCTCAACAATGTCAAAGTAGGATAACTATACATCTTATCCTTGAACTAGTCAAGGGTCCTCTGCGCAATGATAGTATGCTTCTCCAAATCAGAAAAATTCTCTAACCCTTGGTCATGCAATTGCTCTAATGAATGACCCCACAAATCTCAAGACGATGTGTTGAAACAATCTGGGGTGAAATGTCTACATACCTTAGATCAACTGATGCTTGGGAACATCTTGCAAAGCTACAAGAGTTCCTCTAACTGGTGGAATTTCTTCTCCAACTATTGGTGATGGTGATGGTTGCTCTTCTACTGCTGTACTGATGCTGGTATCTGATTCCTCTTCCTCATGCACCTCCTGAATCATGACTGAGACTCTCAATGTCGAATTCTCAGGACCATCTTGCAAATATGCAAGTGATCCTCCCATTGATGCAAATACCTCTACTGCAGCTAGTGGTGGTGGTAGTTGGTCTTCTCCCAAAGTATCAGTGATGACATCTTCTTTTTTCTCCCCATATACTTCCTCATCAATGTTGGAAAATGTCCCAATGGAAAGTGCCTCTATTTTTCTTCTGTCAAACCTCTTTACCAATATTTGAGTGGAATCTGCATACGTAGTCACCCTCGCATGTTTCAATCTGGTGAATGACCAATCAATTTCTTCACCCTCAAGGTGTGGCGCTACAATCTGAACAACCTCTTCTTCCGCTACTGGGTGTAGCTAGAAGAAATCATATAACTTCTCCATCCAAGCCTTTTTCGTGCTTTTGGATGACCCATCAATTGTAAGAAGAAAGAATATATTCTGCATATGCCCTCTTCTTCTATTGTTGTTGTGGGGTCTTCGGTTCTCTTTAATCTAGAAAAACCACTAGAAAGTCAGATTCTCTTTGAATGTTCTAGATTGAGAATTGTACTCTACAAGATAATCACTAGGAGTCTCATGCTCCAAATATCTTCCATCTCCATGCCATTCATTTCCTTCTGCAAGGAAAGTGGGCATAGTAGGGTATTGTGGAAATTTTTGCGCCGCTGATTTCTTATACTGCTGATAGGAAGTTCTCATACCTTCTCCATTCTGAAACCCTCTTGAGGTTTTCTTTTGCCTTTCCTTTCTCATTTCTTCAATCTCCATGGTGAGATCCTAAATAGATATGAAGAGAAGTGTGGAAAAACTCAATCCTCCTGCCATTGAAGACTTATTATTTTTCTACTTCTCCTTATTATTCCTATGATTTCATGAAATTCCCAAAAGCTGAGCCAAAGATAATTATATGATACCAATGTAATATCCCAAAATGGGAAAAATATGAATATAGAACATATGCACAATTCCAACAATGGTAAAATAAGAATAAAACATGTAAACTAGAAAAGCACCATATCAATACATCAATACATCATACATATGAGTAGAAATAGTTGATCAATATCATTATGTATTAAAAAAAAATGAATATACACATTGATCCAAAAGGGATGCACTCAAGCCATCCAAATATGGTTGAAACAACTCTACTGAAACCTAGCACTGGAAAGTAAAAACGATTGTTGTTGTTGGAAATTACCGTTGTTGGGAAGAAGCTCTATGTGAAAGAGGCTTCTAGAGTGCTCCAAAAGATCCAGGACTTTATTCATGAATTCTGCTCGAAAAACCCAGAAAAAACCCAGAAATGGTTTAGCTAGATTTTGAGTTTGGAATTTCGGCCCTTTTTGGGTTGCACATTGCACCCCTATTGGCTGAGTTCCGTACTCCCTGGAGAAAACTAATGATATGGGGCTAAAATAATTATCTATATGGTGCAATAGCACACACTCAGCTCACTAATTGAAGGGTTGGTCCCTACTCCTGATTCCCAAAATCCAAACTTGAGTTCTAGCTCCTCCACTGGATATGAAGATGTTGCATGAAAAATTGGTGGGAAATACTGCGATGTCTAGGAGGGATGATGATGTAGCCTACTGATAGATAATGAAATTCTGATCACAGGTTGTTGAAGTGATCCCAAAGTGAAGGATTAATCCCTCACATGATTCCAAGTTGAGCTACTTGTAACTTCCTCTTCTCCTCAAACCCTCACTGTAGAATTATGCAATTACTGCAAGAGATGTTGCTACATAGGAGAATAAATGGATGGCATGATGCTGAATATGTCAATGAAACTCCCAGAATAATGCAATGGATCCAGAGTGTGAAGGGTTGATCCCTCCATAGGTTTCTCAGCTGAAGTACTAAGAACAACCTCCCAACTCTCAAACCCAAGTTCAGGAATGTGTAATTCCTATAGTCGGAAGTGAAGATGAGAGTGGCTGAAAGTGGCATTAATTTCTAGATGATGAATGCTACCCAAGAAAACCTTCCCAGAGTAGGCACTTAAATTCCCCTATCGGTAAGGGTGGGATTCCTACTTGGGAACACCCGGTGCTAAAAAACATAGTAGACTTAGCTAAACAACTGAAGTGTGCAAAGAAATGTCTTATGACACTCAACAATAAAAATCCAGGCTCTGTTCCTTTGCTACCCTCATATTCCTTTTATGTTTGTGAGCCTTCCCTAGCATTGGCCCACCTCATAACTGCGCTGCACATGTGGCCACTAGCATCCATAAATATTGTGATGTCCTCGATGATCTCCATCACTGCTGCAATTACTATCCACTTCCTCCATCATGTGTGCATTTATTGCACCACTTCCTCCATCAATTCATCTTTATTTCTCCATGATCTTCATTTATTCCTCCACTATCTCCATCATCTTCCTCATTATTGCTCTATGACCTCCACTCTTTCTTCATTATTATGTTGCTCCACTACTCCATAATACTACTCCACTACTCAATTAACCCACATTCACACTATATAAGTGGATTTTATTCATCTACTAGGTTTATGGGTCCCTCAAACCTTTTATTTACTTAACTAAATAAGAAAACTAAGAACTCTAATATTCCAATTAGCTGATGGAAAATTTGGAATATTACAGCACTACACTGTGTCACATCAGAGATATGTGACTTGCCTTTTTATGATGGAATTGGGAATTTTGTCTTGTTTTTGGAAGAGTTTGAGCAGAAGGTACCTAAAGAACAATGATATGAATCTTTTGGATTCATCTTGAGGTCCACTCTAGTCGGATGGTTGGGTGCACACACAAAAAGCTTAAGAGGATGGAAGGAATTTTGTAGACTGATAAGGCTCAGGTTTGGTCATGTAGACACTAAGATCACAGAGAATTACAATGGTAAATATGATCCTCATGAGCACTTACCTTGTTGGATTGTAGCTTGGGGTGAAGTACCTCAACCTAAATGGGTGCATATATTCTTCCATATCTTGGATACGATACCTCAACAATGGTATCTTGAAACAGAGTTGCTCTATGGCACTATAGATTGGTATGGGATGATGGAAGGGTTCTTATTGACATATAAATTTGCTAATGGATGGGATTGTATTGATGAAGCTCTTGAAGAAGTCAAAGCAGGAGTATTTTAAATTATTGTTGAGCCAAGGGCTTTGGTACAACCTGATTGGGCTTCGCAGTTGGGTCAAGCCCAAGAATTTGTAATATTCCCAAATGGGAAAAGAAAGAATATAGAACAAAATTCTTGAAATAGCTGTGTAAAAAATCACATCAAGATATGAGACCAATATGGGGCTTCTTTATTCATCACAGCAAAAAACATGTACAAAATAATGGGGCATAAACACATAACAAGATCCAACAAGCCTCCAATAGATAAATCTCTCAAAAAAAGAGGTGTTGCTACAACAAAAAATGTCGGAAGACTTCTACAGCACAGTCATAGGAGCATTGCTACAGCAAATGAATATACACAAGATGAAATGGCTAATATATGCCTCAAAAGATAATGTACGTGAAGATCAAGGGTCTATGCAACCTCCAACAAAGAACCCAAGAGGGTTTTCAGAAATACACCAATATACAATAAATGAATCAAAGCCCTAGGGCTGAAGAATCACTGTAAAAATATAACTGGAAAGATGTGGCTGATCTGATATGGAAAAGAATATAGCTTCCTCCAATAGACTCTCTAGATGAAAGGCTGATCCCTTCACTAGAAAACCTCCTCCCCAACTGGTGTATTGAAACCACACCTGCAACTACTACCTAAAATAACGTAGTCCAAGATAGAAATTGTGCTATAGGGGAAAATGATAGTGTTTCTTGATGCCAAATGCGGCAATAAGGCTCAAGGGCCTTCCTCACTAGCCTCCCACTGGAAGGAAACCTTCCTCCACCGAAAAAAAATCAAAAACCACACGAATGTATTCTCCACTACTGCACCTTGCAACTCAACACATCTCTCAACAAAAACTGTGATGTAGAATTAAGATAGAGCTTCGCCTGATGCTTGAATGTGGAAATATAGCGCAAATACTCCTCCTAAGTCTGAAATAGAATTCCCCCAAGGATAGAGGTGGGATTCCTACTTGGGAAAACCCTGTGCTAAACAGCACTGCGATCTTAGCTAAACAACTAAAGAGAGCAACAAGTATAAACAGACCATAAAATCTAAAACATCAAATCATAACATAATGATCCATGGCTGCCATCCTCTTCCTTATATAAGTGGTGAGCTTCCTCACCCTTGGCCCCACTCATTAAATCCATTATCTCCATGCATGAGATCTCCCTCCAAAACTGTGTTGTCCCTCAATAAATGTCCACTCCTCCATAACAACGTTGTGGATTTGGTCAAAGTTGACCCGATCTTCATGCTCCAACCCCTTTTCACACACAAAGGTGCTTAATTAAGCTGCTAAGATGACCTCCTTTCACATTAGGAGTGATTTTATTCCTATTAAGGAGATTTATGGGTCTCCATACCCTCCTATTCATCAAACAAAGAAGCAAAAATAAAAATTAATATTCCAACTAGCTCATGCCTAATTGGGAATATTACACTCCTCCCGTCCCAAATGTTGCTTGTCCTCAAGAAAATATAAAGGTGAGTGTTGAAACTCTTCTCCTCCTTCCTTGGTGACACCTCCATGTGATAAGCTCTCCTCATATACCAAGTGTCTCCTAATCAATCCCTCCATGACATGCTCCTCCCAAGTTCTCATGAGATGCAAATGACTCATCCCAAAAGGAAGCAAAAGACCCAATGAAGCAATCATGGTTTTCCCAATGTTCTCCCTAAAACATGAAGCATAAATAACATGGAGAAACTCTCTCCCAAAGGGCATGCTCAATCCTCCCATACTTCCTCTATTCATTCCCATAATAAGAATAAGAACATCATCAATGTATTGTATCAAAACCAAGTACACATAAACTGCCATATGTAATAAGGGAGGTGGATCATAGTCCTACATGTGGAGCCAACGTAGTATATTTCCTGACTACCTCAAATAATGATATGTTAAGTGGTTTCCCCACCACTTAATTTCTGCCATAATCTTCTCAAAATTTTTGAGAAGGTGAGTGATGTTGGGTGCCTTTGGAGCACACCCTAAATGATAAATCATCTCCCTATATCCTCCTAGAGAGTGGCCATGCTTAACATTTTTTATGGCCTAAAGTTGACCATGAATTTTATAAGGAATAATTCTCCAACTTGGAGAAATGGCCTACACATGTATGGTTAAGGAATGCACATATTCATTATATAAATCATTATGCATAAAAACATGATCCTTACCATATGCTTCAATCATACCAATGGAGTGGCTCATAGATAGATCCCCTCTCATTCCCAAAAAAGGAAAGAGGTGGTTGTGATAACCCTGTCAAAGAGTTATGTATCTTCTTCATCTCCTCAAATTCTTATATATATCCTCTTCAAATCCTTCCCAAGTATATCCCTTCATGGTGGTTTGGTATGCTCTCATGCAATAAGTATGGCTGAAGAGAAAATATTCATGTGTTGCATGTAGTACCTTCTCCTTGAGCTTGGATTCTCTAGATAAGAATATCCTATGATGATAGTAGATGATCTCATCTTTGACTGAATATCCCTCCTCTTGTAGCTGGTCATCAAGTATCATACAACTAAAAGGATCCTTGGAATAATCCACCAACAGCTGGGATTTCCAATATGAATCTATCCTCCATAGGGATAGCATTGATGATTTGTCATGTAAAACATCTGTCATGTGACTGCTCCCATATTTGACATCTCCTATGCCAAAGCCACCTACTGGAAGGATGCTATCCTCCCTCTGTTGCTCCTTTCTCAGCACAAGATCTAAGGTGAGAGTGGGTAATGATGATGTTGGGAGAATATCTCCCTCCTCCTTGAGTCTACCCAAAACTCTCAGCCTTGTACCATGACCTCCCAATGCCCCCACTCCTCCTAGATCTATGAGTGGTGCACCATGTTGTGAGAAATTTCTCAACAACTCCTGATTAGGTGGCCTCCCAGGTGGTTTGCCACAAAACAGTAATGTCTCATGGGCCAAAGTCATGTGCATCATAGATGGGACTATTAGGTCCTTGATTCCACTGTGAAAATCCATATTTGTTTTCAGTGTGGAATTTTTTTATGAGGGATATGTGTGCATGCATATAATCATCTGAATTTTGCAACTCTTTTTATCCACCCATTTGATCTTCAAAGTCTCCCAATATGTGGTGACCTTCTCCAAAATAATCAACCACTACACACCCAATATCACATTGGTGTTAGGTATTTCAACCACAAAGAAGTGATTAGTCAATGTATATGTCCCCATGGTCACAGATAAAGATGGAACATAATGCATGCACTGCATAGTCCTAGCTCCTAGGACCAAAACATAAAATCCCTCAAAATCATCAATGGGTATTGCCCTCCTCTACACTAGTTGGCCATCAATAAAGTTGTGGGTAGCCCTACTGTCAATCAAAACTGAAACCCTCTGATCCAATATGGAACCTCGAACCCTCAAGGTCAAGTACTTAGGTACTCCTCCCAGTGATGCAAGAGGCCCTCTAATTGGAGAAAATGCTCCATTCCCACCTCCTGGTGGTGGTGGATCATCTCCTTCTATTCCAACATTGTGACCCCTTTCTGGTTCTTCTTCCTCTTCCTCATCATCTGAGAAGACCTCTATATAGTGTGCCTTTCCTGCTGCACATCTATGCCTGGGTGCCCATGATTCTTGGCATGTGAATCAAAGCTTACTTCTCCTCAAATCTCTTCGGACATCATCACTAAGAGGTACTTTGCTTTGTCTCTCTTTTCAAAAAGGAACCTTCTCATTTTTTCCCTTTGATGGAAAAGCGGGCTTTTGTTGAAATGTTACCTTTGAATTTGGCAAGGCATCTTGTAGATATCTAGCCCTTTCAATGGCACCTTAAAGGGTAGTGGACTTGCTATATTTAACTAACCCATGAAGAGGTTCTACTAACCCATCAATAAACATATAGACCCTCCTTGCTGCAGATAAATCAGGAACCATAACATAAATTTTTAGAAATTTATAAATGCAAGTTTCTAGATTACCTGATTGTTTGAGATTTGCTAGCCCCATCAAAGGTGCCTCTAGGTCTTTTCTATCAAACCTCTCCACCAACCTCATTGTGAACTCTGAATATGAAGTCACATTGGCATGACCCAATGTAGACAGTCCATGAAACCACCAATCATGTGCTTCACCCTCAAGGTGTAGCGCTGCTATTTGTATGGCCTCCATCTCTGGTACTTGGTTCAGCTGGAAGTAGATGTCTAGCTTCTCTACTCATGATTTGGCATTGAATTTAGATGACCCATCAAAGTTGGGTAAGAAAAATATGCCCATAGTTCAGTGTAGATCATGATTCTATATGAATCCTCCACCTCTTTTGTGATGCCAGGGTCTCCTATTGTCCTTGATCTGAAAAAATTCTTGAAAACTCAAATGATCCTTGAATCTCTGAGATTGAGAGTCATACTCCATGAAATAGTCTTCAATATTTTCTTATTTTTGAAACCCTCCATTTCCCACTGCTAAAAATGTATGCATTGTAGAGAGTTGGAAAGCTTGCTGCTTCACTGGTTGATCACTCCAGTAATGAGAAATGCAGGAGCCTTCACCATGTAGAAACCCTTTAGGGTATTCCTTGTGTCTATCCATCCTCATCTCCTTTATTTATCTTGCAATGTCTTGCATAGTTCGAAGAAGAAGCTTAGGCAACTCCTTCTCCTCATCTCTTGTTGATAAAGAAGGGGTTTTATTGTTGTCTTCTCTGTCATCTGTATAACCATACTTCTGTTTTCTTATGAGATGCATATTCTCTCTATCTGTGAGAGGATATCCTTCTTCTGATGACATATTGGCTTAAGATGCACATGCTGAGCCAAGTTTATGCTATGATACCACTATAATATTCCCAAATGGGAAAAGAAGGAATATAGAACAAAATGTTTGAAATAGCAGTGTAAAACATCACATCAAGATATGAGACCAATATGGGGTTTCTTTATTCATCATAACAGCAGTAAAAATGTACAAAATAATGGGGCACAAAACATATAACAAGATCCAACAAGCCTCCAATAGATAAATTCCTCAAAAAAGAGGTGTTGCTACTACACAAAATGCCAAAAGACTGTTATAACATAGTCATAGGAGCAATGCTACATAAAATGAATATGCACAATATGAAATGGCTGATGTATGCCTCAAAAGATAATGTACATGAAGATAAAGGCTCTATACAACCCCCAACAAAGAACCCAAGAGGGTTTTCATAAATACACCAATATACAATAAATGAATCAAAGCCCTAGGGGTGAAGATTCATTACAACAAAATAACTGGAAAGATGTGGCTGATATGATATGGAAAATAATATAGCCTCCTCCAATAGACTCTCTAGATGAAAGTCTAATCCCTTCACTAGAAAACCTCCTCCCCAGATGGTGTATTGAAACCACCCCTGCAACTCCTCCCTAAAATAACGTAGTCCAAGACAGAAAATGCACTGTAGGGGAAAATGATAGTGTGGCCTGATGCCAAATGCTACAATAAGGCTCAAGGGCCTTCCTCACTAGCCTCCCAATGGAAGGAAACCTTCCTCCACTGAAAAATAGATCAGAAATCACCCGAATGTATTCTCCACTGCTGCACCCTGCAACTCAACACATCTCTCAACAAGAACTGCATTGTAGAATTAATATGGAGCTTGGCCTGACTACTGAATGTGGAAATATAGTGAAAATACTCCTCCTGAGTGGGCACTAGAAGTCCCCCAAGGATAGAGGTGGGATTCCTACTCGAGAACACCTTGTGCTAAATAACACTGCAATCTTAGGTAAACAGCTGAAGAGAACAACAAGTCTAAACAAACCATAAAATCTAAAACATCAAATCATAACATAATGATCTATGGCTGCCATCCTCTTTCTTATATAAGTGGTGAGCTTCCTCACCCTTGGCCCCACTCAATAAATCCACTATCTCCGTGCATGAGATCTCCCTCCAAAACTGTGTTGTCCATCAATAAATGTCCACTCCTCCATAATAGTGTTGTGGATTTGGTCAAAGACCCAGTATTCATGCTCTAACCCCTTTTCACACACAAGGTGCTTAATTAAGTTGCTAATATGACCTCCTTTCACATTAGGAGTGATTTTATTCCTATTAAGGAGACTTATGGGTCTCCATACCCTCTTATTCATAAAAAAAAAGGGCAAAAACAAAAATTAATATTCCAACTAGCTCATGGCTAATTGGGAATATTACAGAATTTTATAATCTAACTACAGAAGAAGGTGAAGAGGATCCACATGATGTCAATATTCTTGAATCAAAAGGAAAACGCGAGTTTACAGGTCTTGAAGTAGAGATTCTAGACATCACACAACCTATCAAGACTCGGCAAGTCAACATACGCTCAGAAGCGCAGCCCAAGTTCGCAAAGATTGGGGACTATTGGGATGATGACATAGTGAGCAAGGTCACTTAATTACTGCATGAATACCAGGATATGTTCAAAATGAATTTCTCGAATATGGAAGACATTTTAGGATATTTGGGAGTTATGCACATCACTTTGAATCATGATATGAGTCCATTCAAGCTGCATCCATATCGACTAAACCTAAAATAAAAATAAAAGGTGAACTATATAAGATGCATAGTGCTAGCATTATTGAACTAGTCAAAGATTATAAATGGGTTAGCCCTATGGTGGTCCAGGAAAAGAAAACTAAGGGAGAAATAAGGATTTTTGTAGATATCAGAAAGTTTAAGGATGCATGTGTCCATGACCTATTTCTAACACCATTCACTGAAGAAATTTTGGAGAATTTGGGAGGAAAGGAGGCCTACTCCTTTACAGATGGGTTCTCAAGATACCACTAGATCAGGATTGTGCCAGAAGATAGAAGAAAAACCACCTTTGCTACTGAATGGGGATAATTTTAGTACACGGTTATGCCATTTGCGTTAAAGAATGCTCCAGCTATCTTTTCCAGAGTCGTCGTTGCAACATTTAAAGAATATATCCACAAGTTTTTGGAAGTATATTCTGATGTCTAGACAGTCTTCAGACTATTAAAGAAACATGTCTATAGCCTGCGTTTAATGTTGGATACCTACAGGAAATATCATATTTCCTTTAACCTGAAGAAGTGTATTTTTTGTGTGCCATATGGGATATTATTGGGGTATATTATATGCAAGCATGGGTTGATGGTAGACCCTGTGAAGATCGTAGTGATTATCAAATTGGTGTTGTTGAAAAATTTGAAGTAGCTACACACGACGCTTAGGCATATAGGTTATTATAGGAATTTTATCAAGGCCTACGCACTTATCACTGCGCCGATGGAAAAAATATTAAGATGTTATGTTTTTTTAGAATGATGATTGTCAGAAGAGCCTTGGTGTACTGAAAGAAGACATGGTAACTGCACCTATTCTATTCTTTCCAGATTGGAGAAGAAATTTCATGTACATGTCGATGTGTCTTGCATAGCTTTGGGATTTGTCTTAGCACAACCAAGTGAAGGCGACCTAGATCACCCTATTGATTTTGCAATCATGAATCTATTTAAGGTGAATAAAAACTACTCCATCACATATTATGAAGGACTAGCCATGGTATATGCATTGCAAAAATTCAGACACTGTCTATTTGGTGTGCACTTCAAAATGTTCACGGCCCACTCTGCTTTGAACTACTTGGTCAACAAGCCTGTGTTGGGGGGGGGGGGATTTGTTGATGGCTATTGGAGAACTCCTTGGCAAAGGTGTGCAATGTCAACATGGATGACTAGGATCTACATGTTCCTACAGTTTTATGGGCCTACAAGACTACGTATAAGAAGTTGATGGGTTAGACTCTATTCAGATTATTCTATAGATAGAAATTTTTGATTCCGATGGAATACATTGTGCCTAGTCTTCGCATCGCCATAATTAGAGATATGGTGGGATATGATATTATGGAGAAGAGATTGGAGAAACTGCTCACTCTCAATGAAGATAGGCTCATCGTTGGGTTTCACCAACCAGTACATAAGGAGAGGGAAAAATATTGGCATGACAGTCATATTAAGCAAAAAAAGCTCAAAGATAGGGAACTAGTTCTTTTATATGACATCATGTTCGCAAAATTCCCGAGTAAGCTATGAATTCATTGGTTAGGCCCTTACATTGTCAGGAATGTTTCTAAAAGGGGTGCATTGTAGCTCGAGAATTTGAAAGGAAATTTTTTCCCTAGACGTATCAATGGCAACAAATTAAAGTTGTACAGGGATGACTCCATCTCTGGAGGTTCGAAATGACTATATGGTCAACAAAGAGTCTTAATTCTGCACACAGTTGAAAGTGAGCATGGGACTATAAATTATTATGCTAAAGGATGACTTCGTTGTAGTTAGAACATTGCATGGTGCATGATAAGATGGAAAATATGGAGGACACTTCCCTAAAGGAGGTTGGATTGCACTGATGGGATGATTCTGGCGAATTTCATCCAAAAAGTGACTATTGGAACATTAATTTTTTATTTGACAAGGACTTGGCCATTAAAAGGTGTAGGAGGGATCTATTAAATGAGAATATCTTGGAGGATCTACCACCAAATCTACATTTATGAATCATATTTGAAGGAGATCATGGAGTTTGAATTTTAATTTTGCTATAAATCAGGCTTTCCGCTCCACCTTTGGACACTTTGAGCTCTAAGTTTTAGAATTGAGATTTTATGCCTACAAGAGCATCGAGTGATCTGTTGTATGTTGGAATACAACTTTGAAGTATTGAAATAGGAATTTCTCAAAGTAGGGCTAGGTTACATGATTCAGTTAGGTTTAGAGTGCACATTGATTGGTCAAGGTCACCCAGGAAGCATACCACCGTGGGCGCGGCCCCATCTCAGAAGCCGTTATGATCATCACCCCAAAAGAATATTCCAAAGGAACATAGGAGTAAGGGGGGCCAAGACCAAAATAAGAAGGCTATCGAGGTAGAATAGTTAGATGAAGATTAACTTGCACTAGAATATATTGCTCTAGAGGAGGTAGAACCTATCTCTAGGTTTCCCCCATATATCTGCCTTGGAAGCCAGACATTGCGAAGCCTACAATGTATCCAAGCATAGTCAAATATAATATCTTTACAACACTACTGTCAGGTGAAGTACACATTGAGGGGAATTTTTTGGGCAAATTTCCTCAATTATAGATGGAGAATTGGGACTTTAATGACCGCAACAAGTATCGACAGTTCGAGCCGAGCCGACATCTACACTCCTCCTATTATGAAACTACCAGAGTAACAAGATTGGAACCAATGAAGTGGATGGCTAGTATCCAGGATTCCAACAAGTGGTTTCAGAGTGACAGATCTCGAGTTCAAAACTCACCTGGCTCACGTTGGGGGGGAGATTGTTGGACATTGGGTTCAACGCTCCCTGTGTGTTTCGCGACATGGACTAACCGCCTCTCATGGATCCTAAATATAGAGATTGTAGCGAATACTAAAGCCTCTGGGTTTTGGTCTAAAGGCAATCGTGATTCCAACAGGGGATACTGAACATGCTATATGTTCCTCACTTCAGGTGAAGTATCATCAACACAACTTTTGTGTGTCAATTGTTGGCCCTAGTGCACGATGATGGCTTATGGTTGGGGAAGCACATTCCTATTGATGTGATATTGATAAGGAAAATCATGACACTTCCTTGTATCGGTTTGAACCCCGTAGGTGCATTTGTGGGCAAGGATCAGGATAAGTAGGTGGCATACTAGATGAAGCAAGATTACGGTCTAATGAAGGGAACTAGGCATTACTCGATTAGCTCCATAAAAAATAGGTCTGTGCACTTTTCCATGCACATTTTGGTAGGAAATATCATGCAAAAATGGCCCATAGAGGAGGTTTATACATCGGTAATGTATTTGGCTACAGAGTGCAGCAAGGGAGTTGTTTATAATTGGGAATGATACTTATGCAGTGAATTCTTAACTAAATGTCATGAAGATCAAGGGGAGGGAAAGCAGTTCCACTACGTGTGGCTCTTGCTCTTGATAACATTCATGGCCTGGAGGTAGCCTGAGGAGTCGTAGTTCTCCTTTGCAGACCCTGATCTCTGCAAGGCTGCGTAGTATGCCTCGTTGTGGCATTCAAAGGATCCCACCAGGGTCATGGCAAATAAAATATTTTGGGTTTTATTAAAAATGATTTTGTACACTGTGATTAGCCAAAATCCCTGACTATGACCAAGTATCTTGAATCAATATTAGTAGGTCGTGGACTTCAAAGTGGACTTCCACCATGTTCCTATCCGAGCAAAGAAACACCTTGCTAGGGTCTGGTACGATCTACCATACCTGATGTAAGAGGAAAATTATGTAGCCATAGTCAGTGAATGGCCAGGCAATTGGATAACTCCGCCCACTAGATGCACAGTGATAGGGAAAGCAGGGATGAGTGGCTGAATTCCACTGCGCCGAATATAAAGAAGAACACCGGGAATCCACACGACAGTCATATTTGTGACCACAAAAGATACCAAAGCAGTAGTTGAACCTGAGATGGAGATTCCAGACATAAGAGGGGGTGATACTCATGGTGATTATATAACTACAGATCCATCAAATCCCCCTACCCTTTTCTAACTAAGATGCGACAACCACAAAGAAAATTTGCATGAAAGAAAATGAAGTTGAGTCAGTCCACAGGCCTTGAAAAAATGGTCCTTACTGAGGGGGACCTCGATGAGATAGGGGATACTGTTAATAATGTCACTGAACACCTATGGGGCTACATTGAATACTAATACAATAATGTGTTGGTGGATGTCTACAAGGGGCTAAAATATTTGCAATTGCAGACATGCGTTGTATAAGTGAGCATGAGTCAAGTGAGTGGGCTTCAAGCGAGCGTGGCAGAAGCATGTGCAAGCACGAAAACACAAGAAATTGTGATTTAAACTGATACCCACGTGGTTCCAATCCCTGAGGGCATGCTATGTTTTGATATGATAGGGCACATGAAGCAAGCTGTGAATTGGAAGAACACAAGGCTTAATATAGCTGCACTACCTCTCTAGACATTGCATGAGTTCCACCTAGGTCTAACTAGTGAATTGAATATTAGAGAGAAGTGCACCCTCTTGGTTATACTATATTCTAGGTAGGAAAGCCAGAGGATTTTCGAGGAAAAACAACTAGTTGTGCAAAAGTGAGATTCAGCGACTGCACAAAGATAAAAGTTGGAGGAAGTCATCTCCAAGGATTGTAGCGACCTACCTCCAATAAAGATTCAGGATTCAGCTACCCTAGAGGAAAAAGTGGCACAACTCGCAAAACCAATTAAATATTCTAAAGCCAAGGTTGACCAAGTGCGAATCAAGATGCAAATGAAAATATTCGAGCTACAAATTCAATTGCAACCATCCACTCCTCCTGAGGTCCAGGAGCAGCACACATCCGAGATCAAGGATTCCCATGATAACAGTGATTCAATAGTATAGGAATGCCTTAAAGTTTTTGAGGATGTTATGGAACTCTGAGCCTCACTACAATAGGACCCCATGTACAAGAAATTGAGAAGTAAATCCATGAGAAGTTAGAGAATATGGACCAGATTAAGCTCACAACAAAGACCTTAGCACTAATCCAGCAGTATACCTATCTCCAAGAGGGTAAATTTTTGTAGAGACATATCGATGAGCTGTGAAGGAAGGAGAAACTTATCACATCTAGAACACATCATGGGAGGCTGAATTGATTCAGTTATCACAGACTGTCAAGAAGCAGCTGAAGGGCTTGCACAAGACACAGAAGGATATTGCAGCAAAGCTCGTAGGGCCAGCTACTGAGACATTATTAAGGGAAGTCTGAGAAGCAGAGCAGCAGTGCGCCAAAGTAGTTTCAGCTCCAAAGGATTCCTTGAGTTGCATCAAAGAAAATATCGAAGGTGCACTAGCAGAGTGACTTGGGATGAGTCACAGTTTTTTTTTGGGGGATTTTTGAACAAAGGAACCCTCGAGGAAAGAATTTGAGAAAGACTTTGCAGATTGAGAAGAGGAGTGCATAACACGAAGCTAAGTTACAGTCTTAGGGGGTTTGGGGTGGGTCAAAGCCCCTTATTTTGTAAAATTATGGGAATATTTTGTATATGTTGAGCTCCACCCATGGTTTTCGGACCATTTTATTGTAAATGTAAAGACTATATAAGGTTTCTAGGATATTCTTGATATATATGTAATAGATGATGCATATGTGATGCACTTGGATGTAATATTGTCTTGAGTCTGTATTATGTGGGTTGGGTTAGAGGAAAGGCTCATGTAGTTGAGTGCATGGAGACCTTAGGAAGTCCACAACTGAGTTCGCAGACCCCTGCAGCTAACTGTGCATGGTGGGGTAGATTGTATTGGGGAAATTTGAGCAGAAATGAAAGAATTTTGAATACATATATGTGTTTTGAGTTTAAGAGTTTTATTTAATTTCATCTTATTTTATATGTGTTGTTTTACTTACAGTTTCCTCATGAAGTCTTTTTTAAGTTTATTTATATTGTTTTATGCTTGTTAAAGTAAGATCACACAGTGTGAAAGTGAGTTCAACAGAAGTGTTGAAATGCGACTATATAATTAGTAGATCTATTATGCGAAGCTCTATCAAATACTAAAAGGAAGATACTCCCTAAATACACACTCCATTGTCCCTCTAGATGTAGAAACCTAGTTCTATCATGCCCCTATATTGCCTCGGGTGAGACTTTGATCTGCACAGTAGATTGTTGCCGAAAGGGCTAGTAATAGTGTGTTTTGTTGGTTAGTGCAACCATATCTGAACTTGGCTCTAGGTCCCATCAACCCAACACCAAATTATTTACCTCTAAACCATATGGATCTATAGCATCTCTAGGGAACAAAAAAAAATCGAAATTTTAAATGATGTCTCTCTTTTGAACTTAAGTGTGTTCCTTGGTAAATGCGGGTCTAGTTTAGGGTTGTTATAAGACTAGTTCTAAGTAGATTTCTTGTTCTAATTTAGGTATGATTAGGGAATCAAAATAAAAGGCTTAAGGTGTCTTAGAACATTATAGGCTTTGATCCTTGATTACAACATTCGTATTGTGATCCAATGAAAATATAATTGATTTGATAAAGTGATTGATGAAATACACTACAGTAAAATCCACAATGATACTACAATTGTCAACATATGAAAAATTTTCTCACTATAAGAAAATAGTTGTAAGGGGTTCATTTTTTGAGTATCAGTATCATGCATTAAGCCAATCATTGACTTCAAATTCTAGTGGAAGTGAAAATACATTGTATAAATTATATATATATATATATATATATATATATATATATATATATATATATATATATATAGATATAAAACCTTGACATAATTGATCTCTATGCATTGACATTGTTGGTTTGGCTCACTATGATGACTATAATTCAATGACAAGATTTATGACTACCTTAATATAACAAAAAAAAGTGATACAATTAATAATGGAGTGACTTGAAATTTTATTTAAATATCTCAACCAATGGCACTATTACCTTTCAATGAATAGATTCTTGTTGACTATTCTAGTATCTTGAATTTAGCTTGATGTGACAGTGTTCCTTGGATTAGTGACTTGAACAATACTTATATATGATGACATAGTAAACTGATGTAACAACATATAATTTAGATATAATTTTTAATGTGTGGCATGGCCCTAAACAAAGTTGACTGTGTATGTAAGACTATTTTACATTTGACTCTTGACCATGAGATTAACAATATCACACAAAATAATGATACCTAGATATGAGAATCACAACCTTGGTGATTGTCTAGAAGATAATAGTGACATGATTTGACCTTTGGTAACCTGACTTTATTTTATGTGATAGTTGAACAAAGAAGTCATGTGAATATAGTCACAATGATACAATATTAATGATTGATTGTTAGCCTTTATGTGATGCAACAATGGTATGATGTAACTTTGACCACATAACTTGACATATGGACTTAACAAACTAAACATACAAAAGCATGGAAATGTGAAATAAGATAAAGTTACTTATGTATGCATTACGATTAACTATATTTAGACTTGACATTGACCTAACTATGAGATAAGTGACATTTTAATGACAATACCTTGATTATGATGTGAAACATTGATTTACATGATTTTTTTTGTTTAGTGACCATTCTATGATGAGATGCTTAAATTTTACTTAAATCATTTGACAAGACTTCACTGTGACACTATATGATAGTGATATAGTACTATTGACTTGACACCTAGATATGAAATTGACAATGAGTTTAGACCTTTATTTTGACTTGAACCATAGATTTTAGTACATAGACTTGTGACAGTGATAACCTAGGAATTTGTACTAGTGATGACCTAAGGACTTTTAGTGATGACCTGGATATGAAATTAAATGGTAGTAGTTCAATGAGGGAAATATCATCTTGTTGTACAAATTATTGATGTGAAGATCGATAATAGTGTATGACTAGTGATCATCAGTAAAAAGACATGTTGGTAGCTCTCCAAGGGCATAGTTTGAGACCATTGGTAGCAGGTCATATGGATGACTTGAGGTACCTTGGAGTATGCCAATATCAAATATTTGGGTTTAGAATTTGTAGTAGTATAGGGGGTTTGGTTTAGTGATGTTTTGTAGCCAGTTTGTGAACTTATGAATGCTCATCTATTGATGTTCAGTGGACTATGTGAGAAGTGAATGAACAATGATGTTCATTTGAGTAGTGAAAGTGATATGCATTTGTGAAGAGACCGGTTTGGGAAGTATTATTACAGTGGTCAGTTTGGGAAGCATTATTGTAGTGATCAGTTTGGGTAGTATTATTACATTGATCAGTTTGGGAATTATTGTCCACTGATCAACTTGAGCAAGGTGTAGAGTGGTTAGTGGCTAATGGGAATTTACAAGATACACAACATATTATTTACGAAATTATTATATTGATTCATACCACATGGGTATCTATTCTAAAAAAATTTAAATGTGGTTTGTTAGTTATTCATGTGATTGGAGTCACCTTCAAGTTGTGTCCTCAGAACACTTCAAGGTGGCAGGGTGATGCTACAGAAGGTCATAGCTTGCATAGTGTGTAGTGGCATCCTTGCAGTTGGCATTGATAAAACCTAGGAAGTTAGGGCATCCTTTTAGTGGCGGTTGATAAATTATAGGGCGACTAAGCATCCTTTCAAAAAGAACTGGTAAACAGAGTGTTGGGTCACTCATCAGGTTGTGGCATGACTCATAGGGTTTTGGGGTGTCCTTCGCGTTGCAACAGGTTATTAGGGTGTAGTATCCCTCTACAGATTGTAGCCTGTGAATTAAGGGGTTGACACCTCCCTTAGTTTTAGCTGAAATCTTGATGTAATCAAGTTTATTTTAATAGGGAGAAGACAATTACTAAAGAAGAATTTGGTGGTTTTTTACCTGGAGGTTTTTTCCACCTAAAATATTTGTGTTCGATATTTTATCTTTCTGCATTATTGTATGGTGCTTTCTATGGTTGATTATTATTTATGATTATAAGAAGAAGAGAAATAATAATAATTGAAGATTAACTAAATCTCTTATAAAGATTAAAAGGTGCTAATTTCTAAGAAATATTGATTCACCCCCCTCTCAATATTTCCAACAATTAGTATGAGAACATGTTCCTTCAATAGAATCTTAACAACTACAAGGTAGATCTCAAAATAAAAATATGAGAAAATTAAAGAAGAAAGCTTCCAAGCATTCAAAGGAAGTTTTAGGTACTGCAATAGTCTCCAAATATGAAGAAAATCAGGATTGTACACAAACTATCGAATTTGATGAGATAATTACTAGATATGGGAATCTAGAATGGTAGTCTGTATGCAGGCTCATGGTGTATGTCAATATGTTGTTCTAGGAGAAGCATCTACCAACGAAGCTAAAAGGTATAATACAAAATCCATGAATTTTATTTTTAATGTTCTTCCAAATCTCGTAAAAGAAAAATTTGGTCAATGCTCAACGACCAAAATTATTTGGGAAATGCTCCATATTATCTACTCAAAGAAACATGTAGGTCAAGATATAGATGTTGGAAATCATGTGGATCCTAATATCAAGGAATCAAACAATGATGATATTGAAGAAGCTGAAGAAATGAGTGAAATCGAATTTCAAAATGAATTTGTCAGAGTTATAAAGGAAATCAAGAGTGAAAGGGAAAGAGCTAAATTTCTAGAAGAAGAAATAGAGATAGCAAAAGGACATGTTGAAGGAATTAATAAAAAAATGAATAATATGAGGAAATTATCATCCATCTCAGAATCTATTTAGAAGAAGCTAGAAAAGTCAAAGAGTCAGAGAATCACACACTCAAAGAAGAGGTTTCTCTATTGAAACTCCAAGTGTAGGAAGTAAAGCAGAAAGAGAAATAATTGGCAATTCAATTAAAGGAATATGGTAAAAGGCACATATCTGCATTTGACCATAATTAGAAGGAATTATAAACATCTTCAGAAAAAATAAGCAAGCTTGAGATTGAAAATGAGAAGCAAAAGGAACAGATACAGGTTCTCAACAAAGAAGTAGAGAAGACCACTCTTCTCAAACTATAAGTTGAAGAGGTAGAAAAAAAGGAAGATCTTGAAAATATGGTTTCAAGAATACCTTGCTCAAAAGAAAGAAGAACTTGATGTACCTCTCATGGAAATCAAAAATTTAAAGGAATGGCAAAAATAACACTTGCAAATTAATGACAAGAAATACCAATAATTGGCTCAGTTGAAGATGAAGGAAGAAAAAGTAGGTAAGGCTCTAATTGATGAAGTTACAAGAGTCTAGACCTTCACACAAAGAGATTGAGAAGAAGACTAAATCAAAGAAGAATGTTGTATTTCTGAATAATGATGCCAAAATAGTCAAGGATAAAGGACAAAAGACTACACTACCTCAAAATATTAATAACTCATCTAGGTGCGTTCATTCATTTAATAGTTATTTTTTTCATGTGCTAACTTTCGACATATGGCTAGGGATTGTAAATTTTTTGAAAAGTAAAATTATCAAGTATCACTGCCTCTGAATGAATCATCCAATTACGCACTATAATTTAATGGTTATTATTTTTTATGCACTAACTATGGACATATGGATAGGGATTATGAAATTTTTGGTAGGTACAATTATCATCCGAAAAACCCTAGAAGCAAGTTTCATGATGTTCCAAACATAAAATGTTTCGAATGTCACAATTATGTCCATATAGCTCACGATTGCAGTTACCGGAAAAATAATTCCATGGATGACATTGAGTGTTTCAAATGTCATAATTATGGACACGTAGCTCAAGAGTGCAGATACAAGCCTAATAAGAAATGTTATAAATGATATAACTATGGGAGCATAGCTTGTCACTACATAGACAAGATGGAATCAACCATGAATGAAAATATTGAAGAAACAAATAAGGTGTGGAAGAGAAAACAGGTACACGATGAGCAGGAAGAGCAAGAAGAAAATAAAGTTTCAGTAGTTATGCTTTCAAGGTTTGTAAAAGAAAAAGGTCATGATGAGTTAGCAGATGCATCCAAAAATTACCAGAGTCAATATAGTTCGGCTAAAGAGATGGGTGAAACTCTATTTTGAGCAATCCAACTTATTCGCTCTCTGAAAATTGAAAAGGGGGAGTCTATGTAGAGGTATGTGGCACAAATATAAAGTTGAAAAATAACCATCATGGACAAAATATAAAGAAATATATGTCAAATTCATAACATATTTAGGGGGAGAAGAAAATTTAAAGGATTACAGGTCCACAAAGATCGTCAGTGTCAAAGGAATTCTTCTCATTAGGGGGAGAAAAATCATGTTACAAGTTCACAGGAAGCGGGAAAATTGTCAGGGGTAGTCACCCTTGGCCATTGATGTCAAAGGGGGAGAGAAATCATGAGAAGAGGATTGAAATCATCAGAAGGAGACATAAGCATGAAGTCAGGGTTAGATGCACTCGTAAAAGGAGTATGTGTGTTGCCATAAATGACAAAGGGGGATATTGTTGAATGGTGTTGTCATTGATGTCAATCCCTGAATTTTATTAGGTTTGAATTTGACTGAAAAAATCAGTAATTAATTTCAAATGGTTAAATAATGATTCTTATTAATTGTTAAATTTAATCAAGATGGTGGCTCCACTGTTGGACAGTTGAAAACCCAAGTCCTAGGGTTTGGGTTCACTATACTAAGTATGTACACCGACTTTGTCAATGTATTTTGAAGGGTCAAATCATTATGTTTGGGTAGGAGATCCATATCATTGGATTCTCCTTAGAATGATGTTTCTAGTGGTATGTCACTACGCTGTGTGGTTCCTCCTGGTTTAAGATATATTCCCATTTGAAGTTAGGGACCCTATTTGGTGGGCTATAACCCCATAGGAGTGTCACTTGGATTATTTTCATTGGTTGTAGGAATCCAAATTTAGGCATAATAATTCCTTGTCACATCTTGTGGAAGAATCACCTTAATAAAAATAATCACAAGTGTCTCACACCTATAGGCCTAAATATTCACCTTAAAATCAATAGTATTACAGCTTAAATAACTAAGTAAGGTAATTATAATGAATTAAAATTATCAAAATGACAAGAAAATATTCTTAAACCTCTGAAAAATACTCCAACATCCATCTTGAAAATCCCCTCACTTTCCTAACCAAAAACTATAAAAGGAAAATAATCATACATTAATTCACATCAACTCTCGACAAATTATTCTACCTTTGAAATTTTCGACATCTGTAAGGTATTTGAGGAAAAATAACAATTAAGACCTCTCTAAGACATAGGAAAATGAGTTGCAAGGGTTTAATTGTATTTTGTTGTCAATCTAAAAAGGTATGTTTGGTCTCCCTTTTTTGTAACTTATCTGTTACATTCTTTTACTCGCATTTCCAACTTTGAAATAACTTAGAAATTTTGGAAGGGTTTGACTCAGAATTACACGATCACAATATGATTGATTGGTTTTGCATTATTTGTTATAAATTTTTGACTTAGACCTCAATGGGGTACCTCTCTCTAAGGCAATGAATTACACTTCAATCCAAATTATTTATTTCTAAACCATACGTATTTGTAGCATTTCTAGAGCACAAAAAAAAATCAGAATTTCAAATGATGTATCTCTTATGAACTTACGTGTGTTCCTTGGTAAATGTGGGTCTAGTCTGAGGGTTGTTATAGGACTAGTTCTAGGTCAATTTATTGGTCTAATTTAGATCTAGTTGGGGCATCAAAATAAAAGGCTTAAGGTTTCTTAGAGCAGTACAAGATTTGAGACTTAATTACAATAGTGGTATTGTGATTGAGTGATAAGATAGTTGATTTGATAAAGTGTTTGATGATATACATTAAAGTGAAATCCATAGTGATCCTATAGTTGTCAATATATGACAATGTTTCTCTCCATAATACAATGGTTGTAAGGGGTTCATTGTTTGAGTATCAATATCATGCACTAAGCCAATCATTGACTTCAGATTCTAGTGGAACTGAAAAGACATTGTATAACTTCTTGATATATATAAGACCTTGACATACTTAATATTTTTGCATTGACCTTGCTAGTTTGGCTCATTGTGATGACCAGAATTTGATGAAAATATTTATGAATATCTTAATATAAAATCAAATAGTGATACAATGGCTATTCTGAGTGACTTGAATTTTTTTTTGAATATATGAACTAATGAAATTCTTACCTTTGAATGTTCTAGTATCTTGACTTTAGATTGATATGACATTGCTCCTTGGATTACTGACCTTAACAATATTTATATATATGATGACATTGAGTTGATGTAACAACATCTAATTTAGAGATAATTTTTAATATGTCACATGACCCTAAAACAAGTTGATTTTGTATGTAATACTACTTGACATTTCACTCTTAACCATGAGATTAACAATATCACACAAAATAGTGACTGTCCAGAATATAATAATGAATGATTTGACCTTTGGTAAACTAACTTGATTTTATGTGATAGTTGAAAAAAATAGTGATGTGACTATAGTGGCAGTGATACAATGTTAATGATTCACTATTAGCCTTTATACGATGCAATAGTGGGATGATGTAAATTTGACCACACAACTTGACATATAATGATTTTCTAGAGAAACTTGACATATGGAATTAACAAACTAAACAGAAAAAAACATGGAAATGTGAAATAAGATATAGTGACTTATGTATGTGTTACATTGAATTATATGTAAACTTGACACTAACATAAATATGCAATAAATGACCTTTTAATGACAATACCTTTATTATGATGTGAAACATTGATTAACATTACTTTTGTTGTTTAGTGACCATTTTATGATGAGATTCTTGACTTTAACTTAACTCATTCAATAAGACTTGATTACGACACGATATCACAGTGATATGTTACTATTGACTTGACACCTAATGAAATTGATATTCAGTTGACACCTTGACTTTGAATTGACCCATATATTGTGGTACATAAACTTATTAAAGTGATAACCTAGGAATTTGTACTATTGATGACCTAGGGATTTGTAGTGATGACCTAGAGGTTGTACTATCGTAATGACATGAATTTACATGGTAGCAGGACTTTGAGGAAAATATATTCTTGTTGTACAAATTATTGACATGAAGATGGATAGCAATGTATGACTAGTGATAAACAATGAAAATACATATGTTGGTAGCTCTCTTTGTGTAGATTTTGAGAGAATTGGTAGCAGGTCATAGGGATGACCCAACGCATCTTGGAGTATGCCATTCTCATGCATTCGAGTTCAGAATTTTCAACAGTACAGGGTGTTTGGTTTAGTAATGTTTGGTAGCTATTTTGTAAGTTATAAATGCTCATTTATTCATGTGCAGTGAAGTAATTCAATTATGACGTGCAATGGCCTATTTGAGCAGTGATTGAACAATGATGTTCAGTTGAGCAGTGACAGTGATGTGCAATTTTTCAATTATCAATTTGCGTACTATTATTGTAGTGATAATTTTGGGAGGTATTGTACAGTGATCAGATTGATTAGGTCATACATTGGTTAGTGGCAACTTAGACTTGAAAATATACACAACATCTTCTTTATGACATTATTAAATCTATTCAGAGCACAAGGGGATCTAGTCTGAAAATTGTGACACATAGTTTTTCGACTCTTCATGTGATTGGAGTCACCTTTAGGTTTTTTCCTAAGAACACTTTAGAGCAGCAAGGTGGTGCTAATGGTAGGTCGTTACCTGCACATGGCGTAGTGGCATCCATTTTTTTGGTGCTAATAAAAATCAGGATGTTGGGAATTCCTTTCAATTTTGGCTGATAAATTACAGGGGAACGAAGTATATTTTTGATAGAAACTGGTAAAAAAAGTGTTGGGAACCCATCAGGTTTTCCACCTAAAATATTTACATCCATTATTTTATCTTTCTACATTTTTTTATGGTGTTGTCTATTGTTGATTATTGTTATTATTATTTGAATAATAATGTAACACCCTCTTCCCACATCTACCCAAGTAATTGGAAAACTGGGGTAAATAGGTGACGAGAGGTTACTAATATGAGATTCAACCTCCTCAATTACCTTGAGGAAGTGGAACTGATGGAAACATGAAAAACATGTCTTACATAGCATCAACAACATCCCCAAAAGGTAACCCAACCTTCCAAACCTCTGATCCCTGAGGGAGACTAGCGTTTTTACCATTTTGAGCCTTAGAAGCAAGCATGCCAAGGAAAGTTAGTGGATGGGAGCATATAGCCACAAGAAAAACACAACAAGTATGTGGTCATGGCCCCAAATACATAGTTCTATTCATGCAACTTCAGGATTTGTGCCACCTTTTCAACCCTAGAGCCTAAGTAACTACCCAAAACTTCATGAAACTTTAGGGGATGATAAATAACATTAAAACACAAGTACTTAAGAAATCACATAATGAAGAACTCATCATGACCCCTCTTATCCATGACAGACATTTCATCAAACTTTTCACAAGAATTGCATCTACAGATGTGAACAACATATTTAAACATAGGGGTCTCTTACTTATCTGAGAATCGCTAAGAAGCATTGCTCCCCTACATCATAGGCTACAATACAATGAATTTTATCATAGAAATTTTGTGTATTCATTTATAGGTAAAAACATGGATAGATCCATACATAATCATTGATTGAATACATTCTTATAACCAACACAATAACAACGAAAATATAGTGGATATAATAGCAATAAAATAAATACATAGACTAGTACATTTGCATACTGAATACCAAAAGAATGGGCTCTTCATTACTAAATGTAAAAACCAACTAGAGATAGGACTTCCACATTCCACCTGACCATAGATTGGTTGAGCTAAGTGTCACTTCAGCCAATCACCCCCGTGCCATTTTCCAAGCATGAATGTGAGATCTCATCAATCAAAATTAATCTAGGGATTCTAGAGGCCAAGCCACCTCAACCCTCAACCAGTGATTCCACCTCATGGTTGAACATCACAACCATCACGGATTGGTCTTTATCCAAGATGTTCCAAGGCTCCAGAGTATTTTTTCCAACCAGGGCTTCCAAGACTAGTAAATCAACCTCAACTATTACAGGGCTTCCAGAGTGTTTGTCTAACCAGGGTTTCTAGGACTAGTAACTCAACTCACCTAGGGCTTCCAGATTATTTGTCCAACCAAGGCTTCTAGTAACTAATAACTCAACCCACAACTAAAGGAATCGTGAGAGCCAACTAGAAAATAATCAATGTAAATAAACCCACAATACCATGGTTATCCATGAAATGGAAAGGCTAGGAAAATCCACTTGCATACACCATGCATTCCAAACCTAATGAGGAAAAAATACATACAACTCGGTACCTGCAATAAAATCCCACTATAGCTATTGATCCCGATGTCTACTTGTGCTTTCGTTCTCTTCCTTTTCCTTATTGCTCCAAATCACCAAGTATCCACACTCTCAAGAGTGCTCCAAGAAAACTCTAAGTATCTAAAAGTATGAGAGAGAGAGAGAATAATGAGATAGCTCCCAAAATGCACTGGAAAAAGGTACAAACTGATCCTCAAAAGCCTTTTTATAGAAGAGGCCTCTATTTTCTTAATTTTCCATTATTTTCCTTAATTTTCCTCCTCACGTGCAAATTGTGACCTTTCATCTCCATTTTCTCCTAATTTCCATTATATTCATAAATAAATGTGCCAAAAATGCATTTTCCCTCTTTAATGTGTTAGCCATAGCCTTTTTTGATTTCCTTAGCCATATTAAACCATGTGAACACCCGCACTAGGATGTTTTTCCCAACATTCAGCTTCTAATACATGTCCCATCAACCATGGTTATTATTTTAACTTTATTACATGGAATTTTCACCAGTGCTATTACAGAACCCTCCCCCTTGGGGGACACCGTCATCGGTGTTCAATCACACATATACAGTAGTAACACAGCTGAAAATAAAACATACTACTCATGGAGCTGTATAACATAGCTCGATGCAGTATTTACAATGATCACCCTGTTGAAAAGAAAACCAACATGACATCATCACGACATGAAAAATATAATGACATGACAACATACTGCTTACTGGAGCTTTATAACATATCTCATGGAGGTATTTACATATATATCCATATCTACATACATATAACCATCAAATCAAAACATATACCAAAACATCTCCAAAACATATGCTAAACAAAAACCAGCATCACACCAAAATTGCTTTGCCTCAACCGAAAAACAAGGAAGCATACATGGACCACATCTGATCCACCATCTCCCATGTAGCTTTATCAAGCCCAAAGTGCTTCCATTTCACTTTAACTTTCTCAATTTCCTTATTCCAAAGCAAGAGCATATTTTTCTACAAATTGCATTGTGGTTCCTGCAATAACTCTCCTTCTAGCTCCACCTACGATACAAACCATTCAATAACATTATCAACATATTTAACATATTTCTTAAGTAACAATATATGAAAAAAATCATGGTATTTCACTATAGAAGGAAGTGCAAGTCAATAGGCTACTGACCCAATCCTCTTAATGATCTTGAATGATCCAAAAAACCTTCGTACCAATTTGGCAGATGATCCAATCTTCAAGGAGATATTCTTGGGCTTGATACGCAAGTACATTGGATCCTTAACCTAAAAATACTTGAGCAATCTATTCCTTTTTGCATAATTATTCTTCCTATCCTATGCCACTTTCAAGTTCTACTTGATCACCTGCATTTCCTGTTCCATTTCTACCAACATATTTGGTCCAACCAGTACCTTGTTAACCGAGTCACTCCAACTTATAGGAGTGTTGCAACTCCACCCATACAATGCCTCAAATGGACTCATCCTCAATGAATTATGATACTCATTGTTGTAGGTGAACTCTACTAGTGGAAGATACTATCCCCACTTGTGTTTCTGATGCATCAAATACATCCTCAACATATCCTCCAATATCTTGTTGACCCTCTCAGTTTTTCCATTTGTATGTTGATGATAATCTGTGTTGAAGGAAAACTTAATGTCCAAACCTACAAACAACTCCTTCCAAAACTTGGAAGTGAAATTTTCATCCCTGTCGGATACAATATTATTCGAAACACCATGCAATGTGACTATGTCTTTGATAAACACCTGTACTACATCACTAGATGAGTATGTAGTCTTCACTGGAAAGAAATATGAAATATTTGTCAACGTGTCCACAATAAACATGATGGAATCATGTTATCTAACTATCCTCGGAAACCCTGTAATGAAATATGTTGAAATGACCTCCCATTTCCACTCTGGAATTGCAATCGGTTGTAGGAATCCACTTGGATTTTTATACTCTTCCTTAACCATATGAAAATCCAAACATCTAGCTACAGACTCTGATACATCCCTCTTCAGATTTGGCCAATATTATAATCTCTTCACTGCAATCAAATTATTTTGGTAGCTTGGGTGACCCAAGTATGGATTTGGATGAAACTCCTTAAATATCACCTTCTTTATCTCACTATTGTATGGTACATATATCTTGTCCCTAAATCTAACCAATCCATCTATTGTGAGATGATAGTCCAAATCTTGTACACCTGCACCTGTACTTGTACCACTACCTATACATGTACTTGCAATTGTACTGCCACCTAAACCTATACCTATACTACCACTTGTACTTGTACCTATACCAACACCTATACAAGTGCCAAGGCATGTACCTGTAACAACAGTTGTACCTATACTTGTACCAACACATGAACTTGTAACAACACTTGTATTTTTACTCTGCTACAACTCGTGCACAATATCCATATACCTATGATCCGGCTGGGCTTCCTGCAAGATCCTATCTTAGAAGTTTATCCCATAGGATCTCATAGTTGCTATGTGATTTACATGTACCTTCCTGCTAGGATAATATGCAGCCCTATTTTCCTTTCCCTTGATGTACCTAATCTCAAATTCAAACTCATTTATCATTTCCAACCATCTATTATGCATAGAATTCATATTTGTTTGGTCAAACAAGTACCTGAACCCAATGGGATCACTCATCAGTAAAAACTGCATGCCAAGAAGATAGTGCCTCCACATCTTCAGTGCATGAATGATCACTTCTAGCTCAAGTTCATGTGTTGGGTAGTTCTTATCGTGATCCTTCAAATTTCGTGACTCATAGCATACCACCTATCCATCCTACGTAAGGACTCCACCAAGTTCTCTCTTGCAAGCATATGTACACACTATAAACTCCTTTTCCAAACCTGCAATCTTTAACTTTGAGCATGTATTAACAAATACTTAAGCTTCTCAAAAATGGGCTACACTCTTCCGACCAATAAAACTTCTTACCTTTCCTCTATAATGATGTAATATGATGAGAAATCTAGGAGAAGTTCCTGAAGAACCTCATGTAATAAACTTCCAATCCTATGAATGGTCTCACCTCATATACACTCTTACGGGCTACCCACTCCATGATGGTCCTTATCTTTTCTAGATCTACTGCAATTCCCTCCTTGGAGACAACATGTCCCAATTAGTGTACCACGATCTAGAATAAACTACACTTTCTAAGCTTAACATAAAACAAATTCTCTCTCAAAAACCTCAACACTACTACCAAATGTTTGGCATGCTCTTCCTCATTTTTAGAATATACCAATATGTCATCAATAAGCATAATCAAAAAATTGTCCAGATAAGGACATAACACACTACTCATCAAACACATAAATGTACCTGGGGAATTATTCAAACTAGATGGAACTACAAAAAACTCATAATGAAGATACCTAGTTCTCAATGTGGTCTTGTAGATGTCCTACTCTTTGATGCATACCTAATGATAGCTTGATCTCAAGTCGATCTCAGAGAAAAATGCTACACCCTTCAGCTAATCGAACAAATCATCAATCCTCGGTAATGGGTACTTGTTCTTGATGGTCACTTTTTTCAGCCTCCTATACTCAATGTATAGTCTAAGAGTGTCATCTTTCTTCTTCACGAACAACACGGGTGTGCCCCATGGAGATGCACTTGGCCTAATGTACCCTTTTCAAGCATCTCTTTTAGCTACAATTCTAATTCTACCAACTAAGGTGTTCTCATCCTATAAGGTGCATTTGATGTTCGAGCTACCCTTGGAATCAACTCAATATAAAATTATACTTCAATGTGTTGTGGAAACTCTGAAATATCTGCTAGAAACACATCTTGGAACTATTGTAAAACTGGATACCTGTCCAACACATCTACATCCTCATCTTCCTTACCTTTTTCCCTAGAGATATGAACTACAAATAGTACACACCCTTTCCTACGATTGTGTTTGGCCTACATGGTTGTCACCATCCTAACTAATTTTTATTTCTTCTTTCCCTGTAAGACTCTTGGTTCCCCATTGTCATTCAAACAGTCAATAGCTTTGTCATAGATATCTACCTTGGTCCTACGAAGTTATAACCAATACATACCCAATAGCATACTCTAGGAACCCAACAGTAATATGTTTAAGTGTGCTGCTATAGGCACGCCATTTAACTCAAATGCACGTGCTCTTACCTAATGATGAACTCTTTTCTTTGTAGATGTATCCATCTGCACTAAGCAGGATTTTTCATGCATTTCTTTACTCAAGCCAAACATATTCACCAATTCAGGACTAACATATCTATAATTATATCCAAGATCAACCGAAATATAAATAAACTGATCACAAAGCTTTCTATCCATCTCAATGATAGATGTATGGTGCTTTGCCTACATTTATCCACAACTGCATAAATGCGAGGAATGATATGCCCAACATCTCCCACTATATATGCCTCTTGCACACTGTAGATCTATGTCCTACCACCCTGATGTGTTGGACAATCTCTCCTATGATATGTTTTCTAGAAGTCCAACACTATATAGGCTTTCAGCCCTAATCCTTATTCTGATCCTTAGGTCGAAATACCTGTCCACTACCAGATGTACTGAACTTATTAGGTGGGGAAACATTCTCCTTGTTACCCGCATCTTTAGGCCTTGCTCACTTCTTGTCTTGTTTTCCTTTATTCTTATCATTACCTCTCCAATATGACTTTGCCTCAGATCTGCACTTCAATTGCTCATACAAATTCTTGAGTTTTTTGATGGCCTCTTCCAATGATCTAGGCTCATCAAACTAAATCCTATCTCTGAATGCAATTGGAATCCCACTAATAAATATATGAATCTTGCCTTCTTCTCCTTGAGGTAAGGCACATATCTCAGTAACTTTAAGAACTTGTTGGTATACTCCTCATCTGTCACTGAACCCATCTTCAGCTCATAAAAATCCTTTTCCATGTCATCATAGTATCTCTTGCATAGATAATTTTTTCGAAATAGCCTTTCGAACTCACTCCAAGTCAACTCCTCTTCAAAAATATCTTCTATGTTCTTCACATATTCCCACTAAATGTATTCTCTACCTTTGAGGTTGAATGTAGCTATCCTACATTTCATGTTTTTCGAGTAATCATGCAATTTGAAAAACTTATTCATGCCAAGTAACCATGCATCCGCATCATGTGGTTTATTCATCCCTTCATCAAATTTAGGTGGTATGGATTTCTTAAATTCATATGGAAATTATCCCCTATCACTCCTCCTATAAGGATGATATTGATGATTAGATTTCTATTTGAACCAAAGCTAGAATGATATATGTGTCTGTCACCTCTCCTATTCGAAGTGTTGAACAATATACTATCTTTAATTGTTTCATCCCTATCTGACTTGTAACCACTAGGAGACCTACTTCCATATGATCCATTTGTCCCATCCTCCTGCCCATAGTTGATCCTAAGTGGCCCTTGTTTTTGTAAATCTGACAAACTTTGAAGGATGGTTGCATTAAGCTTTGCTTTATTTTCCTATGCCTGTATAAGTCTATAATTGTCTGCCTTGAAAATCTGTATTTCTTCCTTTATACTTCTTAATGTATCTAACAAATTAGATGAATTTCCAACACCATGCTTCTCATGTGACTCATAGGGAGAATCTTGTTAGTCTACCATTCAAATATTCATCTTTGATTTCTTCCTGCAATGTGCAATATATCAACTAAACCAATTCATAAATAAACCAATGTACCTTAGTGTAATTTTTCTAGGATACATCCTCCAAGATCATCCAATCATAAAAATACATGTATATACATAATAATAACATCATATAAACTCATAACACATGGTATACTAGCGCATAAACATCATTCTAGTTGGAGTCCAGTCATAGATGCATAACCATACCAAATATACAACATGGCCTAATGCATAACCATACCAATGTAACTTGACCACACACCATCACAAGCATGGACCATACACAACCATAAGTGACATGTAACCAAGCATGAATGACCAATGCATGTTCAACATATAACATCACACAAACACACATACATAGACACTACACAATCATGACAAATATGTGACCTAACATACACAAGCAATGCATATACAACATGTAACAAAATGTAAGATAATGTGCATGCACAATACACAAACATGAACAACACATAATCAGTCATACACACATGACCACATGTTGAAAACAACACCATCATTCCTCCCATGGTGACACCACCTCCACCATGGCCAACACAAAACAGATGCAAAACACATACACCATAGGTATGAGAAACACATAATAAATCAACAAAATCATGACCAACACACTGCCCATCCAGTCCAAGGGCTGAAAAATGCTTTGGTACCACTCTATAACGCCCTCTTCCCAAATCTACCCAAGTAAATGGACAACCAGGGTAAACATGCGACGAATGACTACTAATACAATATTCAACCTCTTAAATAACCTTGAGGAAGTGGAACCGATGAAAACATGACAAACACACCTTACACAACATCAAAAACATCCCTAGAAGGTAACCCTACCTTCTAGACCCCATATCCATGAGGGAGACCGAATTTTTGACCATTTTGAGCCTTAGCCATAGGCATGCGAAGGAAAGGTGGTGGCTGGGAGCATATAACCACAAGCACAACATAGCTAGCATGTGGCCAGGGCCTCAAATACACAATTATGTGCCTCCAACTCTATGATTTGTTCCACATTTTTTACCCCAGAGCCTATGTCACTGTCACAGAACTTCATGATACTTTAGGGGATAATAAATAACATTAAAAAAAGGTACGAAAGCAATCACATCATCAGGAACTCAATTGGACCTCTCCTAGCCATTGCAGACATTTCGTCAAACATGTCACAAACATTGCATCTACAGGTGTAAACATAATATTTAAACATATGGGTCTCTTACTTATCTAATAATCGCTAAGAAGCATTGCTCCCCTACATCATTGGCTACAATACAGTCTATTTTACCATAGATACATTTTGTATTCATTTACAGGTAAAAACATGGATAGAGCCATACATTAACATTGATCAAATACATGTTTATAACCAACACAAGAACAACATAAATATAATGGATATAACAACAATAAAGTCCATACATAAACTAGTACATTTAAATATCGAATACTAGAGGAACGAGCTCTTCATTACTAACTGTAAAAACTAACCGGAGATGGGACTTCCACGTTCCACCTGACCATAGATTAGTTGAGCCAAGTCTCACTTTAGCTAATGACCCCCATGCCATATTCCAAGCATGAATGTGGGATCTCATCAATCACAATCAATCCAGGCCTTCTAGAGGCCAAAACACCTCAACCATTAATTCCACTTCATGGTCGTACATCACAAAAATAAAGGCTTGGCCTCTATCCATGTTGTTCTAGGGCTCTTGAGTGTTTGTTCGAACTAGGGCTTCTAGGGCTAGTAACTCAACCCCAACTGTTACAAGGATTCCAGAGCGTTTGTCCAACTAGGGCTTCCAAAACTAGTAACTCAACCTACCTATGGCTTATAGAGTGTTTGTCCAACCAAGGCTTCCATGACTAGTAACTCAACCCACAGTTGTCTGCATGGATTCTAAAGCACTTGTCCAACCAAGGGTTGCAGGAACTAATAACTCAACCCACAACTAAAGGAATCATGAGAACCAACCAGAAAAGAATCAATGGGAATAAACCCACAATACCATGACTATCTAAGAAATTGAAAGGCTATGAAAATCCACATGCATACACCATGCATGCCAAAACTAGTGAGGAAAACATACATGCAACTCGGTACCTACAATAAAATACCATTGTAGCTACTGACCCTGATTTCCACTTGCAGATTCCTTCTCTTCCTTTTCCTTCTTGCTCCAAATAACCAATTATCCACACTCTCAAGATTGCTCCAAGAAAACTCCAAGTATCCAAGAGTATGAGAGAGAGAGAGAGAGAATAATGAGAGACCTCCAAAGATGCAGTGACAAAAGGTACCAACTTATCCTCATAAGCCTTTTTACAAAAGAGTCTATTTTCTTCATTTCCATTATTTTCCTTCATTTTCCTCCTCACGTGCAACCTGTGACATTTCATCTCCCTTTTCTCTTAATTTCCATTATTTTCTTAAATAAATGTGTCAAATATTTTTTTTCCCTCTTTAATGCCTTATCCATAGCCTTTTTCGATTTCCTTAGCCATACTAAACCATGTGAACACCTGCACTAGGATGTTTTTCCCAACATTCAGCTTAGAAAACGTGTCCCATCAACTGTGGTTACTATTTTAACTTTATTACATGGAATTTTCAGGAGGGTTATTACAAAGAACAATAATAATAAATGAAGATTTAAGTAACACTCTGAAAAAAATATTAAAAAGTGTTAATTGTTAAGAGATATTGATTCGACCCCCTCTCAGTATTTCCAACTTTAATTTATTCATTAAAAAATAATATAAGTATGAATCCATGAGAGGGGTTATGAATGGCATATCGATACAAAAACTATGGCACTTTTCCCCAAAATAAGCAAAAATATTCATCCCAAGCATTTTTAAAATCCTTGAGTTGGACTAATTGTTTTAAAACTTGTAGAAAGGTGTAAATTAATAATTTCTTGCTTAACAAAAAAGTTATTATATTCTTACCATAGGAATTGACACCTCCAATTTTTATACATCATTAATTATAATGAATTCCTACGCTTTTCTATTGGTTAACTTCACAACTTAATTTGCGAAGAAAGTTACCCTCTAATTGCACTCTCTATTCTAATGAAAAAAAACTAGTCATTTTCTATTTGGCTAGGTGAAAGGATTCTTCTATCACATCTTGCAATAATCATTGCTCAACATTTTGTAAGGCCATATATTATCACTACATAGCCGTATTATTGTACAAAATTCTTATTGTACAAAATGCACCTAGCTTATTGTACAAAATGCTAAAAGAAAATTGTGTATTAATGCATAGTTGTAGGAAGTAATTTATTGCAATAATATCATGTGAAAGTTTATATTTTAATAAGTATGTAGAAAAATGAATTCACGGGAATTGACATGAAAAAAAATAACAATGTTAATATGTCATAAAAATGGACTATTGTAATAATGGAACAAAACTTGTTTTTCCATCCTAATTAGGGTCAATCATCTAATCACAAGAATGGTGAGTACTAGAATATTGTGAAATTGATGTTGTTAGAAACTAGGAAAGTACTAAGAGGGGGGTCTAGGGAGGAGGAGGTGAATCAATATAATAGGAATTTTAAAAGCTTCTTTAGAAATTTATTTATATAAGCATGACAATAAATAATATCAATAACACAAGGAACACACAAATTCTTCAAATTTAACTTCAATTATTTCACAAGGAAAGCTACAACTTCTTGTTACAAAATCCTCTGGCTACAACCAAAAGGAAGCTACAATTCCCTGATTTGTCAACTACAAATTAAAGGAGCTACAACCCCTAAATATTTACCAGCACCTACTGCAAGGATATACAACCCCTATTCTGCAAGTTACAATTTGTTTGACATCTTTCATTTTTTATCCATTTTCACACTAGAGCCATGAAGGTTAGATCCTTTTACCAAATTTTATAAAAAAAATTCTCTTCAAACACTCACCAAAACACCCTCAGTAATATCTGATTACTGGGGATATCACCATCCACACTATCAACCTCAATTCATTCCAACTTGCACACTGCTACAACACTTACAAAATTCCTCAATCAATTCTTATTATTCAGAAAATTGACTGATATCTTTAGCCTCTTTGCATTTTTAGTTTATGTGCACTTCAATCCTTGAATGAATCACTTATTTTCAGCTTTGTTAATTTTCATTAAGTCTTCTGGATGTTCTCTTCAAATTATAAGGCTTTGATATGCTCTATAGAACTCAATATGTAAGCTTTTCTATTAATTTCTGCTCAAACAGACAATTTTATCACTTTGTCAAGGTTTAACTAGACTCCTGACTGTAGTTCTTATTGAAAATACTGAGAGGGGGGTGAATCCATATTTCTTATTAGTTAGCACTTTTTAATCCTTTTCAGAGCATTAGTTATTATTCATTTATTATTAAATATCTTCTTCAACAATTATAAACAATAATTAGTAGTAGACAACACCATACGACAATGTAGCAAGATAAAACAATAAACACATAGTTTTAGGTGGAAAACCCCCTGTGGTCAAAAAACATTAAATGCTTCACTAGTAATTATCTTCTTCTCTCTTAAAATAAATATTAATTACATCAAGATTTCAGCTACAATGGAGGGATGCGTCAACCCCCTAATTCATAGGCCACAACCTGTAGGACACTACTAAACCCTAATATCATGTTTCAACATGAAGGACGCCCCAACATCATATACATCAGGCCACAACCTGATGATTTATCCAACACTCTTTTTACCAAATGTCATTGGAAAGGATGCTTCATTTCCCTGTTATTTTATCATCCACAACTAAATGGACAACACAATGCCCTGCGCAAGCCACAAATTTCACTAGCACCATCGTGCCACCCTGAAGTGTTCTCAAGCCACAACCTAAAGGTGACTTTGATCACCTAAAAGAGTTAGTAGTTCATGTTTCAAAATTTTCACACTAGATCCCCTGTACTCTGAATCAATCTAGAATAGTTGTAAGAAAGATGTAGAATAAATGTCAAATCCTAGTAGTCACTGATCATTTTTCCTATAGATTGATCATTTCACAATGCTACACATCAAGCTATCATTGTTCAACTGCACATCATTGTCACTACACACTGTATATCACTATCACTACAAATCACTTCACAATTTTTGGTTACTAGTGCATGTCACTTCTCATGAATTAATAGTCATGAATCCAACCATTGTCCAACTGACCATTGCTTGATATTTTTCTAGCTGAACACTACACAATACTAATTTTCAATTCTCAAATTGATCATGTCATATCACTATCACAGTGTTGCACTACTCATGCATGAATAAGCATCAAGGGCTCATAAGAAATCAACCACATTACCGTACTAAACTTCTTGTACCAGGAATGAAGAGTAATAATAGCTCAACGCAAGGTTTCTTAGGTCATCCCTATGACCAACTTGCAACGCTCTCAAACACCTCCCATGAAGAGATACCAGCATATGTATTATTACAGTTTTTGATCACTATTCATACGCGATTATCCATATTTCACTTCAATAAGTTGTACGACAAAGTGATTATGTGTTTTAAATCTATGTACCATGTCACCATGTCAAGTATACAAGATCAGTGTAATTTATAGCTCATGTGTCAATTTTAAGTCTCTGTATCAAATGTTAAGTCACTTTCAAGTCATTCTATCAAGAAAACATCTCATCATAGCATCAACAAGAGTCACTTGTTAATCAGTTTCATTACTGCTCAAGTTTATTTAAACCATACCCCAAAAAGTAGTAAGTCAAATTAGAACAATCAAGTCACCACTCATCAAGGAATACAATAGTACCAGGTTTCAAGATCATTACCCAAGTCACTGACTTATTCATAGTCATATCTAAATATCTATTCACCACTAGGAAAAATTCAAGACATTAGAAAGGTCTATGTCAAGTATAATTTCATGTCTAAGTATCACTGCAATTCACATGTCAAATCACCGCAATATTTTGTTATTAATGTTGTAGGCATCACCATAATATTTCAAGTAAAGACATCAGGTATAAGATTCAAGTCAATTATAATTGTTGCACATACTCAGGATGATCTAGAAATACTGCCAACATCACTGTCAAGCCATTGCACAAAACGTCAAGTCAAATAGTCATCAATTTGAGATTCATATGTTAATTAAAGGATTGTTTTAGTTAGGATGAATAAGTGTTGTAGGTATCATTGTAATAGTCCAGTAAAAATGCTAGGACATGTTGTCTCAACAACAACAACAAATTACCTTACAGCCATAACCAGTTGATGAGAAATCAAGGGAACATTTTCCTAATAAAGACACTTCTTTGCCTTATATGTCTTGAGAAACAACACAAAACTAAAATGATGAATCTTTCTTCATAACAAAAGTGTGCCCTAAAAGGAAAGGATGGCCAAAGATGCAGTCCAAGAAGAGAGGTCGAGTAGTGTAGAATAGAGGGTTTCCCAAAAACATAGGTAACTTTGGTGCAACCATCCCTAATAGTGTTCTAAGTTCCTAAATCAGAACAATGCCAATAATGTCGAATTTCTGGAGAAACAATCCCTAGAAAATTTCATTGCCATTAGAGATTTATGGAGAAAATGCTAGAGAAAATTTCAGGAAGATATTGCTAGGAATTTCACTACTTATGTGGAGAGGAGACAAGCAAAATTTGTTGTATTTTGTACCACCAAAACCAGACCATAAATCCTCATTGCTTTAGAAAAATAAATGTGCCCTAAATTATTAATAACATGCCATAGAAACAAACAAACAAAAATTTCCAAACAATACCCAATCAAGAAAAAACAAAAGGTTACTTACATCCTGCAAATTCGCTGCCCTAAAAGAGGATCAAACTTCAAACTACCTTAAGAAAATAACTTTGTTTATTTACCATAAAAAAGTTGAGTGATTTCAGAGATTAGGCATGGAAATATTTGTTTAGATGTTATGTTTTGGAGGTTAGGAGGAGTCTCTTTTTATAGTGTGTGGTAAGGATAATTAGGGGCTTCATTTGGTAGGAATTTTAGGATATTTAGGAACTATTTAATTCTTAATATGATTAATTTAAATTTAGTATTTATTATCCACTAGTTTGTTTTAATGTTAAGAAACTTGTACAGTAACCCTCTTTTGTGTGTTTTGTAGGTGACACATGGGTGCATGAAGTCAATGATTGATTTATTGTATTTGGTTCTTGAAGTTATGTAACTTATACATAGTGGTATTACAGTGATAAAAAATGTCATATATTGATAACTGTAGGAGGAGGTGTCATGTCACTACCCCCTAGGGTTTTAGCCCACAAAAATGGGTCTTCAATTTCTAAATAAATATTATCTCAAACCAAGAGGAACCACAGGGCATACCACATATCAACAGAAACATATTTTCAAGGAGAATCTAATGACCTAGATATCCAACATAGATTCAATGGTTTGAACCTTCAAAAACACTCAAAAAAATCAGGTTACATCATCATTCCAGGGAACCCAAACCCTCAGACTTGGGTTTTCAACCATCCAACACTTTAGCTTCCATTTGATGTCATTCGACAATTACTAAGAATCATTCATTAACCATTTGACATCAATGGATGATGTTTTTTTATCAAATTAAAACCTAGTTAACTCCATGGGTTGACATCAATGACAACACCATCCAATAGTTTTAAATTTGGTTGGTTGTTGCTTTTTCCAAACTACCAAATATGCCACCAATGTTTTCCATGTTGTTCAATTCCTCCATTAGGCCCCTAGCGTAGGTGATTTTCCACCCATAGAACCATGGGTCATGACATTGGCCTTGGATCCAAGTGCTTAGCTTCAAAATACCTGCTCACAGTCATTTTTTTGCACATATAACCTCTTCCTAGTGCTTATGCATTGGCCCCCGACACCTTTGTCCTGACGATTTTACATTTTTCCCTCAAATTCCTTCGAGCATCATGTCACTGAGTCAGTGTGTCCCATGGGGCTACCTCTCATATTCTCTGAATGTTCGTTGTTTCCTGGTTGTACATGTCGACGTGTCTCGGCCCTGTCACCCCGAAAATTCCCTTGTATGAATTTAGTTTATCTTTGGGGTATGCCTTTAGAGATGAGTTGTCCCAGTGGGTCCCCCACTGCTTCTGTGAGGCAATTAACTACCTACTCATGCTAATTTGTTTCTAACAATTGTTGTGTTAGCTTGGCGCCTAGCCAACCCACAGGTTATTCCTTTGTGCACTTAAAATCCCTTTGGCATTAGGCCATCAAGATGATGTCACACTGACATCACATGTGTCATGTGGTTCCATCTTATTGGTGACATGTGTCACCCAGAAATGGCCCATTTGTGTACCCAAAAACACTAAATCTACATGCCACATGTCTATCGTACTTGATGTCATGGTGACATCATCTCAACCAACTGAATGTTGCACATGTCTTGTCAAATATGAGAGAGAAATTATCTCAGAGCCTTGGCTTTGCATCAATTTTCCTTTATAAAAAATTCTAAGGATCCATGCAATTTCTCCTTGCGCCACTTTTCCTAGCCTTTCTCCTTTGTTACAGAAAAAACTGTTGTGAAAAACTACTTGTTGTGTGGTTTGTGATATTGAGAGGGGGTGTTTGGAATGAACCTTTTTCATTGATATGAAGATTGCGGGTGTGGGAAATCCGCTTGTTTTGACACCCTCCCACATATTAATGCTTCCACCTGTTGACCTGTTGGAATACCTCCGATGTGACCAGGGGACACATGGGGCTGGATCCAACAACTGACATGCACACATTTTAACTTTTTCCACCCGCTAATATTGCATCATCCTACTTGCATCATCCCAGACCCTCTTCTATATGATCTTTGAAAATTTTCGATATACTCATGTCGAGATGAGTTGTACAGTGGGCTTCGCCAAGGGCCAATAAAAATGCTTCCTGACATTGTGTTTCATGCTCCGTGTCTGTTTGGTGCATTGTTTGGTCACTCCACTAACTTCTTTTCCACATTTGGAAATGTGCTAAACTTAAACCTTCTCCAAAGGTTTTCTACCATCTTTAACTCTATAAAAATTTTACTTTTGTTTTCCCAGATTGACTACACATATCTAATGATCTAGAAGGCCATTTTCTATCTTCCACATACCACTGGAAATCTCTTTTAGATCTCTACCCATATGTTTAGGTTCCAATTTCACTTGAAGTGATCATTTACACTAAAAATTATGTCAAAGTATCTGCACCATTTCACCATGATATTCTCATCTTTTAGTCACCTTATGTCATCCTTTTTCCATCTTGTGCCATGATTTGCCATCAATGACAACACATTTCTAGCATTCTCCCTATTTGGCATTAATGGAAACACCTCTGATCAAATAAAAATCATCATGAAGACAAACCAAATATGCTTGTGCTCATATATCTCATTTGGATGTTGCTCCCCCTATGATGCACTTCTCTTGTGTTGTACTTTTTTTGTTGTGGTTCTATTGTTTATTCTGCACCATGAATTCTCAAAAAAAAATTCCCCTTTTTTTATGTTTGTGGTGGGAGACATTTCTTTTGGTTATTTTAAATCACCAATGCATCCCCCCTTTGACATTAATGGAAAAGACACTAATGGACTCCTCTTGAAACTATACTCACCCTATCAACAATATTTTCCTATATTGTTGATCATGTGGACTTGACAACTCCATCTTGATATGTTGAGGGTATATCATTTGACTTTCTTCCTTTTGAAGGAATATCCAATTAATGGATGAAAGAGGAACAACTCCTAGTCTCTACCTCAAATACTCAAACTGATCTCTTAGGAGTGGTTTGGTGAAAATATAAACAAACTGTTCTTTTGTAGGTACATACTCTAGCTTCTTAATTTGATTGGTAACTTGATCTCACAAGAAATGGTACTTGATTGGAATATGCTTTGTCTTGGAGTGAAAAACAAGATTCTTTGAGATGTTGATGGCACTTTTATTGTCACAAATAATAGGAATAAGGTAATCATAAAACACTTGTACATATTTCAAAGTATGCTTCATCCACAATAGTTGAGTGCAACAAGAAGTTGTTGCAATATATTATGTTTCTATTGTAGATAAAGAGATGTAAGTTGCCTTCTTGTTAAACAATGAAACTAGACATTCTCCAATAAATAGCGCACCACCACTAGTGCCCTTTCGATATTCTACATCAATTTCCCAATCAGCATCAATATAAACACTTAGGGGAAAATATTTACCTCTTGGGTACCACAATCCATAGTTCATTTTGGTTCTATAATATCTTAGAATAGTCTTGGCTTCTAAAATATGACACTATCTTGGGGATCCTTGAAATCTTCCAACAATATCAATGGCCTTCATAATGTCTGGTCTTGAAGTTATCAAATACAATAGCTTTCTAATGATATATTTGTATAAATTTTAGTCCACTTATAGTTATTCATCAATCTTTCTAAGCTTGCAACCTATAACCATCGGTGTGCACACTAAAGATCATTCCTCCATGCAAAACTTCTTCAATACTTCCTTGAGATATTTAACTCGTGAGATAAAAATTCCTTTCGGATTTTGTGTAATCTGCAATCCAAGGAAATAAGAAATATATCCAAGCATATACATCTCAAACTCAACCTTCATATCTATTGCAAATTGACATGTTAACACATTGAATCAGTGGAAAAAATAATATCATAAAAATATACAACTACCACTATGATTTTTCCATCATGAGATTTGACATATAAATTGCTATCAATTGCACCTCTTTTCAATCCACACTTGAGCAGGTAGTTGTCTAGCTTGGAATACCAAGCCTGGTGGGGCTTGTTTGAGACCACAACAGGACTTCTTAGGCTTGCAAACATAATCAGGATTATCTGTCAGTTGAAAACCATCTAGTTGTTCTATGTAAATGTCTTCCTATAATTCTCCATTTAGAAGGGCATATTTGACATCCATTTGATATATTTTGAAATTTTTGAAATAGACAAATGCCAAAAACATTCTAATTTCCTCTAATCTATCAATAGGATCAAAAGCTTCATAAAAATCTAGACCTTCAATTTGAAAATAGCCTTTGCACACCAATATTTCCTTATTTCTCACCACTTCACCACGATCATGCAAATGATTCTTGAAGACCCACTTAGTTGCAATGATATTCTTGTTTGCAGGTCTAGGAACGAGTTCCCATATCTATTTTTTCTCAATTTGGTCTAATTATTCATGCATAGCGTTCAACCAAATTTCATCTTGACTAGCTTGCACAACATCTTTTGGTTCCCCCATGGAAAACATGGCTACATGTGTTTGCACAAGGGGATTTAACAACTTTCTTATTGTTTGAACACTTGTATTTAATTCACCAACAATATGATCAACTATGTGATATTTTTGCAAATACCTTGAAGGATATTTGGATTGAGGACTAGAGGGCTCTTCAGTGTCTTCTTCTGAAAGTGGCTGATGATCCTTGTTAAATTTTCATATTTTTCTATGTTGTATCAATTAATTTATCCCAATTCAAAAATCCAATTAGCAATATTTCCAATAACAACTGATCTTTTCAACCATAAAAAATTATTGAATATAGAACAATAAATGCAATGAAAAAGGAGAAAATCAACACATTAATGGAGACACTATATTTGGTCAAAGACCAAGGAAAAACCCACTATGGGTAGAACCCTTTGTAATTATTATTCTATTATATTGTCATAAAATGTTTTGCAGAGAGTACAATGAGGCCAATAAAATATGTACATTAAAGCAAACCAAAAACTTCATAAACCTATGCACAGTGCTCAAATATATCAAAGACAACTTGATTCAGCCTTCAAACAACTTTATAAACCTTTTAATGACAGTCAACTATCGTCAAATGCTTATCCACTACCACAGGTCAGCATGCATGTGGTTTTAGGTTCCTAGTCGCTACCATGCCCATAGCAAGCCTGCGTCTAAAGCCCAAATCCACCAGTTTTTTACTTGCGTCTAGAGCCCAAATCCACCACTATTGTGCCTACGTCCAGAACATAAACCCTAGCTTTTGTGTGAGCTTCAAGCCTGTGATTTTGGACCTTCGTACGATATTTTCTTTGGCAGTGTGTCAAAACCAATCAGATAGAAGAGAAGAATATTCTTGATGTTTTGATGTCAAAATGAGCTTCTATGTCACTTGTATTTATATGTTGTAAAGGGGTGCCAATTATGTCCATTTGATTTCGAGGCTGACCAGTCCATATGTGTGAAGCCAACTTTATCCAATATCCATGATTAGGTGCAAAATAAAAACCAAATTCTGCTTATCTGAATGATGTGATATTTAGATCGATATTGGTCCTCTAGGAAAGAGGAACTCAATGCCATCATCATCTCCATCAAGTGAGTATTCCAAAGTGTAATTTTATCGTAGTTTCATAATTTTAACACTCCCTCTCAACTAGGGATAATTCCACCTATAAAAATTTTCCATCGATCAATGTATCATCTTATCATCATGTGTACCAATATGCTCAACTCTATCTGTTGAAACATTCTTGAATATAAAGAAGCAAAAAAATGGGGAGAAAAATCTACCACCCTTTATCCAATGGGATACAACTTGGAACATATTTTAGTGGGCTACTACCTGGAAATATGTCAGCATGATACTTACCAGAAATATCATTAGGCTACTACCTAGAAATTTCATTGGCCTACTACCCAGAAATATCATTAGGCTAATACTTGGAAATGTCATCAGGCTACTACCTAAAAATGTGACATGGGGGAGCTACAACTCAACCCATATAGGGAAATAGGTGATGTAGGGGAGATAATACTCAGCCCATCCTATCGCTTGCTGATATTCCCAACAATTACCCATAAGATTCATGTGGTATAACACCTACATCATAATCTAGCTTGGACGGAATACCTGACTTACCAAGAGGAAGGATCACACGCCTCCAAGCCTCATCAACTATTGCACAAATAGGTAGGTATAATCCCAACAAGCCCAATCTTGTGGGTATAATGCCAACTCGGGTATACTCTGCAAATACCATGATAGGGTGATGTACTACTCCAACCCTGTACGTAACGTACAGTCTAGAGTTCCCTCAACCTTAGGAGCCCTCTATCTCACTTCCTCCCCCTAGGAGCTCAGACAGGGGGGAAGATCATGGCTTATTGTCCTTGATTAGTGGTGCCCCTTATCAAGAGGGGTCACATCCATCATTCCACGTTACTCTTTGAAGACTAAGAGCATTCCTTTCAGCAAATCCTTGGTGATAATATATGGAATATGCTCATCTATCGATATGTGATGGAGATGAATGACTCCTCTATGTACCATATTAGGAATGAAGTGATATCGAATCTCTATGTGCTTGGAATTTTTGTGAAATATGAGATTATCTACCAAACATATCCCACTTTTATTATTGCAATATATCACTGTAGTGTTTAGGACCTCCTCAAATAGATCTCCAAAGAGCTTCCTCAACCAAAATTCTTCACATCTATCCATGCTATCAAAAATATACTCTACCTCAGTGGTACTCAATTCTACACAATTTTGCTTCCATCTCATCCAAGATATCATGACAAATCCAATACTAAAACAACATCCAGAAGTACTCTTCATGTCTATAAAATTTCCCGCCCAGTTAACATCAGTGTATCCATGAAGTCGAACATCTCTGAAAAAGTACCTTAGACCAAGTTTAATCATCCCCTGCAAATCTCTCAACATGTGTTTTACAGTGGTCCAATGTGCATGGAGTGGCTTGGTCATGAATTTACTCAACGTGTTCACTTCGTAGCATATGTTTGCATGAGTGTTCACAAGGAGCATCAAAGCCCCAATCAACTGTCTATACTCGAATGGATTTACCAAATCGGCCACTCCAGCTGCTCCACATAATTTCTTGAAGTTTATTTCCATATTTGTAGGTAGGGACTTGCATTCGGTGATTCCAAATCTTTCCAGAAACTTCACAACTTATTTTCCTTGTGAAAGGAAAATCTCACCGACCCTTTTCCACACATCAATTCATAGAAAGTAGTGCATGAGTCCAAGGTCCTTCATTTTGAATTTAGAGGTTAGATCCCTCTTACATTCCATTATAAGAGGATCACTGCCTGTTAGGAATAGATCGTCAACATATAAAAACAATATTAGTGGCATACCTTTGACTACCTTGAAGTAGAGGTGAGATCAGCATTGCTTCTCATGAATCCCAGATTCATCAAATAATTTTCTATGTGGGTGTATCATGTTCTTGGGTCTTGATTCAAGCCATACAATGACTTCTTCAATCTACAAACATGTGTCCTACGATACTCTACTTAAAATCGATGTGGTTTTTCAACATATACTTCTTATTGTAGCATGCCATGGAGAAATGCAGTCTTTAAATCCATCTGATGAAGGGTCCATCCTTGACTTGTAACAAGGGAAACTATCGAATGAATGGTTGTATATCGAGCCACGGGTGTGAATATATCATCATAACCTCGCTTTTTATTTTTCAATGCTTCCATCAATTCCATGCTTAATATTGAATACCCATTTTGAATTTACCATGTATTTCCCTTTCGGTCTTGGCACAACATCCCAGACATCAAATTCATAATAGATTCATATTCTTCATGCATAGCATATTTCCATAGTTATTCTTTTATGACTTCTTCAAATATGGTAGGTTCAGCTTGAATCATAATGCTCATGGCTCAAATATTTCCCTGGTACCTGCATGGCTTCTTCCTTTCTCTAAACGATATTTTAATGGGCACGTGTCTATCATCATCCTGAAGAGTATCATGGAGCCAAAGTGGTCTCTTCCTAGTATGAGGATTACTAAGAGGAGAATCTAAGGGATCCATGTGATCATCAACAATATTGGTCTAGAATTTGGGCACAGATGGACCATCCAATATATCCATTTCATTATTCCTCTTGGGAGGAGGAAGAGGAGGAAGGTCTCTAGCTTTTGCAAGTGCAACATCTTCATCGCATGTGACATCCCTACTGATTTAGACCTTTCTTTGACCAGAAATATATATTCTAAATGATTTATAATGTTCATAGTACATAAGAAATGTACCTTTTCTTCCAGTATCTTCCAACTTGTTCCTCTTCTCTTTCATCACATGAAAGTATATGGGAAACCAAAGATATGAAGATGACCCACATCGGGCTTGACAACTCTGAATGATTCTTCGGGATTTTTTTTTCTAATGCTTGATGAGGCACCCTGTTTTGAACATATACTGCAACATTTTTTGCTTCTCCCCAAAGAAACTTTGGCACCTTTTTATCATGGAGCATGGCAGAGTTGACTTCTACGATGGACCTATTCTTCCTTTCGACTACTCCATTCTATTCCAGAGTATAAGGTGTAGTTGTCTCCTTCTTGAAAAAATTAATGAATTCATTTGAAGTGTATTCTCTACCATTGCCACACTTGAATATTTTTATTTTCTTCCCTGTTTGATTTTCGATCAAAGCTTTGAACTACTTGAACTTTTCAAAGGCTTCATCCTTATGCTTCAAATAACATATCCATGTCTTTCTTGAAAAGTCATCAATGAAGACGATATAATAGAGAGAGTTAAGAAGAGAGTGTACGAGCATCAAACCACTCAAGTCTAAGTGAATGAGATGGAGGATTTCATTTGTCTTTCTTTCACTACAGGGGAATGGTATCCTTGTCATCTTTCCACTGGCACATCATGTACATACTCCATCATGTTGGGCCTAAACCTTTGGAATCTTGGACACCAAGTTCTCCAATTTCGGAAGCGCATCATAATGAAGATGAGCTAAAATTCAATGCCATAATTCACTTAGATTGCTTGTATTATGAACTAATTTCATTAGTGGCCTTCCAATGACCCTATAGAGTCCTTCATATCTTATTCCCAAAGTGAATGCATCTTTTGTATGTGATCCAATGGGCCAATTAAGAAATGTTCCCTGGATGAAGGAAACGCTCACCCCTTTGAATTCTAAAGTGGAGATTGATACCAAATTATTCTTCAACCCAGGAACATACATCACATCATGCAATACAATAGATTCCCCAAATTACAAATGAAATTTGACGGATCCAAAACCTTTGACAGGATGAGTGGAGTTGTCTCCAAGAATTATTTTCAAATTTGACTCCCTCTCTACTAAGCTAGAGAGGACTTCCTTATAACCAGAGAAGTGATGAGTGGCCCTGTTGAAGCCTAGAAAATCTCTGCTTCAAACATTGGGGAAAAACCACCTGGTCGAGACCTTAGGACAACTCCTTTTCCGTTTGGTATGGTGGCTCCGACTGGATTTAAAGGACCAGTTTCCTTATAACTAAATGGGTTGGTGATGGATTGATTTGGATGAGTGGAAATGGGACTAAATTGACTGAAATAAAACTATCTAATTAGACTAAATGCTAATAAAGAAATTCTAACAGTAACCCGGGTATTTATATGTGAATTAAGATTGTTCCAATTTAATAATAACCATGAAAATATATTATTATTTAAATTGAAATGTGCAGAAACAAATAAAGATAACTCTGTTTAAGAAATTAAACAGAGTTATATTATCATATTGCATTCATCATTGTATACCATCTATATATGCTTATGAAAGATAACATTTCAATTATACTCAAAAATGATATATAAAAAGAAACGTTATGAGAACCAAATATATAAAAATTATAGCAAATTTTAAAGCGAATATCACATGACAAAGGAAATCAACAGTGAACAGATAGAAATACCTCATTCATCTTGAAGACTTTCAAATGAAATCTGATACTCTAATCCAGTAACTCTGATGTAAAATCAAATCCAAAGGTACAAAAATGCAACACTTCAAAGATAATTTCAGCACAAAATCACCAGATGTGATCCTTTATAAAATATAAGAGGCAATGGAGTACAGAAATGTAAGCTCCAAGTCAAAAATATTACAACTCTGGATCCCTTCTCTAAATGCATGAGAGGGATTTAAATAAGAAATTACATAAAAACAGAATCCTACTACTACTTCTACAATCTATCAAATTAAAAACAGAAATACTATCTTAAATGAAACTGATTCATTGCTTTTCTTTCTCGCTTGATGTAGCCAAGTTGAAAATCTTCAGCATATCTTGGAGCCTCGGTGGATGAATCATCTCGGAATGTAGCTGTCCAGCGTATGTGGCATCGGAAAATTCTAGAATTAAACAATCAACAACATTTGAAAGGATTTTAATAGCCATTTGTTGATTTTTTGGCTTAATTAAATAAGTCCACATATTTTCCCAAGATATTGCTTGAAGTTTGTTGATTTGTTGACTTTTATTCATCATTTCTTATTTCCATCTGTTTTCGGTTTCTTTCACTTTAGGAAAAATGCCAGGAACACAATCTGAAATGAGATTAATTGAATACAAGTTGTCATTGATAAATTGTGTTATATTACTCATCATGCTCCTTGCTCTTGATATTTCTCTCTCGACTTTCATTATCTGATGTTCCCATTCTGTAAACAAGATTTCTTTATGTCTTTCTTCTATCCTAGGAAGATTAGCTTCTCTTCCTTTTTTTGTATCTTGCCAAGTAAGAAATTCAGAAATCTTTTCATCAGCATCATCAATTTCTTGTCTGAGAGTAATAATGTTCTGGATCAAGGATGATGTGATATCACAAAATGGTTCTGCTTGTGATAATTTTGCACAAAATTCATTCAATTGCTGAGACAGCAGTTTATTAACTTCAAGAGCTTCCGATTTGAATTCACTTAATTTAGGGAAATCTTTGAACCTATCTAAAGCTGCTTGAAATTCTTTTTCTTGTACAATCTTCGCATTCTTCTCATTTTGCAACAAATCTTGTAACTTGGAAATTTCTTGATTCAATTGTTGTTGTTTGCCTAAAACTTGCTCATCAACTTTCTTCTTTTCTGTAGTAAGCTATTCTTCTAACTCTTTAGACCTGAGTTCTTGATCTTGTAATCGTTGTTCCAATTGAGCAACCTTTTGCTGACTTTCATTGGCTTGTTCTTCAAGAAAAGCTATATGGAGATCTTTTTGTGTCATCAACTGAGAAACTTCTGCAGCTTTATCTATTGTTGCAGCACTATATGCTCCTGCATATTGAGACAACTTAGTGAGATCCTGAGATGGATTCACTTCAGTATTCTTGTAGACAATATTCATGAACTCCTCCTGTGGAGTGGAAACCATGTCCTGATCCACCTTCCTTCTTTTTCTCTGTTTTCTAACAACAGCCTTATGTTCAGGACTATAAAATACATTCAAAGGAGGGATCTCCTCAATCTTCAATACAATATGCCCTGTAGGATATTCCAGAATGATTTTGACGTCCTGATCTTCTTTCTCTTTATCTTTATCCTGCAGTCCTAATTGCTGAGCGAATTGATCATATTGTTTCAACAATTGAGAAGAAACATTAAGATCAGCAGAGTCTATAATTTTCTCAGTAGTTTCTTTTCCTTCCAATTGTGTATCTGTTTTCTCTGTATTTGTCCCCTGCTCAATCATTTTTCTATCTGATCCTCCTTTCTGATTATGCACATCAGTATCAGTACTTGTGCATTTTTCTTTTGTTTCCGCTGTGGACTGTTGATCAGTATCTACATCGGATTTGCCATCAGTGGTCCCTTTCTGAGCATCAGGTTTTCCATCAGTGCTCACCTTTTCAATATGTACAGTTGGCTGGTTAATAGTTGATTGTGTAATGACTTTACCGGCAGATGTTTCTCCTGGTGTTTTGACAGATGTATCCTCTGTCTCTGACCCTTGTATAGGAATTCTCAGTTGGTCTAGAGGAACTCTCAACAATCTTTGACTTCTGAATAACAAAAATTTATTCATTTCTTCCTTCTGGAATTTAGACTTGGCTAAATCATAAACTTGAGGAAAATCATTCAAAAAAACAAACAAATCATCAAACTCATCTGGTTCATGCTCAAATCGAGCAATCGAAACTGAAGCAGTAACATTGAAAGCTATCTGTCGTGGATCATAATGTTTCCCTGGAATGGTCGCAAATTTAAAACCCTTTATTTTGGTGACTTCCTTTTCTGCATGCTTGAAGTCATTTAAAGTAAAATGACCACAATTGAATGGGAATGGAGGCCACATTCTTTTCTTACTATTGTTTAGAGCTATGGATATTCCTTCAACTGTTAATTGATAGGAGATTTCCTGGGCGAGAAGTTTGTCTGGAACAATAAGAGGGAGAACATGGGGTTCCACAATACTCCCAAAAATCGTGATGTATGTGAACTTTTCTTCTCCAAACCAATCTCCTATTGAGGATAAGTCAGCTTTAGCTTTGTTAGAGAGTCTAGGAGGGAAGCGATCGAAAATGGTTTGAAAGACAGGGATAAGGAAACCATGACATATTCTATACACATTATCTTGGAAATGAACTTTCTAAAGAAGTTTATGATATATGTGAATCGGGGTGGGATTTTGGGGAGTCCATTTCCATCCTAACAAGGGAAAATTAGAATTAAAACAAAGAGCGTCTAGAATGTAGGCACAAAAGAAAAAAGAACTGGAATTTCCAACGGTTTTATCTTGTCTGTACTCAAGTATTCTATTAGCCATTCTATCAGAGAGAATAACAGCCCAGTCCATAATGTCGGAATTGACAGCAGCTAAGATTAATGGGACCATTTGTATAGAAAACCTAGCAGAATTGTCATTACCAAATAATCTACACATCATGGTAGTGGCATAGCAATACGGAGGTAAGAGGGAATCTACTGAATACATACCGGATGCTTCATTTCTGTGCTTCTCAGGATTTTTTCTCCAATCTTTGATAGGATCAAATTGAACTTTATTATTATCCGCAAACTCTTTGATAAATTATTTTTTATAAACCTTCTACGGATCAGGAAGATGATACATTGCCTTCATGTCTTCTGCTTTAAACGACCCAAATGACACTCCAGAAGCTGAAACAAACATTCTGTCCTTTATTTTCACACTATCGATGACCCATCGAATCACATCATAATAAGGCATGATGCTTGCTCTGGCTGCAATTCAATGTAGAAATGAATTTGCAAGTGATTTTTCAGTAATCTCAGAGTCGGAATCTGAGCTATCTTCATCTGGAACTGATGCCTTTTCCACTGTGACTTTGGGGTTTTCTTTCTCCAATAGATTGTAAACTCCTTCCCACGTCATTCTTCCGAGCCCTTGGCATGATGTATCTGTAACTAATCTCAATTTTGTTGGCTTTTCTTTTGAGACTGTAGGAGTCTCAAAAAACTTAACAGGAACAGCAGTCTTGGTTCTCCTCGCTCTCTTCGACATTTTTGTGTTTGATACTATTTCCCTTTGTCTGTGAACGAAATGGTTCAGTGTTCCTTGGCTCTGCAAGACAATAAACTTTCAGTCGTGACAAACAAGCAACTTGAACGGAACGATTATGAACTCATGATTAATTATTTATTGGTCTCGGATAACACTTAAATGTTCTTTTTGGGTCACACTCATGTATTTAAAACCGAATCATCAACCAATATTCATTTGATTTGTTATTGAATACCAACGTACAATTGGAGATTTGACGCTTTGTGAAATATTATAATATTTACCTATCTTGAATTCTTCGAATGTAATAAATAGCATGTATCAATCGCATCAAAAGTTTTCAAATGGTACATAAATATCATAATACAGATTTTCCGATTTGCCGATTGCGATTGCAAACTTTTTCCGATTTCCGATTAGATTGTTTTAGATCGCAATCAGGGAGTTTCAATCGAAAAGAATTGTTAATGACTTTCTCCAATTTCCGATGGTGGGGTCTACCATATAAAAGTTTTTCTCATTTAAATGAACAAATGTTTGTTTTCCTTTTGAAAAGTGTTTTTTATAATAACGCGCTTCGCATCGAAGAATTTGAAATTGACTGCAAAGAATTCATTAAAATAAGTTCCGATCATGCGATTGCGATTGGCCGCATCACATCGGAGGTATGTAAATAGATAACTTTAAACCCTTTGCGATTGAAGTTTTTTGATTGAACTAATCACATCGGAGAATTTGAGCTTTTATGTTAAATTTTCCCCTAAGGAAACTTCCGATCTCCGATTGCGATTATTATTCATTGGACCTTTACACTTGACTTGTTTTTTTATGATAAGGTCTTTTATATTTGATCGGGTCGGAAGTTTTGAATGTTGTATTTGGTTTGTATACAAACAAAAATGAGCTTTTTCAAAACAATGAATCTTTATTTCTGATTCTTTTATTTCTATAAAAAAGAAAAAGGGACAAATTTCTAAATGAATTTTATTCTAAAATTTTAAGAAAAAGGGAGGGTTGTTGTATAGTACAACAATTGGTGATTCACTGAAAGAACCAGTTATCTCTGAAAAAATAAAATGAATACCATATTTTTAGTAAGTAAAGATTTTTAAAGATAATGAAAACTATCCTAGGATAATCAAAAATAAAATCTAACTTATGAAAAAGAATAAAAATTAGTTACAATTTCTTTCTAGTTTCTTGAGAATAAAAAAAATTTTGGGTTATCTCAAGCTTTGATTGGTATTAATAATGAAGTAAGTGAATTTCTCCAAGTTTGGTTTTATAATATACTCTATTGTCATAGGTATTGCCTGCGCAAACGTTCATAGTTTCGACGGGGTTACCTTTTAACCATTAACTATTCAGTGATATATCTACAACTAGATTATGACTTTTAAAAATTGTTCATAGACATGCTCCCTCATGTTTTTATCATTTTTACATTTTATTTTTATTTTAAGGTATTTTCATTCTATAGTTTTGGTAGCTAGTTAATAACAATGCCATTTTGTAGTTGTAGTGTGAATAATTCGGCTCATGATGAGACCCCTTGTCTTATATTTATAGCCATTACAGTGTGCGGTATTGGTAATGTCAGTTTTATTAATTCTTATGATAATGGTAAGTAGGCTCGTGATGAGACCTCTTATCTCCTAAGTTTTTCCATATAATTTCTTAGAATTAGATTCTAAAAAATCACAACCTAAATGGATGGGGTGAAATAGTTGTATCCTTAAGAATCAATGGATGACAATTTTCAGAGTTTTTGAATACCAAGACTTGAATAATCTTTACTTTTATAGATAACCTTTTTCTGCTTAATAAACTTATAATGATTTACATTTCCCTCAAGTTTTCAAAAGATCAAGCAAATAATTGGAATAATCTTTCAAAGTTTAACATCTTATTTAAAACTATCAAAAGACTATGATCATTTCTTTAAAAATTCTTATTTACATACAATAAATATTTATAATATTCTTCCTAAGAATTTTTCTAACCAGTAATAATCATTAAGGGCTACATTAACAACCTTTATTTGCAAAAACAATTAAAAACTTTGCGAAAGTAATATGTACGATTTAAGAAGGGTTACCTCCTTGTGAAAAAGAATTTCTTCAAGATAAGCCCATTTACGGGAAGATTCTCCTTTACTGTTAGATCTTGGAGTATGAATGTGTTGAGCCTATCTTTTCAGCAATCTGAAATGGTCCAAGCCACATTTTCTGAAATTTGGTATGCTTACATTTTTCTTCATGTGCTTTATCCCATTTCAGAATAAGATCACCAATTGACAAATTTTTTGAGCCGATGGAACTTGAATCAAAAGAAGATTTTACAAGTTGTTGATGTTTCTCATGAAAATCTTTTGCTTTTTCTCTATCTTCTTCTAATTTAAGAATTTGATCAAATATCAACTGAATGGATGAGGAATGATTTTCTTCAATGAATTGCATTAGGGCTAATGATGGAAAAGCTAGATTTGATGGTGTCACAACTTGTTTACCATAAACTAAATTGAAAGGTGAAGTTCCAATAGAAGCTTTAAGAGTAATACGATCAGCCCATAATGCAAAGATTAAAGACTTGTGCCAATTCTTTTTATTTTGATCAATAGTCCTTTTAATGATTTTGAGGAGATTTTTATTAGTGGATTGAGCTAAACCATTACCTTGTGGATAATAGTTAGCTGAATATTTCAATTTAAAACCTGTTTTAATTGCAAATTCCATTATACTATTACCAGAAAAATAAGATGCATTATCAAAGACTAGAGCATTAGGTACACCAAACCTGGTTATGATGAATTGATCTATGAAATCAATAATTGCATCAAAATTGGCTACCTTCAACAGGATTGCCTCTACCCATTTTGTAAAGTAATCAGTTACAGTAAGGATGTACTTGTGCTGTTTAGAAGAATGAGTTACTATCTCACCAATAATGTCAAGCCCCCATTGTTTAAATGGTTGCTCAATAGTCACTGGTTGCAAAGGAAAAGTCGGTTTCCTTTGTCTTCCACTTGCAGTTTGACAAATTCGGCACTTCTTTACGTAATCATGCGTATCTTTAAAAAGGGTAGGCTAGTAATAACCAGCACGAATTATTTTTTGAGCTGTGGTATCACCTCCAAAATGACCTCCTGCTGGTCCATCATGCAACTCCTGCAAAACCTTTTCAGCTTCAGTCTTTTCAAGACATCTTAATAAAATTGAATCATAATTTTTCCTAAATAACACATTATCAGTGATCTCATATTTAATATCCTTTAACCTTAAAGCATGTTTTATCTTATAGCTGAGATTAGAAGGAGCATACCCATTTTTCAAGTAATAGATGACATCAGCATACTGAGATTTAGAATCTGTAACACTTATCTGACTTACTTGAATATCTTGATTTGAATCTTGATTTTCTGGTATGTTATGAGATCCTGCTAATAATCTGTAAAAACCTTGTCCTCTAACAATCTTAGCTGGTTTAATATCAACATCATATTCTTGCAAAGTTGTTACCTAGTTAGCTCGTTTTTCTCCTACTTCTCTCTGAATTAATAATTGCCTCACTGCAGAGAATGGGACAATGATTTTTGTATGAGTTTTCAAGAGAAAAGGTCTGAAATGCTTGATTGATTTAAACACAGCAAAGGCTTGTTTTTCAACATCGGAATAATTCAGCTCAGCTCCTTGCAGATTTGAGCTAAAGAAAGAAATTGGTGCTTCAATTTTCTGATCATTGAGTTGTGTTAAAACAGCTGCATAGGATGTCTCGGTGGCTAACGTATACAAAATAAAATCTTTAGAAAAATCTGGGGTATTCAATGTTGGTGCATTAATGATCACTTGTTTGATCGCCTTAAAGGCTTCTTTCTCTTTATGCCCCCATTTGAATACTGAATTCTTCTTGATCATATTTTGCATAGGTAAAACAATTAAAGAAAAATCAGGAATGAATCTTTTTACAAAATTGATCTATCCAAGAAATGATTGCATGGATTTTTTGTTATGAGGTAAAGAAATATCAGAAATTTCTTTTACTCTATCTGGATCAATGTATATACCATCTTTTGACACAACAAATCCTAAAAGTTTTCCTTCATCCAAAGCAAAGAAATATTTCTTTGGATTTAAGGAAATACCAAACCTTCTACATCTTTCAAATATTTGTTTTAGATCATGTAGATGATTGGTTCTCTTTTTTGAGAATACTGTTATGTCATCAAGATAAACAACAACTGATTTATTGATCAGACCTTTAAATGTTATGTCCATGGCTCTTTGGAAAGTTGCTCCTGCATTTATTAGTCCAAAAGGCATTTTTTGATAAGCATAAGTTCCCCATTTTGTTCTGAAAGTTGTTTTCAATCTGTCATCTGGATGAACTAAGACTTGATTATAGCCTGAAAATCCATCAAAAAGGACATAAGTTCATAACCAGCTACCTTTTGAAGTATCTGTTCCATGGTTGGCAATGGAAAATTGTCTTTTAAACATGCCTTGTTTAAATTTCTAAAATCAATACAGATTCTTATATCACCATTCTTCTTCCTTACAGGTACCATATTGGAAACCCAATTGGAGTGCCTGACAGGAAAAATGATTTTGGCTTTTAAAAGTTTATTAAGTTATGATTTGATTTGTCCTTCGAGATTTGGATGAACCTTCCTTAGCTTTTGTTGAACAGGTTTAATATCAAGAAGCATTGGAATTGTGTGTTGAATAACCGAAGTATCATACGTTTTTAAATCATCATAGTTCCAAGCAAAAATGTTTTTATATTTGTTCAAGAGTTTAATGAAAGCATTCCTTTTTTCTGGTGTTAAATTGAGTCCTAAATTAACGTTTTGAGGTTTGGAATCAAAACTAAGATTTAATAATTCAAACTTCAACGTAGAACTTTGAAGTTTGGCATTAGTGACTTTCTTGAATCTGTCTTTAATATCATATAAGTCCTCCAATTTAACAACAGATTTCGGAATGGGATTTTCATTACCTTTTGAAGCAATTTGTAAATCATGATCATTCTCATCAATAATTTGCTCATCATAAGATTTCTTTGAAGTCGTGAAATTTAAAATATCTTGATCATGATAGAAAACTCTCCAGTTTGTCACATTGTCTGGGACAGATGGATGAAAAATTAATTCTACAGAAAATCTATCAGGACTGCAATCTTCAGCAGGTAGGAGTTTAGATGCAACATTAGCTAACAAGTCAGCTGATGTGTTTTGATTCCTAGGAATGGGAGAAATATTGAATGCTAAAAAATGAGTGGTAAGATCTTGTACTAGGTTTTGATAGTGTTTAAGATGTCCTGAAAGGCAATGAATAGTATTCCTAACTTGTTTTATGACAATTTCGGAATCACCAAAGACTTTCAAGTATTTAACATCTAACCCTATAACTTTATAAAGTCCTTGAATCAAGGCTTCATATTCTGCAGTATTGTTCGTGCACTCAAATTCTAACCTACATGACAGCATGGTTTTCTCTCCATCTGGATCAATTAAAATGCATCCTGCTCCAGCTCCATCACTAGACTTTGATCCATCAAAATATAACAACCAAAATAAAGATTTATCTATTGACTTATCTACAATTACATCAGAAATATTTACAATTCTGGAAGAATCAGATTGTGAAAAATTTTCTATTTGAGAAACAAAAGTATTTACAGAAAAAGGTGATTGAGGTGCTTCGAAGTTTCCAAGAAATGATTCAGCAGAATAACCTCCAAGAATATTGTTTTTGAATGCCACAGGCTCATTAGGTTGTTCGAATTCAGTGACAGTGTGCGTCATATGTTTTTCTCGTTCAATTTTGATTTGATTTGGTTTCCCTTTGTAGGGAAGCCACATATGTGAATAATCAGTCGAGATATAACCATTAAGTTTCACAGACCAGTCCCTGCTTAGGATTAATCCATAGAATTCAGGAATATCAGCAATCAAAATATCAATTCTTTGGACAATTCTAGGATCGGAAGCTAATCTGATAGTAACTGAATTAATTTCTCCTACAACTTGAACTTTAGAGCGATCCAATTGAACAATATGAACTGCCAATTTTTGTGGTTCGATATTCAATTTGGCACAAACAGAAGTAGGCATTATATTAGAGGAAGCTCCAGAATCAATCAAACAATTATGTAGATTCTTATTGTACATTTTGTAAGTCAGAAGAAAAGGAGGAGTTTGAGAATTTGACTTTTCTCCAATGAGCACAGTATCAGTAGCATCTACCTTATCTGGTGGTTTACCAGCTCCCCTAGCTACTTTTGCAACTACACCACTTGGTAAATGAGCAATTGGTGTAGCGTTTAATTCTTTCAATAGCAACTTCTGCTAGTGTTTTAGTTTGCTGAGTTCATGTAAGGAAATGTTGGCTTTGATCTTTTTCATGTCTTCGACAATGTTGTACTCCATAGGATCTGACACTACTAAAGTCTTTGTTGTTGATGTGGGAGGATTAGAAGAAGATGGTTGATTTTGAGTAGGTAATGGAGAAGGTTTCTTTGCAGGGGATTTGTCTTTGGTACTTGGAGTTGTGATTTTCTTTTTTCGAGCTATTTGTATAGGCTCTGCTGTAGATTTACTCCTATTACTTACAGGCATAGCTTCTTGTTCTACCTCACTATCAGAATTAGAGAGAATAAAATCCCACATTCCATGTAATTCAGCGATTTCTTCATTCTCATCTTCCTCATCTGATACTAAAGATGTATCTTCTTCTTCTTCTCCTTCCTCTAATTCTGCATTAGAGATTGCATTAGGAGGTTTAGATTCAACTTGGTTTCTTCTAAAATTTCGGAATGGTTTTTTGGTAGAAGTTTCAGCTACTTGTTTTTTAATTTCAACCATTTCATTTGACATGGTTTTAAGAACTTTCTGTAAACCTTCCATGTCATATGGATCTTTGGCCTTTTTCTTTGAATCATCTTTGAAGCTAACTTTCTTTGATTTCCTTTCCTCAATAGCATTTTTCTTTTCTAGAGAAATAATTCGTTTTTCTACTGCAATAGCCTCTTTCATATTCTCGGCTAATGTAGGTTTTGCAGCTCTATCTACAAAAATTTCTATGTTTGAGGGTAAGGCAGTTATATACCATTCACTTCTGACTTGTTCACTAGGCTGTGAATCTGTGTGGATTTTGTTCAAGAGTTTGTTGAATCTAGCATTGAATTCTTTAATGGGTTCTTTGGGTTCTATTTTCAAATTTGAGAGGTCATTGAGTAAAGTAGCTATTGATCGGTCATCTCCAAATTTGGTTAAAAAATGATCTGCAAAAATGGCCCAACTTGTTATGGATCCCAAAGGTAATGAAAAGTACCATGATCCTGCTGCTCCTTAAAGAGTATAAGGGAATAGTCTGACTACAACATCTTCATGTGTGACTCCATTCAAATTTACAGGCAGCATAAAGTTATTGATATGTTCTTCAGCTTGAATGTTAAGATCTGGACTAAATTTTGGAAGCCATTTTCCAGGATTGTCTGGTAAATCATGTAAAGGTGCAGCCATGTTGACTGCCCCTAGAGTAGCCCATGGTCTAGCCATTATTGGAACAACTATTGGAGGAGTAGTAGAAACTGGTGGTGTTTGAATAGAATTTGTTGGAATAGATGATGTTGAGATTGATGATGACTGAGCAGACGATGACTGAGCAGATGATGTGGAAACAACTGTACTTTGTTGAGCTGGGATTTCGGAAACAGGTAATTGAATATGAGATGATGAACTTGTATTGCTTTCTGATTCCGATTGAATTCTTTTTGTCTTGCCCTTACTAGGTAAAGGAAATTTTTTCGGAGGAATACCAAGTTTTTCACTTTGCAGCCTAGTAAGAGGTTTTGAAGGAACAAATTTTGAGCTTACACTACCTTCAGATATTTCAGACTCTTCAAGAGATAATGAGAATCCTTTCAATTTATGGATTAAATCTTGTACTTCAGGAGACTCAGGAGATTGTTTGTCTGAATGTTTTGAGATTTTGGTAGTGGGTGTCTGAATATTTTTCTCAGTTTCATCTCTAGGATTTTGAATTTCAGAAGAAATCGAAGAAGTTGATGAGGGTGTTTTTCTCTCAGAATGGCCTGTGGATAAAGATTTACTTGCCATTCATATCTCATGCCCTCCTTCTAGCGCCAAAAATGTTGAAGCCTAGAAAATATCTGCTTCAAACATTGGGGGAAAACCACCCGGTCGAGACCTTAGGACAGCTCCTTTTCCGTTTGGTATGGTGGCTCCGACTGGATTTAAAGGACCAGTTTCCTTATAACTAAATGGGTTGGTGATGGATTGATTTGGATGAGTGGAAATGGGACTAAATTGACTGAAATAAAACTATCTAATTAGACTAAATGCTAATAAATAAATTCTAACACTAACCCGGGTAATTATATGTGAATACAACTTAAGATTGTTCCAATTTAACAATAACCATGAAAATGTATTATTATTTAAATTGAAATGTGCAGAAACAAATAAAGATAACTCTGTTTAAGAAATTAAACAGAGTTATATTAGCATATTGCATTCATCATTGTATACCATCTATATATGCTTATGAAAGATAACATTTCAATTATACTAAAAAATGATATATAAAAAGAAACGTTATGAGAACCAAATATATATAAATGATAGCAAATTTTAAAGTGAATATCACATGACAAAGGAAATCAACAGTGAACAGATAGAAATACCTCATTCATCTTGAAGACTTTCAAATGAAATCTGATACTCTAATCCAGTAACTCTGATGTAAAATCAAATCCAAAGGTACAGAAATGCAACACTTCAAAGATAATTTCAGCACAAAATCACCAGATGTGATCCTTTATAAAATATAAGAGGCAATGGAGTACAGAAATGTAAGCTCCAAGTCAAAAATATTACAACTCCGGATCCCTTCTCTAAATGCATGGGAGGGATTTAAATAAGAAATTACATAAAAACAGAATCCTACTACTACTTCTACAATTTATCAAATTAAAAACAGAAATACTATCTTAAATGAAACTAATTCATTGATTTTATTTCTCGCTTGATGTAGCCAAGTTGCAAATCTTCAGCATATCTTGGAGCCTCGGTGGATGACTCATCTCGGAATGTAGCTGTCCAGCGTATGTGGCATCGGAGAATTCTGGAATTAAACAATCAACAGCATTTGAAAGGATTTTAATAGCCATTTGTTGATTGTTTGGCTTAATTAAATAAGTCCACATATTTTCCCAATATATTGCTTGAAGTTTGTTGATTTGTTGACTTTTATTCATCATTTCTTCTTTCCATCTGTTTTCGGTTTCTTTCACTTTAGGCAAACTGCGAGGAACACAATTTGAAATGAGATTAATTGAATACAAGCTGTCATTGATAAATTGTGTTATATTACTCATCATGCTCCTTTCTCTTGATATTTCTCTCTCGGCTTTCATTATCTGATGTTCCCATTCTGTAAACAAGATTTCTTTATGTCTTTCTTCTATCCTAGGAAGATTAGCTTCTCTTCCTTTTTCTGTATCTTGCCAAGTAAGAAATTCAGAAATCTTTTCATCAGCATCATCAATTTCTTGTCTGAGAGTAATAATGTTCTGGATCAAGGATGATTTGATATCACAAAATGGTTCTGCTTGTGATAATTTTGCACAAAATTCATTCAATTGCTGAGACAGCAGTTTATTAACTTCAAGAGCTTCCGATTTGAATTCGCTTAATTTAGGGAAATCTTTGAACCTATCTAAAGCTGCCTGAAATTATTTTTCTTGTACAATCTTCACATTCTTCTCATTTTGTAACAATTCTTGTAACCTGGAAATTTCTTGATTCAATTGTTGTTGTTTGCCTAAAACTTGCTCATCAACTTTCTTCTTTTCTGTGGCAAGATGTTCTTCTAACTCTTTAGACCTGAGTTCTTGATCCTGTAATCGTTGTTCCAATTGAGCAATCTTTTGCTGACTTTCATTGGCTTGTTCTTCAAGAAAAGCTATATGGAGATCTTTTTGTGTTATCAACTGAGAAACTTCTGCAGCTTTATCTATTGTTGCAGCACTATATGCTCCTGCATATTGAGACAACTTAGTGAGATCCTTAGATGGATTCACTTCAGTATTCTTGTAGACAATATTCATGAACTCCTCCTATGGAGTGGAAAACATATCCTGATCTATCTTCCTTCTTTTTCTCTGTTTTCTAACAACAGCCTTATGTTTAGGGCTATAAAATACATCCAAAGAAGGGATCTCCTCAATATTCAATACAATCTGCCCTGTAGGATGTTCAGGAATGATTTCGACATCCTGCTCTACTTGCTCTTTATCTTTATCCTGCAGTCCTAATTGCTGAGCGAATTGATCATATTGTTTCAAAAATTGAGAAGAAACATTAAGATCAGCAGAGTCTATAATTTTCTCGGTAGTTTCTTTTCCTTCCAATTGTGTATCTGTTTTCTCTGTATTTGTCCCCTGCTCAATGGTTTTGCTATCTGATCCTCCTTTTTGATTATGCACATTAGTATCAGTACTTGTGTATTTTTCTTTTGTTTGAGCTGTGGACTGTTGATCGCTATTTACATTGGATTTGCCATCAGTGGTCCCTTTATGAGCATCAAGTTTTCCATCAGTGTTCACCTTTTCAGTATGTACAGTTGGCTGGTTAATAGCCGATTGTGTAATGAATTTACCGACGGATGTTTCTCCTGGTGTTTTGACAGATGTATCCTCTGTCTCTAACCCTTGTATAGGAATTCTCAGTTGGTCTAGAGGAACTCTCAACAATATTTGACTTCTGAATAACAAAAATTTATTCATTTCTTCCTTCTGGAATTTAGACTTGGCTAAATCATAAACTTGAGGAAAATCATTCAACGAAACAAACAAATCATCAAACTCATCTGGTTCATGCTCAAATCAAGCAATCAAAACTGAAGCAGTAACATTGAAAGCTATCTGTCGTGGATCATACTGTCTCCCCGGAATGGTCGCAAATTTAAAACCCTTTATTTTGGCGACTTCCTTTTCTGCATGCTTGAAGTCATTTAAAGTAAAATGACCACAATTGAATAGGAATGGAGGCCACATTCTTTTCTTACTATTTTTTAGAGCTCTGGATATTCCTTCAACTGTTAATTGATAGGAGATTTCCTGGGCGAGAAGTTTGTCTGGAACAATAAGAGGGAGAACATGAGGTTCCACAATACTCCCAAAAATCCTGATGTATGTGAAATTTTCTTCTCCAAACCAATCTCCTATTGAGGATAAGTCAGCTTTAGCTTTTTCAGAGAGTCTAGGAGGGAAGCGATCGAAAATGGTTTGAAAGACAGGGATAAGGAAACCATGTCATATTCTATACACATTATCTTGGAAATGAACTTTCCAAAGAAGTTTATGATATATGTGAATCGGGGTGGGATTTTGAGGAGTCCATTTACATCCTAACAAGGGAAACTCAGAATTAAAACAAAGAGCGTCTATAATATAGGCACAAAAGAAAAAAGGAGTGGAATTTCCAACGATTTTATCTTGTCTGTACTCAAGTATTCTACTAGCCATTATATCAGAGAGAATAACAGCCCAGTCCATAATGTCGGAATTGACAGCAGCTAAGGTTAATGGGACTATTTTTATAGAAAACCTAGCGGAATTTTCATTACCAAATAATCTACATATCATGGTAGCGGCATAGCAATACGGAGGTAAGAGGGAATCTACTGAATACATACCGGATGCTTCATTTATGTGCTTCTCAGGATTTTTTCTCCAATCTTTAATAGGATCAGATTGAACTTTATTATTATCCGCAAACTCTTTGATAAATTCTTTGTTATAAATCTTCTACGGATCAAGAAGATGATACATTGCCTTAATGTCTTCTACTTTAAACGACCCAAAAGACACTCCAGAAGCTGAAACAAACATTTTGTCCTTTATTTTCACACTATTGATGACCCATCGAATCACATCATAATAAGGCATGATGCTTGCTCTGGCTACAATTCGATGTAGAAATGAATTTGCAAGTGATTTTTCAGTAATCTCAGAGTCGGAATTTGAGCTATCTTCATTTGGAATTGATGCCTTTTCCACTGTGACTTTGGGGTTTTCTTTCTCCAATAGATTGTAAACTCCTTCCCACGTCATTCTTCCGAGCCCTTGGCATGATGTATCTGTAACTAATCTCAATTTTGTTGGCTTTTCTTTTGAGACTGTAGGAGTCTCAACAAACTTAATGGGAACAACAGTCTTGGTTCTCCTCGCTCTCTTCGAAATTTCTGTGTTTGATACTATTTCCCTTTGTCTGTGAACGAAAGGGTTCAGTGTTCCTTGGCTCTGCAAGAAAATAAACTTTCAGTCGTGACAAACAAGCAACTTGAACGGAACGATTATGAACTCATGATTCATTATTTATTGGTCTCGGATAACACTTAAATGTTCTTTTTGGGTCACACTCATGTATTTAAAACCGAATCATCAACCAATATTCATTTGATTTGCTATTGAATACCAACGTACAATTGGAGATTTGACGCTTTGTGAAATATTATAATATTTACCTATCTTGAATTCTTCGAACGTAATAAATATCATGTATCAATCGCATCAAAATTTTTCAAATGGTACATAAATATCATAATACAGATTTTCCAATTTGCTGATTGCGATTGCAAACTTTTTCCAATTTCCGATTAGATTGTTTTAAATCACAATCGGGGAGTTTCAATCGAACAGAATTGTTAATGACTTTCTCCGTTTTCCGATGGTGGGGTCTACCATATAAAAGTTTTTCTCATTTAAACGAACAAATGTTTGTTTTCCTTTTGAAAAGTGTTTTTTGTAATAACGCGCTTCGCATCGGAGAATTTGAAATTGACCGCAAAGAATTCATTAAAATAAGTTCCGATCATACGATTGCGATTGGTCGCATCGCATCGGAGGTATGTAAATAGATAACTTTAAACCCTTTACGATTGAATTTTTGCGATTGAACTAATCGCATCGGAGAATTTGAGCTTTTATGTTAAATTTTCCCCTAAGGAAACTTCCGATCTCCGATTGCGATTATTATTCATTAGACCTTTACACTTGACTTGTATTTTTATGATAAGGTCTTTTATATTTGATTGGGTCGGAAGTTTTGAATGTTGTATTTGGTTTGTATACAAAAAAATATGAGCTTTTTCAAAACAATGAATCTTTATTTCTAATTCTTTTATTTCTATAAAAAAAGAAAAAGGGACCCTATTTCTAAATGAATTTTATTCTAAAATTTTAAGAAAAAGGGAGGGTTGTTGTATAGTACAACAATTGGCGATTCACTGAAAGAACCAGTTATCTCTGAAAAAATAAAATGAATACTATATTTTTAGTAAGTAAATATTTTTAAAGATAATGAAAACTATCCTAGGATAATCAAAAATAAAATCTAACTTATGAAAAAGAATAAAAATTAGTTACAATTTCTTTCTAGTTTCTTGAGAATAAAAACATTTTTGGGTTATCTCAAGCTTTGATTGGTATTAATAATGAAGTAAGTGAATTTCTCCAAGTTTGGTTTTATAATATACTCTATTGTCATAGGTATTGCCTCTGCTGCCCGCAAACATTCATAGTTTCGACAGGGTTACCTTTTAACCATTAACTATTCATTGTCCCATCCAACTAAGATTATGACTTTTTAAAAGATAAATTCATAAGACATATTATCTCATGTTTTTTTGTCTTTTATTTATTTTTTTATTTTTTATTTTTAAGAGTCATTGTTCTGGTTTGGTAGCCAGTTAATAACAATGTCATTCACTAGTTGTAATTAAACTGAACAAGCTGGCTCGTGATGAGACCCCTTGTCTTATATTTATAAGCCATTACCCTGTTTTGATGTGCAGTATTGGTAATGTCAGTTTCATTACTTCTTATGAATATGGTAAGTTGGCTCATGATGAGACCTTTTATCTCTTTAAAAAAAAAAAATTTACATAATTTCTTAGAATTACATTCTAAAAAATCACAACCTAAATGGATGGGGTGAAATATTTTTATCCTTAAGAATCAATGGATGACAATTTTCAGAGTTTTTTGAGTACCAAGACTTGAATAATATTTACTTTTATAGATAACCTTTCTCTGCTTAATAAACTTATAATGATTTACATTTCCCTCAAGTTTTCAAAAGATCATGCAAATAATTGGAATAATCTTTCAAAGTTTAACATCTTATTTAAAACTATCAAAAGACTATGATCATTTCTTTAAAAATTCTTATTTACATAAAAATAAATATTTATAATATTCTTCCTAAGAATTTTTTTAACAGGTAAACAGTCAATTAGAGACTCATTAACAATATTTATTTGCAAAAACAATTAAAAACTTTGCAGAAAGGAATATGTACAGTTTAAGAAGGGGTTACCTCCTTATGAAAAGAATTTCTTCAAGATAAGCCCATTTACAGGAAGAGATTCTCTCTTACCTGTTAGATCTTGGAGTATGAATGTATTTGAGCCTATCTTTTCAACGATCTGAAATGGTCCAAGCCACATTTTCTAAAACTTTGTATGCTTACATTTTTCTTCATGTGCTTTATCCCATTTCAGAACAAGATCACCAATTGACAAAATTTTTGAGCCGGTAGAACTTGCATCAAAAGAATTTTTTACAAGCTGTTGATGTTTTTCATGAATAAATTTTGCTTTATCTCTATCTTCTTCTAGTTTAAGGATTTGATCATATCTCAATTGAATGGATGAAGAAGGATTTTCTTCAATAAATTGCACTAGGGCTAACGATGGAAGAGTTAAATTTGATGGTATCACAGCTTCTTTTCCATAAACTAAATTGAAAGGTGAAGTTCCTATTGAAGTTTTTTCAATGATACGATCAGCCCATAATGCAAAGATTAAAGATTTGTGTCAATTCTTTTGATTTTGATCAATAGTCCTTTTAATGATTTTGATGAGATTTTTGTTAGTGGATTCAGCCAAACTATTACCTTGTGGGTAATAATTTGCTGAATATTTCAGTTTAAAACCTCTTTTGACTGCAAATTCTATTAAATTATTTTCTGAAAAATAAGATGCATTATCAAAGACAAAAGCTTGAGGTACACCAAACCTGGTTATGATGAATTGATCTATGAAATCAATAATACCATCAGAATTGGCTACCTTCAAAGGGATTACCTCTACCCATTTTTTAAAGTAATCAGTTGCAGTAAGGATGTACTTGTGCTGTTTGGAAGAATGAGGTATTATCTCACCAATAATGTCAAGCCCCCATTGTTCAAATGGTTGCTCAATAGTCACTGGTTTCAAAGGAAAAGTTGGTTTCCTTTGTCTCCTAACATGTTCCTGGAACTACCATTGTCCACATGTTAGTGATTGCCTTCATCCTAAGCATACAAAAATATATCACATTACCTGTTATTCCCTTTTCTCTCCACACCTTGGGCTCTTATTTAATTTTCTCAATAACTGGTTCAGGCCTCTTGTCCTTAAGTTTTCAATTAGCTACTCTATGCCCAAAATTTTTACATTTAAAACATTGAATCATATTGTTCAAAGGAGCAAACAAATTTTTGTACCTAGGTTTGTTTTTCCTCTATATAATCTGTTGATTTCTTCGTCTTTTTTTGAGCTACCTGTAGGATAAATTCACTCTGTAATTTGCTACTTTATGGCCATAATTGGTGTAGGTAAAACAATAACCTAGAAAAATATCAGCATATGTGAAAATTTTCTTTTATTACTTTGACGGGCTAATTTCTGAGTTTTTCAATTTTCCTTTCCAGCATTTTTATGTGCAAAATTTCTCTTTGGTTTTATTTCATTGATAATTCTTTAACTCGTTATTGAGTTGTGTGTTGTCGTTATATTTTTTTTTGTTGCAAATTCCCTCCTTTTTTGGTTGGTACAAAGGTGATTTATTTCTTACCCTTTGATTTTGTCGTTGCACTAGATTCAACCTCAAATCCTAGACCACTTCAATATTTGGAGACTCTCTGTGCTTCCAAAAGGCCATTTAAATTATCAGTCCCTTTCCTAAACTCTTGATTGAAGCTCAAATGGGTTTTTTCCTTCTCCAATTCTTTTCTCAGCAAAACCATTTCACCCTCTAGCCTTTCACAAGCTTGATTCCTCTCACACAATTGTTGATTTAAAAATTCTTGAATATTCTTGCACTAGTACATTTGGGGGAAATTCCGACACTTGGTTCTGACGCTTTTGACCAAATGTCAGAAATTTCCCCAAATTATTTTAATCTCGCCCGAAACCGTCGCTATACCGACGTTTATAGAAAAGTGTCGCAATACCGACACTTAGACAAAGTGTTGCAATTGCGACGTTTCGAGGAAGACATCGCAATTGCGACACTATGCCCCAAGGCGTCGCTATTGCGACGGCTACCTCCAAATGTCGCAAGTGTGACACAATGTCTAAGTGTCGCAATTGCGACGTTTGGAGGCATCCATTGCAATAGCGACGCTTTTTCCGCCGTCGGTATAATGACACTTATATGTGTGCTACATAAAAATATGAAACTTATATGCGCACTACATAAAAATGATTTTATTAAAAATACGAAACTTATATCTATCGCAATAGCTACATTAACGTCTGATATCACGCATGCATTCACCCTCCGCTCTTGCAGAACAGCATTCACCGTTAGCATTCACCCTCAGCTCTTGCAGAATGGCATTTTCCCTTAGCATTCGCCCTTGGCTCTTACATAATAGCATTCGCCCTCAGCATTCGCCCTAAGCTCTTGTAGAACAGCATTCGCCCTGAGCTCTTGCAGAACAGCATTCGCCCTCAGCATTCGCCCTCAGCTCTTACAGAACAACATTCACCCTCAGCTCTTGCAGAACAGCATTTGCCCTCAACATTCGCCCTCAGATCTTGCAGAACAGCATTCGCCCTCAGCATTCGCCCTCACCATTCACCCTCAGCTCTTGCAGAACAGCATTCGCCCTTAGCATTCGCCCTGAGCTCTTGCAGAATAGCATTCGCCCTCAGCATTCGCCCTGAGCTCTTGCAGAACAACATTCGTCCTCAGCGTTTGCCCTCAGCTCTTGCAGAATAGCATTCACCCTACATTCGCCCTCAGCGTTCGCCCTCAGCTCTTGCAGAACAACATTCACCCTCAGCTCTTGCAAAACAGCATTCGCCCTCAACTCTTGCAACAACATTCGCCCTTAAGTAAGTTCTTACTGTAGGCCCTTCCTCCTATAGTAGGGTTGACTCTATTTGGGTTTTTTTGGTCAATTCAAATGGATTGTGTTAGGCTGTAGGGTTCTCTCTAGATGTCAAGAATCAAGATTCAATGCCCTCTTTTATCTTCATCACCCAATACAAGATTTAAATTTTTCCAAAAGAAACGCTTATTAATTTGGCAGCCATTATTTCTCCCTGCTTTAAAAACCCTACATTTAAATGAAAACAAGCATTTCATTTCAACTACAAAAATCTATTAGTGTTCAAATGTACATGTGTGCATCACTTGTGTAGGGTATTCCTTTTCCACTTTCACATTATCCAAGAAAGTGTGCAGTATAGTTCATATTTTTTGTGATTTAGATTATCTTGAAAAAGGAAAGGTAAATTATTTCCCATGGAAAAAGAAGGTTTTCCCTTTTTACTACTGGAAATGGTACAACAAAGTTCCATTTCTACCTGAAACTCCTATGAAACAGGAAACAAATAAAGGCCATGTCCTCAATGGACATCATTTGGCTTTGAAAATGGCCATTGCACCGTGTTGTTTCTTATATTACATCACGATAGTTTCTTAGGTCATTTCTTGTTTCTTGAGATGAAAAACAACCAAAGAAATTGTGAAGATCCTTTCAATAAATAAATAACCATTTCTCAATCATATCTCAACTATTTTTTATTTTATTCAGTGGTTGCTTACTTTGAGAGAAATTTGACACTTTTATAAGGAATATAACATAAAAACACAAAATGGAAGGAATTGATGAGGTAGATGACCTTTAGTTGTTGTCAATTAAGAATTGATAATACACGATGCATGTTCTATACTACAAACTAGATTCCTTCCTGGAGTTAGGACACAGAGTATTGAATCAAAGTTGTAATTTCTAACTTCTTGTATTGGTTCATCAATCTTGAAATTCAGACATTGCATGTCTTCATTGCTTCATGTTTGAATAATTTGCATCATATCGTACAATAGGAAATTAGGAATTATGATTATTATTACTTTGTGGATCTGTTAAGTTACTTTTAAGTTTGCATGGTTTAGTGTGAAATTATTCTAGTGTGCCCCTAGGCCCAGGTGAAGGAATGCCAAGGACTGAGAACCCTGGTTTTTAAATGGTATTGTTTCTTATACCCAAAAACCCCTCAACATCACTTCTTATTAGTTCTTAACAATAGTGTTGTAAACAATTTGAGAATTGATATAGCAAAATCTCGCACTTCTCAAGATAAAGTCCTAAAGCTAAAGTGTGATACCATGTGTAATTCAATAGACCCATTGTCACCTCACCAACCTCTTTTCACTTCGGGCTAGCTCTCCTCCAACTCAAGGGGGGTTCTCCCTAGTAGATGTTAGGGATCTAATGGCCCAACCAAACCAAGTCAAGAGCCCCCTAACTCTCTGTGTTTACTACTATCAATCAAAATATTGAACAATAGGGTCAGACATGCATCCTGAAGATAAAATTGCCAGGGTATTTTTGGGTAATTTCAAAGGGAAAGTCCTCAAACACATATAATCAAGGAATTATAACGTGATTTCAAACATTAAATATCAAAAAAATCATTTAAAGGATATTGAAAGGAAAAAGGTGATGGAAGATAGAAAGTGCCTTACTTAAATGCTCTAAGGATTTTTCAATAGTTGCTCCAAAAGCTTCACTTCAAGGCCCTTCAATATCGTCTCCAACAATGCTATACCATCAACTTCAACAATGTTGCTCCAAAAATGTCCTCAAGGTCTTCACAACAAGTTTACCAGAAGTTGCTCCAACAATATATTCAATAAGGTCTTCATTGTCAACTCGTCTCTTGTTTGGGTTCCTTAATGTGCAATGACATGTTTCCGGGACTGAATTCAATGCAAGGCATATTTGAAACTCTAACTCTGTCTTCCGGTGTCTTATTAGAAATTATTTCAGTTTTCATTTTGTGTTTTCAAGTTAGATATTGTTTTCAAGTTTTTACATTTATAATTTTATTGCAATGAGGCAGACTGATCAGAGCAGTGCAGGAAAAACCCCGAGACGGGATGATCGCGGAAAGAGGCCAACGGAAGAACATGTAAAGTGCCAACATTGCTCTATCTTCAGGTATTTTAGTTATTTACATAATTGAAATAATATTAATTTTGTTCAAATATGCAGACACCTATCCATGGTACGCCTGATGATTCCCTCTTTGAGGAAGAGCTTTCTTCATCCCTATCTCCAGTGTTCTTGTTGCAAAAAAAAGGCACGAGATGCAAGGTCGGAATTTAATACTTTGATAGACGCGCCTCAAACACCTGAAACAGAAGAGAGGATACAACATCTTATGAGGCAGCTAGAAAGATATCAGGTAATAATAAAAATTCAAAAGGATATTTTTTTTGTTCTACATGAGATGAATTGTGATAGTTTGATTTTTAATTTTTACATTGACTAAACTAACAAAAAGTTCTTTTGTATGTATCATTTTCTGGCACTTGCTGAACCCGGTGTTGGTGGTAGTGGGACACAAGGGCAAGAGATTTCCCAGCAACCCTCTTGTACACCTTCTACTCCTTTAGGTGCCAGCCAAGAAACACACCCCGCCCAAGTAGACAACCAACCAACCGTTGAACGTGTTGGCAATGATGAGGTTGATATGGCCAACTACATTATTGCATTTCCTGGAGCTACACGTGTCAGCTCCACAGGGACCATTAATGGCACGTTGTTGGTGAACGATGAAGGTGTCCCTATAAAGCACGTACAACTCCCAGGTAAATTTTAATATTTTAACTATTTCATGTACTTTATCTAAAGCATATTTATCATGATTTTTATTTTTAAATTAATAATAATGTCTTTTTTTCTGTGTAGGAAACAATGAGTTCTACAGGTTTTTGGAGAGCCATGCGTTGGTAATTTTTGGCCCAACCATACGCACAGGGTGGAATTCCCAGAATTCCAACCTGAAAAAGGAACTTCTAGATTATCTAGAAGCCCTTTTTGGGGTTGGCACATTTGACAGAACATCGGTGGCTCGGGTAGCCGGCAAATATTTGAAATATATCAGGGACACCTATAGGATGCAATTGAAATTTAACCCTAGATACGAGAGTCCTCTCATAGTTCCAGAGAGTGAGTGGAGAGCACTCATCCATTACGGAAAAGAGAAAAGGGCAAAGAAAGAAGGAAAAATGCCAACTGGACCCAAAAGGTAAATTACAACTTTAATTCAATAGCTTTAATTTTCTCTGTGTCTAAAATAAAAGTGTGCTATGTCATATCTGACTTCAATCTTTTGATGCTAGGTTGCCTGACACCTCAAAGGCAACCAAAGCTAGGATTGAAAAAAAAGGCCATTACAAGCTAGGCCAGGGCGGCTACTTGAAATTAGCTGCAAGAATTGTAATTAAGTAGCTAAACATCTTATAATTAATTGTATCGTCTTCCAATGTTTTTGTAATCCTATCAAATATGATTAAAAATACACAATCATATGTAATGTAGGGTGATGAATTCAGAACAAAAACTACAGAGGAAGATAAAAATATCGCTTTCCATTTTGGCTATCAAGCCATAGTTGAACATCGCAGAAGCTTGGGGCAGGTCCCAAGATCTAAAATGCCTGATAAGGTAAAACATTAACCTTTCAATATGTTAGTTTTTGTCCATAAATTTAATGTCTAACAACTTTCTTTAAATCAGGGGAGCAGCACTACCGACGAGGCAAATAACCCAGTTTTAGAGCCAGATGTAGATGATCCTCACGTGCAACCTGGTCATTGTAGTGGGGACCAGGCCAACAATGCTACTATCAGTGAGGGTCGTGACGGTAATTAATTTCCACTTATAATTTTTTCTAATTATACCTTGATGGTTTTCCTTATAATGTTTTTTGTTTAAATGACAGAGAATGTTTCCCTTGAGGATCTTACCACCAGAGAGGAAGACAGGGCAACAGTCCCAACGACGACAACTGGTGCACCAGGTAAATAATCTCATTGCAATTTTTTTTATTAATATTACCGAACTAGTTCAATGATATTTAAAAACTGACAATTAAAATTTAATATTATCTATTTTTGTAGGTGATGCCCCATCACTGGATGAGACTAGACATCGTGACTACGCAACTAGGTCAGCGGAGACAACTGGTGCACCAGGTAAATAATCTCATTGCAATTTTTTTTTATTAATATTACCGAACTAGTTCAATGATATTTAAAAACTGACAATTAAAATTTAATATTATCTTTTTTTGTAGGCGATGCCCCATCACTGGATGAGACCAGACATCGTGACTATGCAACTAGGTCAGCGACGACAACTGGTGCACCAAGTAAATAATCTCATTGCAATTTTTGTTATTAATATTACCGAACTAGTTCAATGATATTTAAAAACTGACAATTAAAATTTAATATTATCTGTTTTTGTAGGCGATGCCCTGTCACTGGATGAGACCAAACATCGTGACTACGCAACTAGGTCAGCGACAACAACTGGTGCACCAGGTAAATAATCTCATTGCATTTTTTTTTATTAATATTACCGAACTAGTTCAATGATATTTAAAAAATTACAATTAAAATTTAATATTATCTGTTTTTGTAGGTGATGCCCCGTCATTGGATGAGACCAGACATCGTGACTATGCAACTAAGTCAGCAATGCGGGTTGAAAGGCATGAAACAGGAGCAGAGCACGATGATATTGATGATGTAATTAGGAGCTTTAGAAATAGGAAGAAGAAAAATAAAATTTGATAATGTAAAATATTGTATTATTATAAGACAAACGTTACCATACTTGGAACGTTTTTTGCATTATATAAAAAACTCATTTATCATACTATTTTTATGTCAAGCATTAATTGCAATGTTTCCTTGCGTACTTTTTGTTGAATTGTTTTTTTATTAGTTGTTGAATATTTTTTTTTATGCTCATGAAAGTAAAAAATGAAATATAGATTGGGTATTGGGGAATTGAGAGTGATGTGAGGGGGGGGGGGCATAAGAGCTTCCACCTTCACGTGGTTGGCCCTGTTTAGTAGAGAATAATTTATTGGAGCGATTTAATCTTGGAGCAAACCACCCTCGATCCATTGTAGCAACAAAAAAGTCACTGTTGACTTAGTTGCTACTCTTTCAGATCGTGGGAGGCTTGTTCCAAGTTCATGCGACTCCAATAAATTGTTCTTGAAACGAAGAGGAGCTTATTCAGGTATGTTTTGACATTTTCAACATATGGTATAACATTATCATAAGAATGCATCTTAGAGTAAAAAATACTACATCAATTACTTGTATTTATTGTATAGATAATGATAGATTTTGATTGACTTGGCAGTTCAGGTACAAATCCTCTTGCATCATGAGCAATACAACTTGTCAACCAAGGTCATGTCTAGGATATTTTTGCTTGTGCGCTTGACTAGGTTCCTAATGTCACATTTTGTAAGTTCCTTTACAATTCATAATTCAATATTAAGCTTGTTCATGATTATTATCTAGGTTTTTTGTATGTGTTTTTTCATCTATTTGATTGTAAGCAACTCTGCATGTTTCATGTTGTTCACTATGATTTCTCCCATTACCACTCCTAGGATGAATCCGACTTTATTGTTACATAGGTTACTTTATTTTTACTATGATTTCTCCATTTACGATTTCATAGGTTACATCATGTAAAGTTGTCAATCTCAGGTTGGTGATGAGCTTTAGTTCTCCAGATTTGGGGCTTTTATGATATTTTCTCCCTCATGTCATTCCTGCATCACCTCATTTTTTGAGCATGCCAATTTTCTACCACTTGTACCAATTGGCACATGTCAATCTCTTAGTGGTGCCACATTTCACCTATTTTCAATGAGAGTTTAGGGTTTCTCTAACATAGCTTCAGAAATCCAATTCAGTGCCTGCTTGAATATCGGCACATAATACTCATGGTTTGGATTGATGAGCATGTTCTGAATGGTTGGTTGATTCATAAGAACCACCCATATAGTCATCTTGAGATATTTCAGAAGTTTTCTCGGGTTTCCTTTTTCACCATTTCTAGTATGTGGGATGGTGTGGGGTGATCCATCAATACTGGTGCTCTTGTAGTAGGGAATTTGTTTTTTGGGATATAAAGGAGCATTTGATGTAGATATCCCATTGGATGCATTATAGATGGGCACGAGAGGTCAAGAATTTAAATTAAAAATATGCAACCTCTAGCATGGCAACCTGAAGGCCACGAGAGACACTGGTTAAAGATTGTTTTGTGCTGGCCTTAATATAGTCGTGATTTCTTTCTATTATCTTAATGAAAATATATAGTCCAATATCATTAAAATGAGGATTGTGGTTGTATTTCTCTTTGGTTTTTTCTCTCTTAGTGCTCCAGAAGTTGCCAAAAGTTGCGATAGTTGTTTAGTTTTCCTGTTACAACTTAAAAGTGGTTTTTAGCAATGGGAGTCATGTTTTTTAAGGTTCATACTAATATGAAGATCTTGTATTTCTATATTCAGGATAAGAGAAGATGGTCTCTACTTTGGGCAATATGACAACAATTGCCACATCTACCTCATTGGGTAACAATGGAAAGGGGAAGAAGTTGGGTGCAATTTTTGATAATTATGGCAAACAATTGTCTTATCTTTTAGTTTTTTCACCCATTTCCTTTAATCGCTCAATCAAAAGAGGGACTCTAAGATTACGCGATAGAGAGAAGGTAGTTAATACAAGAGCTATGGAAAAGGAGTTGTACTTCAAAAAGGATGGCTCAATGACAAAAAAATTGCAGGTCAGAGAAAAAATTATGTTTAAAGGAAGGTCACCTGCACATGAAACTTCACTACGGTGGATCTTTCCTTGTCCACTTGTATTCGATTTTAATGTGTTATTTTAATTTTTCATGGAGGGTTGTTTTGGAATATGGTCTGGCATTCAATTGCACACTTACTAAAAGCATTGTCAATTTTTCTTGCAGGCGGTGTGAACAAACTTGATGATCTTGTTGGAGTCACCCTTGGGGCGAAGGGAAAAATGTTGTCTTGGAGAGAAAACATGGTTCTCTGAAAATAGTTAATGATGGTGTGAAAATAGCTAAGGAGGTAATTTGTAGATGTGTGCTCTAGTTTTATTTTTAACATTGTATTAGTTCCCCCTCTTAAATGTCTTAGATTTGGTAGGCATAATTTGAAAACTCAAAGGTGAAAGGAAACATATTTGTTACCCAGTGGTCTACTTGGCCTATGGACTAGCCACATTAGAGTAATGCATAAATATTTTCACAACAATAAAAGGAAAGGGTTATGGCTGAGTCAAATTTTATTGTTATTGACAATGTAATGAAATGTATCTCAATGCTATGGTTTTGGCCTTTTTATTGGTTGAATTAGAGGACCCAGTTGAAAATATTGGGGCTAAGTCAGTAAGGCAAGCTGCGGAAAAGACAAATGATTTAGCTGGGGATGGAACCACAACATCTGTTTTTCTTGCGCATGTTGGAATATTGAAAAATTCTAGAACAATGAATGGAGAATAAATCTCCCTTCCTCTAACACAGAGAATATAAAAAATTCTTTGACAGGAGACAGAGTTTCAATACTTTGAAAACAAACTTCTATTCCCTTCAATAACTCAAAAAAAAAACTATTACACTTCTTCCTCACTGAGAGGGATTACAAAATTATGACTGCTACAAAACGCAGTGCATAAAACCAACTCACTATCTGTTCAAAACAAACATACTCTGTCTCTAAAACACTCTGCTGTGTTTTTCCCTTTCGCACTACTATGCATACACACTTAAAAAGTTACACTCAGTCTTTCACTTTTTACACACTGTTGTGTAATAAAAAATTTACGTATTGTCTATAAAAAAAACTACCAAGCTTTTTTGTCCTTTTTATTTTTATATGTCGTAACATATAAAACATATTATAATAAACCCTCTTTTAAAAAAAATAAAATTAAAACTAAATTCTATGGTCCACCTTTCATTTCGCATATGATATATATATAACATATGTTTAAAACATATGTATATATTAAAGCATACATAAAATTAAACTATCAAACCATTAAAGAACCCTTTCCGTCAGACTTCAAAAGTCTGAATAGATTGAATTTCAAACCAAATTCGTATTCCAAAATGGGATGTTAACGTCTGCCTAATTTGTAATGTGAATTATCAATCCAATGTGCCTTATAAAAAATTCAGGTCTGGTTTTCAGGTTTTCAGTTCCCTTCAATTTCATGCGATCCAATATTAATGCTCCACGTGTCCTCCTTTTGAATTTACAAAACTGGGGGGTAAATTTCTGTTTTTTTAATTTCTGGTTGGTGAATTGCGTTAATGCTGGTTGTTGTGTTTAAATACAATCCTGTACAGAAATATGGCTGCGGTCGTCTACAAAAAAAAATTGCGGGAATTTTAAATGTTGAATTAAATTTCTAGATGGCGTGCAAGCAACCTCCAAAAAAAAATGTTGTTGCTGCATCCGTCCTTCTGCTGCAGCAGTTGAAGTTAAAATTCAACAGCACAGGGTTTAATAAGTGAGGGTGTAAAGGTAACTTTTTGTCGATAGTACTGGATTAAGATCATCTATTCATCTTTGTAGGGTCTTATGGTGTTTGTTTTCTTAGTTTTGGGTTGGGCTTATTGAGTCTAAGATAGTTTTTGAGTGAAAGAATTGCTATCAGGTATTAAAAAAATTTGGTTCTTTTGTCAAAATTTATGAGCTTGTTAGGAAATACAAAACTGGCAATGGTTGTATCTTAAATTTGTGAAAAATAATTTGAAATGAAACCTTTTTGTTTAAGTTTTTGCAGCAGATGCAAACCCCGTTCAAATTACTAGGGGCATTGACAAGAAAATAAAGGCCCTTGTTTCAGAACTCAAAATTTTGTCAAAGGAGGTAAACGCTTGCCTTTTAAGTAGGCTAGTTTTCCTTTTTGCTGATGGTTTGATGTATCTAATTGAATTAGTTGCCTAAGGTATTTTTGGTTGCAAACTCCTTTTCATTTTTCATACAGTATTGGCCTTGTGGAATACATTTGATTGTGTGGTCTTGTTAGATCTACAACATTTGTAGTTGTTTACTCTTATGTTCGAGGTGCACTTTTATTATGGAAATAGTTGATGCAATATTGTCATTTAATCCTTACTGCAAGGTAGCATGTTGAGAAGTTTCTTGTGAAACATTTGGTATTGAAAATGACACTTGATCCTATACAGCATCATGCACTTGACTTCAAAATTCATATTCAAAGTGTGCCAGACAATTCTTGCAAAATTTCAAATATTTATGTTGTTTTAAACCATTATATTTTTCATGTATTGGATGTTGAAAATGAGAAAAAGACTTTGGTATGAAACCAACTGGTGAATAATTTCCAGCAAAACAACCACTTCCAAGACATGATTTAGAAGTAGAACATATGTACTTATGAAGCATAGAAAGATATCTTTGATGCATTTTCAATGTTTGGCTAGGGTTATTTTTGGAGAAAATAACTCCTTATTCCTAGAATAGTGATCTTCAATACAAGTAAATGCTAGAGAAGAGAGATCATCGTGTAACATAAACCTATTAACAAAAGTGAACAGGGAATGATTATTAATTATGGCATACTAAGTTGTCAATGATTTTGACTATTTGTCTTTAACATGTAAAAATGTTAAATTCCAAACTTACATAATCATGGTTTGGCATCATGAGCTTGACTAATTGTCCACCATGCTCATAATTTCATTGTTGTATTCATATCTATAAACAATGTTTCAAATAATAATAATAAAGTTCTATAAGAAAAATCCAGACCTCCATGTTGTTGCTCCTTGTGAGACAAAGTCAAAATTGCATTACATAATCTGACACATAAGAATCTCCTATATCCCGGTGGTATGTATCCAAATTCTTATAATAGTGTCTTCAAGACTTATGTTGACATTGCCAATGAGATATTTAAGCAATGAAAGATGGAGCCTTCTTCATTGTTGTATATGTAACAGTCTTTTATTAATATAAAGATTGATGGTTTTATCTTTTTGAAAATGAAATGTAAAAATAATTTATTGTGGTCAATTGAAAAAAAAAAAAATTTAAAGCTTTTCATTATGGAAGGGTGACATAGATATATGCCCTTCTAATTGAAATTCGGACCTGCCCTTCAACTTTAATCACTGTGTGGGACCTTAACAAACAATAAAACTATTCCACCGCATGTTATATAAAACATATAACAAAACCTTTGTCAAAACTTCAAATGAACCCTTTAGCCGTCGGTATTTCATCACGAATTGATTATTTTACCATGTACCTTCTTCTTGTTGGGTATGTGTTATATTCTTTCCGGTGGGTAGTCGGCGTCCATGGTTTTGTGCATGGTTTTGCACATGGTATTGGGGTACGATGGTTTTCAGCCCCTAGTATTTTTGTAGATCCGGTTAAGGGAACTACGGTTATGTTCTAATCCAGGGTTAATGGATTGGGGTTTATGTATGCTTCGGCATGTATATATATGTGTTGTAACACTAAAAAGAAAATAATGAAAAATCAAGCTGGTCGTCCCGATTTGGGATCCAGGGGAAAATCTCTGTGTTTATCTGTTTTATGTTTTATGCTCTCACTATTGTTTATCTTCTGTTATAAGATTCATGTGTATAAAATTTATGTTCAGGGTTAAAACGTACATTTAGTATCAGAGCTGTTGAGGGTTTTTTAGTTCGGGCCTGAGGTAGACCCTGTTCAGTGGGAGATCTGCGGGATCGATTCTTGCGGTGAAAGAAGATGGCGAGTGGCAGAAATATAGAGATCGAGAAATTTAATGGTCAGAGTTTTGAGTTGTGGAAGCTCAATATGGAGGATCTGCTAGTGGATAAAGATCAATGGATCGCAGTAGATCTAGGTACTAAACCAATGGGAATGTCAGATGAAGACTGGAAGAAACTGGATCGGAAGGCTAAGAGCACAATACGGTTGTGTGTCTTAGATTCAGTATTGTTGAATGTATCTGGGGAAGCTACGACGAAGAATTTGTGGGAAAAACTTGGGACTTTGTACCAATCTAAGTCTCTGGTGAATAAGTTGTTCCTGCGGAAAAAGCTGTATAACCTGAGGATGAGGGATGGAGACTCGGTGACAGAGCATCTGAACGCCTTCAATACTGTGGTAAGTCAGCTGTCATCTGTTGATATTAAAATCTCAGATGAAGATAAGTGCATCAGTTTGTTGTTTTCTCTACCAGACTCGTGGGACAGTCTGGTTATTGCAATAGGTAGCAATACAACTACCTTGAATTTTGATGACATTGGCTCAGCCTTGCTGTCAGAGGAAATGAGACGGAGAAATATGGAGGGTAAAAATGGAGATGCCTTATCTGTACAAGGAAGGTCCCAGAATAGAAACAAGAATAAGGTTTCGAGTGGGAGATCTAAATCTCTTGGAAAGTTTGTAAAGGTGTGCTGGAAATGCGGAAAGGAAGGGCACTACAAAAAGGACTGCAGATCTAAAGCTCCTGAGAAAGGAAAGGGATCTGATGATGCTCCTTCTGCAGAGGCAAAAACCACCTCGGATGAAGGTGGGGATGTGTATTTGGCTTCTTCTTCAAATACACATGTAGATCATCAGTCATGGTTGATTGACTCAGGTGCATCCTTTCACTTCACTCCCCATAGGGAGTGGTTCTGCGAGTATGAGAAATATGATGGTGGTGATGTCTTCCTAGGGGATGATAGGAAGTCCAGAATCATTGGACGTGGAAAGGTCAAGTTGAAGCTGCAAGGTGGAAGGATTAGAATACTTCCTGATGTTCTGCATATTACTGCATTGGCCAGAAATCTGATTTCTATAAGCAAGATGGATGATGCAGGTGTAAAAATAGTGTTCGAGAAAGATGCCTGCAAGATGGTTCGGGGAGCACTGGTATTAATGCGGGGAGTTTGGACTGGAACTCTATACAAGCTACAAGGTAGCACTGTTATTGATGGGTGTAACAGTTCTATGGTTCCTGAAAGTGGAGCGGAAAGCCTAGTTGTCTCTGGAGAAAATACCATGCTATGGCATCAAAGGCTTGGACATATTGGAGAGAAGGGCCTTCGGATACTGCATAGAAATGGTATGGTAGAAGTTATGTCTAATTTCTCTCTATATTTCGATTTCATTGAACATTGTGTATATGGGAAGCAGAATCGGGTGATTTTTCCTTCTGGTGCTAAGAGGGCAAACAATATTAAAATGGTGTCAAAGTATATAGCAAAAATGATACATAGTGGAGTCCTAACAATGCTTCTCCTTACTTATCTTTTTGTTGTCTCTGCTACCTCTCTTTTTTCTTCCTCTACTCCTTGGTTGATGTTTTAGGTGCTCCTCCTTTGTCATCTACTTTACCATCAATGAAAACATTTCCAACAGGGAGTTCAAACTGGAACTTTGTACAAGCTACAAGGTAGCACTGTTATTGATGGGTGTAACAGTTCTGTGGTTCCTGAAAGTGGAGTAGAAAGCCTAGCTATCTTTGGAGAAAAGACCATGCTATGGCATCAAAGGCTTGGACATATTGGAGAGAAGGGCCTTCAAATACTGCATAGAAATGGTATGGTAGAAGGTATGTCTAATTGCTCTCTGGATTTCGATTTTTGTGAACATTGTGTTTATGGGAAGCATAATCGGGTGAGTTTTCCTTATGGTGCTAAGAGGGCGAACAAGATATTAGAACTTGTGCAGAGTGATGTGTTTGGACCTGTGTCAGTTCCATCACTGGGAAAGTCTTTGTACTATTTTTCATTCATAGATGACTTCTTAAGGAATACATGGATATATTTCTTGAGGAACAAATCTGAAGTCTTTGATATATTTAAAGAATTTATGGCTCTGGTGGAAAACTAGTTAGAGAGGAAGATAAAGGTGCTGAGGACAGATAATGGTGGGGAGTTCTGCAAGAAAGAATTTGAAGAGTTTTGTAAGAAGTGTGGTATAGCATGACAAAATACTACTCCATACACACCTCGGCAAAATGGAGTTACAGAAAGAATAAACAGAAGACTGATGGAAAAGGCAAGAAGCATGCTCAGTGGTACCGGGTTAGGACAAGAATTATGGGCAGAGGCAGTGGAGACTGCATGCTATATGGTTAATCGATCACCTTCATCAGTGTTGGAGGATAAGACTCCACATGAGGTATGGACTGGTAAGAAACCCTCTCTTTCAAATCTAAGGGTATTTGGATGTGATGCATATGTACATGTTCCAAAGCAGAAAAGGACCAAGTTGGATAATAAATCTGAAAGGTGCATCTTTATTAGGTATAAGGATGGTTTAAAAGGTTACAAGCTTTGGAACTTGGAAACAAGGAAGGTTGTGTACAACCGAGATGTGATGTTTAGAGAGGTGAAAGATATTGTTAAACATAAAGTCATACCAAAGGAACCTAAGAAGATAGAGTTTGAGCTAAAGGAGTATGAATTAGACTCTACAGCAGAAGAAGATTCAGAAGAGGAAGAGCCACAAACTCCATCTATGAGAAGATCAGCTTAGGAAATAAGGCAACCAGAAAGGTATAGTCCATCTCCTTTCAGTTCATGTTTTTCCTTAACTATAATTGATAATTATCCCAAAACTGTCAGGGAGGTAGTAAATTTAGATGATGGAAAACTCTGGAAGGAGGCCATGGTTGATGAAATGGAATCCTTGCACAAAAATGAGGCATGCAATCTGTTGGAGTTGTCGACTAGAAGGAAGCCCATCGGGAGCAAATGGGTGTTTAAGAAGAAGATGAATGTAGAAGGCAATGTGGAGAAATACAAAGCTCGGTTGGTAGCGAAAGGTTATTCCCAGGTGCCGGGAATTGATTTTGGTGATATTTATTCTCCTGTTACCAAAGTTACTTCTATTATATTACTTTTATCTGTTCCTGATGCATTTTATTTTGAGATAGAACAGATGGATATGAAGACAACATTTCTTCACGAGGATCTAGAAGAGGAGATCTACAACAACCTGAAGGCTTTATGGTGAAGGGTAAGAAAGAACTGGTATGCACGTTGAAGAAGTCTTTGTATGGGTTAAAAGAGTCACCAAGGATGTGGTATCAGAAATTTGATACCTATATATGGGGACTTGGCTTCACCAGAAGCAAGGAGGATCACTGTGTTTATTTTAAATTAATTGGTGACTGTGTTATTTATTTGGTCTTTTATGTGGATGATATGTTGTTGATTGGAAATGAAAAATAAATTATCCAGTATTTGAAGACCCAACTGTTCTCCAAATTCGACATGAAGGATCTTGGTGCTGCAAACTATATTTTGGGCATGGAAATTAAGAGATATTGGGCAAAGAGGAAGCTTTGGTTAAACCAAAGGAAGTATGTTGAGACTATATTGCAGAGGTTCAATATGCAGGATAGTAAAACGATGAATGTTCCTATTCCTGTAGGTGTAAAGCTGACTGCTAAACAATGTCCCAAGACACAAGAAGAAGAGGAGGATATGTCTCGTGTTCCATATGCAAGTGCAATGGGTAGACTAATGTATGCAATGGTCTATACTAGACATTGCACATGAAGTGGGAGTATTGAGCAGGTTTATGTCAAACCCAGGGAAGGAGCATTGGACAACAGTGAAGCGGGTTTTCAGATATTTACGTGGCACTAGTGATTATGGCTTGTGCTACCAGGGAAGACAAAGATTGGAAATAATGTTGGACATTCGTGGTTTTTTTGATGCAGACTGAGCTGGAGATCTGGACCAAAGAAGATCTTCAAGTGGGTATGTGTTTAGCCTATTTGGAGGCACAGTCAGTTGGATGAGTAAAAGACAGTCTGTAGTGGTTCTTTCAACTATAGAGGCAGAATACATGGCATCCACTCATGCAAACAAGGAGGCAGTTTGCTGGCAAAGATTGTGTTCAAGTATGGGGTTGGTACAACAAGCTATAAGGATAGATTGTGATAGCCAAAGTGAAATTTTCTTGGCTAAGAACCCTGCTTATCATTCAAAGACAAAGCACATTGATGTTCAATATCACTTTGTTAGAGATATGGTTGAGGCTAAAAGGGTGTTGCTGGTAAAGGTGGACACTTTGAAGAATGTTGCAGATGCATTGACGAAGTATGTGAGCACTTAGAAGTTCTCTTGGTGTAGAGAAACAATGGGTGTTGAAGAATTGGCCCAATGACTAAGCTCTCCTGTGGCCCCCTGTGGAAAGAAAACAACAAGTGGGAGAATGTTGGGTATGTGTTATATTCTTTCCATGACTAATCACGCACGAAGTCTGGTGACGGCTTAGGTGAAAATTTTTGGTCATAATTTTAGGTGGGTGAGGTACAAGCATAAGTTTTGTGCATGGTTTCTTACATGGTTTTGAAGTCGATGGTTTATTTTTGGTATTTTGATCTGTCAAGGGGGAACTTCTGATTATGTTCTAATCTAGGGTTAATGGATTAGGGTTTATGTATGCTTCGGCATGTATATATATGTGTTGTAACACTAAAAGGAATATAATGAAAAATCAAGCTGGTCTTCCCAATTTGGGATCCAGGGGAAAATCTCTATGTTTATCTGTTTTATGTTTTATGCTCTCGCTATTGTTTATTTTTTGTTATAAGATTCGTGTGTAGATCATTTCTGTTCAGGGTTAAAACCTACAAAAACGAGGCTGAGAAGCTGTAAGTTTTTTCATAACTTTTGAGGCTTCATCAATATAAAAAGAAAGGTCAAGAGGATGATTCCCTTCACATAACCTACATGGAAATTTTACTTTACCCTTTTCCCATGGACATTAGTATCACTAGTTGAGGGTTTATCACCAACATGATCTCTAGAGACCGATGACAAAGCCCAATTGGAGCTTATGGACCACTCTTCTAATACCTTACGAATATTAGGATAATATCTAAGAAGGTGGTCACCCTTACATAACCTGCAAGGGAGCTTCAATTTATTTTGTTGATTGGAAGGTTTCTCCATAGTAGTTTCATGTGTAGCAATGGCAGCTTGGTTTCCCCTTTGCTTATTTTTCTTTTTCTTCTTCATCCTTTTCTTCTTCTTCTTCTTAGCTTCCTCACTACTAGAACCAAGACTTTCACCAAGCGAAGAGGAAGAAAGGGATGAAGAAACGAAATGTGAAGAAGGAAAAGGGTCAACTTTAGGATCAACATGAGGTTGAAATTGTTCAGATGTTGCTGAAATTGGCCGAGAAGTAGTTTGGACATTTAGAACCATAGGGGTCAAAATTTTCCAAACCGGAAATCTAATGGTAAATCCAAGAAGGGACAACGTTTCCATATAAGGAGCACCAATATTTCCAAAAGAAGGAAAATGACCAAGATTCGCATATAATGGGTTTCCTTGATTGGTAAAATCAGGATCTTTTGCCATTATTCTCAACCTAAAATCCACTGAGGAGTTGTTCCATTGGGAGGATGTTATTCCACGGTCAATTAATTAATTTTAGAAATTAATAACAAAAATAAATCAAAGAGATGTAGCTAGGCATAAATGTTTGCCAAGCAACCTTGAAATTCAATATACACCTTGGTGAACCAAGGACTTAACATGTTAATGTATGGAAACCAATATCCTTGAATGTTGTGTTCGATGTATCATAGTATACAAGGTAACCGACTTGGTTACCTATGGATGGAAAGAAACCTATACGGTACTCCCAAAATATACTCGACAATATGTGGGAGTGGAGTCCATAGTAGTGTTGTCTAATATGTAACCATTCGTTGAGAGCGTTTCAATATACTTTTCATGCGTGGAGCACTATTTGATATACCCAAAGGTACATGGAGAATTATCCTATACACTTCCGTATATGGAAAAAAAATTCACCATCGGGATGCAACACTAACAAGCAATGAAAGCTCCTATATTTAACGACGTTAGAACACGTCTCTAGCTTAGACCTCTTAGATGTTTTCGTTAATGTTCCAAATTATCCTTAAAGGTTAATTTAGATAAATTCTAAGTTGATCTTGAATTATGTTCTAGTTTCCAGTCTCAAAATCAATGTCAACTGAACATACGTATAATGCAACTAATATGAAAGAAAAAATCTTTTCATTTCAATGAAATCTATCTAGTGTAGGGAAGAAGTGAAAACATTGATGAAATAATCAAAGATGCAACAGAAAATAGCTTCCTAACTATATATTTCACTTTAACAGTTCCAATTCAATTCAAATCTTTAAAATATGCCAAACCATGCAATGTAATCTATGCATGATTCCCCTGAAAACTATGCAAATGAAATCTATGCACAATTTTCCTTTTAAAATGAATGAGGATGCACTTATCAACTTTCAACACTAAGCAATGTAATCTATGCTTAATAAAAATCTCAACAACAAATTTCCAATGCAATGTCATCTAATGCACTTTTCAGAAGTAAACTTTGAGATGAAGCCTAATCAAATGAAAAATGCAATTCTTTCTAGTTTCCAAAATAACTAGAATGCTCATCAAATAAACATGCAAGAAACAAAACAATAAATTCAATTACCCAAAGAACCTAAGATTCAGCTCAAGTGGCATTTGCAATACTTGGACATGGATTAAACTTTTTCAAACCACAAATAATCTAACAACAATAAGTAAAAATGCTACGCACACGGAGTAGGCAGAAGACTCTAGAGATTAAGATATCCCATACTTTTAGTTAAAAACACTTAAAAATCTCACTCTTTTGGTCCAGTGCTACTTTAAATAGAAAAATATGTGTTGAAAAGGTCTTCGGCACTACTTTACCCAACAGAATCTGTGCTAGCAACACTATATTTTTCAGAGAAAAACATGTTCGTTGGACGAGAAACTGGACCAACACAGATAGACAGTGGAAACTAGAGGTTTAAGCACAACTATTCTCAGTAAAATCCATGCTAACATTGTTGTGTTTCTCAAAGAAAATGAAATGGGAAAGAAAAGCTTAGGAAAATACAATGAAAATTGAAAATAAATCCAGACTTGAAACTCTAAAGAGAATATTACTCAGAATGCTGACTTATAAGTAATAAAAATTATCGATTATAAAGTAGATGGCCAAACTAATCGAAACAAACAAAAATTAAAAGATGTTTGAAGGGTTAATGGCTCCTTATTATGGTTGCCATCTTGTTGTGCACGCAATCCTTTCTATGGATAGAAAAAATCCCTCTAGTCCTATGGGAAGATCTAGCAACCTTTCCTAACTTATGCTAGAAAAACACAAAGTAGGATAAATGTACTTATCTTTCATATGCTAATTCTTGTCTTTGGTGTCAGCCTTTCTTTGTTTTCTTCCACGCTCATGATCTACTCTTCCTTGATGTACATAAGTGCGTGCAAGGAGAGACAAGTGGAGACAACAAACATATACAAAGCATAATAGTTTTCGGTACAAGTTATGTAGTCGATCAGGGACCACTACAATAAATAGACAATAATTGAAATACTTATGCAAAGGAAACACATAGTGTATTATATATAGAATGAGAAAGAGATAAATACAACTAGAATCCTTGATGTTGGACTCCTCCTTCAGGTGAGACTCCAAGTCCTAGCCTAAAATATTCAAACAACTTCCTTCGTAAATGGGCAGCAATTGGGTGTGCTTCATCTCATAGGATGCCAACCAACCATTAGTAGATGGTAGGGATTTCATATATATCGAAGGAGAGGGAGTTGAGGATCCATAAAAGGTGGGAGGGGTTTCACTTCTTAAGGTAAATATCCATAGAAAGAGGATCCATGGCCATGAATTGGAGGTCTCGTTCCTATCATCAACTACCTCAAACCATCTTGTTGTTCTCAAGCCTTCTAGTAAGGGAATATTCTCCTCCATTTTGGGAAGAACTGTCTGAAGAGGGCCAACGCAGATTTTCCTAACAACATTCACACTGCCAACGCTAGACATAAGTAGTGCAGAAGGTGACAAGTGCGCATCATTAGTTATCCAAAACACAATGGGATTGTAAAACAATGTTCATGACAATCTTTTCAGAATCTTTTCACGTCAAGTATTATTGCACTTCTTTAGGGATGTTTTAGATATGTTTCATGGAGAATATATTTTACGACATTGTTGGTATGATGGCACAAATTGAAGTATGAAAAAATATTGTATAACAACATATTGTTGAACATGTAGAATAATCCTCTACGTTTTCTTCTTGCAGGTTCATTCTCTTTTTTTTTTTCATCTTCACACCATCCTAATTTAATATTGCTACATTCTCATACTCAAATACCAATTACAATGTATCTAATGTTTAAGTTTGATCCTTCAGATATAGCCATAACGCACTACACAGGATAACAATGAGAACACCACAGGGGCTTCATTGGGGAAGCAATACCATACCACGTGGGTTCATATTGGGGGATATATATTAAGGAAAAAATGAAACAATATATTGGGGGATTTATAGGGGGTAAAGTTTCTTTGAATTGGCAGGTATAAAAAATGGATTTCAAATTTAATCATAAAATATAAAGGTGTACAAAAAATGTTGATGAAAAAATGGATACCCACAATATCTAGTGAAAGTAGGGGTTTTTTAAATAAGGAATGTGTATTTTATTTGTATTGATAGGGGGTTAAATAATGTGATTTTAAGAGGAATTTTCCAATATGTATTCGAATTGGGTGTATTGTTCAATATGCCACGAACGGACGTCATATGCTAGAGGTTCATTTAGTGAAGCCCACATGGAGAACATACACATAATACACAAAGAATAATAGTGTTTTGGGAATGATTTCAAACATTATTTCCATTAGTTTTTATACATATTTAGACATAGATGATATGGTTGGACTAGTTATACCAACTCTAACCAATAACTCATACATTCACCTTTTATCCTTTTTTTCATACATTTACTCATATATATATGATGACTTACTTAGGCTGAAGAGGCCCCTCAACATGAGCTGAGCCTATCGTGGAAATTTAATATGCTCTACTACCTCTTGATAGTTCCTTTGAAGGTGACACTTGCAATTCTAAAAATTTCATGGAATTGGAATGTTGCTACATTTGTCATTAAAAGGGAAATTCCCTTTTTCACCAAGGTTGATGCCCAAGTTCGCATGGGAGCTCACCACATTGTTGTTTAATATTTGGATATGAAACCATCAATGTGGCACTCCAATGTGGCAATAAATTTTGTAATATAGGATAGTATGGATTCTATTCTAAGTTCTTCTACATGAGTCTTATTCTACATATCACGATTGAAGATTTTTTTTCTCCCACAAAATAAATCACATAATTTTTATTTCATTTAAATCATAATATACATATTACTATTCAACTACAAGTTCCTGAACTTTCCTTCAAAACAAAAAGAATAAATAGTCAAACATAAAAATGGACAAGCTCCCAATGATTACGTTGGCTTCAATATATACAAGTTTTGTTGAAATGCTCCCTGAGGACATCAACAATTTTTTTTCTTATCACTAAATTTCTAATAGACTAAAGTAATGCTTCCTTTAATCTTCTATACACATCAAAATTGTGTTTCCTATGGATATGTGATACCCTTATATCCTCAACAAATTCTTAGAGTTGGCGAATTAATTTTCCCCAAAACTTTAGTGCCAAACTATGTATTGTGTTGATCCCCAAGAACCAACCAATAACCACTCGAGAATTACCAAATATTTGTAGGCACTTCGCATGCCTAGATATTAAAAATTTAAGGACAAGCCAAAGCCCAATTAATTCAGGTTTATTATTAGATGTCAGCACTATCCCCAAGCTAAGAAGTAAATAATGATGGTTATTTAGTTGAAATACTATGCTTGCTCCCCAAACATCCTTGGCATGACTCTTGGCTCCATTAAAAAAAGTCCAAGCTTTCTAAGAATCAATTCTCGAACCAATCAGAATTATTTTATTATTATTTACACCTTATCTGTTTAGTTCCTTCAATGCTAATTTTTATTTCTACAACACATGTCGAATATTTGGGACCGATTACCCAATATGGTTTTATTCCATTGTAACCATATATGCCAAAGGACTAAACCTAAAAGGATGGGAAAATTCTCCAAGGTTAGGATTTATGTCCACTCTATAGGGAATTCCCCTAAAAAACTATCTAATCATATTTGACCATTATGAATTAATTGAAAATATAAACATAAATAATATTATTGCACATAATACCTAATTCCTAGAAAATTAGCCTTTTATAATTCCTCCAACACAAGCACACACATAGTAATGAGCCTCCTCCTCTAATACAATATTTTCTTTAAGGATATAACTAATTATTTAGAAACACAATTTTCTTCCACTTATTCTCTTTTTCTCTAGAGAATCCTTACTTTAATAAAATATATAACTACCCTTTTCATATGATAGGTAGTAAAGGTTTTGGAATATTAAATTATCACTTATTCATACTATCGTTTCCTCTAATATTGTATTATTGTTTTTTATTTTCCCATTATATTTTTATTTGTATTATTTAGACCCTTATTCATTGATAATGTCATTTTACTATATTTGGTATATTGTACCAAGGACTCTCTTTTTTTCAAAGAACTATATTAATTCCTTGAATTTCTAAGATTGGTATATTAAATTCCAACTTAAGCTATTCTTAGTACTATGGAATTATTGTTTGAATGCCAATCTATACCATTTAGACTCATTTAGCACTTCTCCAACCCACATTTTATTATTTTATTGTGTTTTATATGTTATTAGTTCTATTAACTAGAAGAGTGCTTTTGGATTCTAATACACTTAGATTTGTATATATAATATTGCCCTCTTTTCCTCTTACTATGGTTATAACACATTTATAGACATTTTACTAACATTAACCATAACCCTTTGTGTCTTATTTATATTTGAACATGTACCATATGTCAGCTATATAAAATTTATCATATGCGTGACCTTTAGACTATGTTGAATTCATAAACTTATTAATATTTTCTCTCCCAAGTCACTACTTCAATGTGGTATATGTTTGTGTTTGTCATTCCTATATTCAAATTTGATGTGGGTTATAATATCTGAGTTTCTCTATATCATTCCATGCATTGAATGAATTGTATTATTGCATATATGTGTCACCCTTTTATGCTTACAAAATTATCTCCTCGACCTACCCAAACAACGGTTGCAATGCAATCTTTTCAAATAAAAAATTATTATAAGGATGGGGCTTTCTCCCGGGTTAGTGAATATTCTAAAAATTTCATACCAATTCATTCATTCACCTATTTGTTATGTGGGAATTTTCTACCTTGCATCTAATTCTTAAAGGGTGTTTTCTGTTAGGGGATGACATGTAGGAGAATTAGTTTTACGTGTAACCATTATTCTCATTAAATATTTCAGGAGGAATGTTAATGGCTTGAATTTATGAGGGTTATACCAGAGGTAACCCTTATTTTATGTCATTACTTTCGTTTTTAAATTGTTGCATTCATACTACTCATTAGGGTTTAGTTTTTTTGTATAATAGCTCTCTCTGTCTTGGTTTTATATAGTGTAAGAAGATATAACAAATATGTTTTTATGAAAAAGGTTTCTATATATCTTTGACTGTTGGCCATAAAGGATATTCTGAAACTTGTGAATGTCATAATGAGAAATTTCTCATTCTAAGCGATGTTTTACACATTTCCACCAAGAAAAATATCTAATATAATATTCTAAGATAAAACCCTTATATAATCCTTGATATATTCTGTAAACTTCATTATATAGTTTATGGGTATTTCATTTCTACTTCTTTAGAATTATTTACAATTATTCTAAGCCGTATATCTGTTGGAGAAGCCATTGAAACTCCAACGTTTTGTATTTTTAGTATTTTTTTGAACATCTTATCAACCTTCAGGTAATATACATATAATTATTGTTGTATTTTCTCTCTTATAATGTTTTGAGGTTAAGAGACAGTTTTCTTTTTATAGTTAAATTTTTCTCTATAATTTTTTTTTATTTCATCATGTCAATTTTGTCCTTCTAGCCTCAAGGTTAGAAACTTTTCAGTCTTTTATTCAATGGTTGGTGTGTGTTAAAACTAGATTATTTACATTAGAGGTTTTATTTTGTTCTTTTTTTTTTCAGAAAGAAAAAAACGTTGATTTATATTATAAATATAAACAGTACATATTCCAATTATCTCAGCTGTAAGAGACCCTCAGTGAGAAAACCACAATCTAATGCCCAGTTTAAATTGCTCATTAGTAAATTTGAGCAGCAAAAAGGATTAATTGGGCAGCCACATAACCGGGACAGATCCTTCCCATACTTATAAAACCATCAAAAATGATCAAAAGGAGAAGTACAGAGATGATAGATTCATCCAAATACATCTCCAAAGGTGAGAAAAGAGGATAGAAAAAATGCCAGCTCAAGAAAACACTATAAGGAGTGAACACATGAAGAAATGTTGGATCACTTGAGGAGGCAAATTGTATTGACAAAAATATCAAGAGCAGCAAGCCTGATTAAGTATGATTGTGCTGTTGCCCGAATGCTTCAATTGCGTTTTGAATTTTAATGAAATCAGGCCTACATGTAGATGGCCTACATGTAGGTTTTATTTTGTTCTTATGTTACATTACGTTATGTTTTGGGATTAGCGTTTTCCTCTAACCATATACATTCCATAAGAACATACTAGCTCTAGCTCTGTAAATTTATATTCGAATTTTAATTTGTCAATTTTTATTTGGAATTGGCTCTATCATTTTATATTTAAGTTTGTCTCTATTAATATACTTGATCTCGCTTTCCAGGGTATTCCTCTTGTCTCTTCAATTAGTTATACCTATAAGTATATTTCTCATTGTTATTTGTAATTACACACTTCGTACAATAATTTATACCATGTACTTATTTAAGTTATATTACATAGATATTAACACTACCGCACAATTTATTTTTCTAATTTCATTTATTTTTGTGACACGGACGATGTAACACCTTATATGGCTCTAATTTTTTAACATTTATTGTTTTATACATTGAACTATTATTAGATTTAATGGTGATGGAAGCCATGATGAGACATAGGTGATGATGGAATTATTGTATAATTATTTTAGTGAATAAATACATTGCCTGGAAATATTCATAAAATAGCAGTAGAGTTTAGAAGACTTCTTGTCAGTTGTTGGTGGTCAGGTCCACATGATGGACCTTCCCTTAAGGTATCTTAAAAATCCCTAGGACAAATAAATTAAAAGAAATAAAATTAAGATAAGGGGAGAGAAAAATTATGTTAATCACTTAGTTAGAGATAAATAATAAGTGGGGTGGAATAAATCACAGTGGGATAGCAATGCATGCTTTAAAGAAAAATGAAATAATTTTTTTTAGAAAGAAAAACTAAAAGGAAAAGGCCTAGGAAAAAATTTGGCAGACCTTAAAGCAGGGAGCTACTAAAAAAATTTCTCGAATGAAAGTTATAAAATAAAGGCATAAATGAATCAAAGAGGCTATTAAGTCGGAAGGGAAAGAATAAATTAGCTAGGGGGAATGGGAAAGGCAATTCATTGTCAGGAGGAATGTGCTCGATTCTTGAGTATTTCACAGGCATTATCTACAGTTAGATGAACTGATGTCATATTTCACATGTTGGTATGGAAAAAAAATAAAAATACGTACAACTAGAATGTAAAATAAATATGGATAACATATAATTTTTTTATGAGTTCTGGGTTTGCATGTGTGTACTTTAAATTTAGTTTCTGAAGTTCAACTACGAAAATATATCACTGTGGTTGTATATATATATGACGTTGATATATTATTGAAAAAAAAAATGAATATGGAGAGTTAAATAGGGAGAATAGAGTAGCTATATATGAAATACATTATGCATGCATAAATTTTACTTTTGTAATTATACTATGAATTCGGGTCTAGAAATAAAGATAGAATAGATTATTCATGTATAGCTAAATTATTTCCTATTATTTAAATTTGTGTTAAGAAAGAGAGACACTGAAATAACCTCTACTCATACTAAATTATAAATATATGATAACAAGAATGATGATATAAAATATAGCATAAAATATAGCGAACTATTATATAAAATTATTTGTAGAAGAAAAACAAATAATTATATATCAAGGTAGTAGAAAGTTATTTTTCCCTTTTAAACTATTCTCGAGTGTGATGTCTAATTGATTAAATTTTAGCTAATTCATGGAATGATTGGTTGTATAAAAAAATTATGTTGTGATTCAGAGTATTCACACAATTGATTACAACTACACATATAATCCTATACAAATACTGAGAATGAGATATTTGACATTAGTGAATATGAATATAAATTTTTAGACAAGGTAAAAGGAAATAGGAAAATGTTTCTTGTGAACTAAAGAATTATTTCTTCTAGTTGAGAGTTTGAAAAAATGGATAGATGGGTTTTGATTATACTCTACCTATTTAAATCATGTAATTTACATCATTTGTATAATAATTATTAAATATTTAGTATTACATAAACCTAATAAATGAAATTAACAGTGTTAGAAAAAATCAGTAAAATTGTGGGGTACTTCTATTAGCAATAGTAACCATTACTAGAAAAAAAAATTAGAATAAAAGTTAAGTGCCACTCTTTGGTATAAAAAATATACTAGAGTAAACATATCTATTCGGTGTAAAAAATAGTGGAATTAAAGAGAATGCATAAAGAATTATAGAAAATATATTATACCATAAAAAAACCAGTTATAACAAGTTAAACAAGACAAGAAAGATACACTAATTGTTGAATTCAAAGTATGAAAAAGAAACTAATGTCACATAGAATCCAAATCAACTATATTTTGCACACATAGCCTTCAATTGTTATATGGGTCTTTAATCCTTGTATGCAACCAGATAGATTGAAAGGAATATTAATAAGTAGGTAGTTCATAAATAATAAAAAATAGAAGACTTGTAAACATTCGAAAGAGAAAAATATGTTTATATAATGGTAGGCATAGAGCCTAAACAAGAGCGAGGGTGTATAAAAATATGTATATAATATATATAAAAAAAAAATAAAAAAATCCTTAGGGTTTGAAGTAAATCAAATGGAAAACATGTTCCTGAATACATTTTGAAACCTTGTAGGGTTTAATTTAAACAAAATACAAAATCGAGATCCACTTATCCAAGAATAGCGATATGCTACATCAGTTCAAATAGAGAGTCGATAATTTTAAGAATGTCCACTTATAAGCCATCGAAACAAAATTAATTTGATGTGAAGAATTGAAACTACCAGGAACACTTAAGACGAATTAAGTGAATGATATTTTTATGCCTCGAAAAAATTACCTTCACATATGGCAAGAGAATTATAATCGAAAATCTAACGAGAATAGTAAGAATGGTTAAGGGATATATATATATATATATATATATATAGATATATATATATATATATGAAAAATTCCCACAAAGTGAAGAACCTTGTCAAATCCTTTAGAAATAAGCATAATCCCAAGAGAACGATAGAGGAGATTCATTATTTCTATCTAGGAGGGAAGTGATTTGAATGGAGGACACAATGTATGACTAGAAGAAGTAGATAAAAGGTCTCATCCAATTGACATCAATGGAGAAGGAAGATTACCTTATCCCTTTTTCCCATCATGATGAGAGATGGGATGGACTCCTTTGGATTTTCTCCTTTGCTGTAAACAAAAAACTGGGTATGTGGAAATTAGATATTTAAAAAAATTAAGAAATAGATTAAAAAACAATTTCACCAGAAAATTTGTGTTACCTCATAATGATAGTCTTAATACAAAAACTCAGATATCCACTTGATATGTGGTGTATATACCAAACCATATAAGGATTCATGTGAATACATTTGTGAAAGGTTCATATAAATTTGGTATGATAAATAATAAAAGTAATGAACAAATAAATACGTGAAGAATTGAATACCAAAGGAAACATTAGACATGCTATTGGTGACAACACCTATCCATAGTGGCAGAAGGATGAAGAATCAAGTTCATAAGAGTATTTATTACCAAAATCCCAAAGGGAAGTGAGAACATCATGCCATGACTTGTACTGCTGTGCCCTAGTTGCAAAAACTAGCCTAAAAGGGGAGATGGGTCTTCAATTCAGGTTTATGTGTTTGGAATAAACCTAATTTGTTTCCACCGTTAGATCTATATATCAAATCGAAGTTGTCGATGATAAAAATGTCGTGATTCATGTGAAAGGAACATGAAGAGGTATATTGTGGCAATAGTCTTATTGCAAGTGTAACTTTAGATTAAAGCTTCAGATGAAACATATTCCAAGTACAAGGCGAATTCATATTGGTACCACTTCTATCAACCCTTAAACAACACCAGGTGTATGTTTAAATAAATATATTACATATCCCACAAGAGAAAAACAAGGACTGGTGTTATGGTTTCGAAAATATCATATGAATAGACGAAGCAAGGGAAAATAATATTTATTCCTATCATGAACCTTGGGACAAAGCTATCATATTATAAAATTCATTGATAGTTGTAACATATAATATGGTTAAAAGAGGGAATCACTTAATTTCAAATAGTATTGTGGACCACTCCAAACTTTAAAGATATTTATATTTTTCATAATTGATTGATAATTTATGTTGCACATAAATCTGTAATAATATATTTTATATGTAAAGGTATGTAAGTCATTAACATATGTTTCACGTGTTTTGTAATGTTCCTCTTTTCCTCAATTTTTTTTTTCCCAAGTATTTTACTTAAATTTCCTGGCGACACCATTATGGTCATTACATTCAGATTATTCCCTATAGGGAAACCCGATTAAAATTTAAATAAAATATTTACTGTACTCTTCAGATTCTTTTTGTTTCCTAGTACAGTTGAATACAGGGCTTCAACTTATTTGCTTTGTACCACAATTACTCTATATACGATTTATACCACAACATGGTCTTATTTATTAACATGATATGATTCCTAACAACATCTTATGAACCCTTAAGGACTTTGTCACATTCTTCATTTTTCATTTACTTTAATACTTCAAAAGTTTCACGAATATAAATATTTTTGGTTTGTGACCTCCCTTATGCCAATTTCTTTTGACAGGGTACATATATATATTAAGTTTATGTTAAGACCATATATGCGTGGGCTATTACATAACTACTATATTCATTTGTTCGTATTCGAATTACCAATTCAAAACACATTTTTCGCATAGGGTTAATATAAAAACGATGTAAGGTTTGTTTCATTTCATTCATTATGTATCCCTCGACACATGTACTGTGGTCTTCTCGTCAATTGAGACATATAATCTTGGCCATAATACGATCTCTATGTTGGGTTTTTCGAGCCCCATGACAAAATCTTCGTTTATCTTCCCTTACCACCATTCTGAGTTGAAATAAAAAAATTATATTATTTGTGTATTAATGGAGAAAATGTTACATAATTTGTAACGTATCTCCTTAGTTTAGGATTTGTTCCTAGAATTTAGGAGTCTGTTTGCAACTTCCTGATTTCTTGTGATGTACTTAAAGATGTACTTTCTGATTCATGAATGTAGAGTGATCTCTCCGTTTGAGTGTAGTCTCCAGGTGGAGTAATCACCTGAGAGCTAAAACTCCTTATTTTAAATTCTGTGTATATTTTATCTTGGTATCAGAGCTCAGATTGGGTGAGCCTGATTTTTATCGCCTTTGTGGCTGAATCGCCTTTGTGGCCAAATTGCCTTTGTGGCTGAATTGCCTTTGTGGCTAAAAGTGCCTTTGTGGCCGCATGTACACGAGAGTTTTGTGCTCACAGAGCTTTTTTCTTGGTCGAGCAGGTGGACTGCAGTAACACCTGGCTCACGGTGTCAGATGATTTATTAATCTCTGAGCAGAAGGGGGTTGGCACGCTTTCTTCGCTGATAGTCATGTTGAGAAGCACAAATGGCGTGACTGTTCAGTCCGTACTCGCGCCAATGCGCCAAATCAAGGGATTGGCACGGAATTGCACGAGAAACCCGTGCCAGGATTTTTCCTTGCGATTTTTTTGTTTTGGGCACAGATTTTTCGCACGGGAAGGTGCCACCTCACCTTTGGTGGAAGATCTGCGAGAAGTTGTAGATCGGAGAAGTTGTGGATCTGTCTGGGAGAGGAAGATCGGATCAGTTTTGTGGTTGTATTGTGAAACAACAGATTTGCTCAGTGGAGCAAGATTATTTTGCAGATTTTCCAGATATTACTGGATCTGAATCGAAGATACAGTGAGTGGATTAGGAGAACTAGCAGAACAGTGGGAGATCAGTTGTCAGGATCTGACATGTATTGATTTTTTTTTCTGATCAGTTGGGTAGATTCATTTATTTTTAGATCAGTTCAGAATTAGTAATACTATGGAATCATATCTCCACGAGTCTGGAAAACTCGATGGATATAACTTCATGAATTGGAAGTTTAAGATACAGACCTTGCTTGAGGGTGCAAATGCATGGTCGATAGTTACAGGAGATGAGCAGAGACCAAATTCAATCATAGGAGCGACTACGCAGGAGAAAGAATGGGATAAGCGAGAAAACAAAGCAAAAGTTTTGCTGAAGATGTCTGTCAAGGACAACATTATCCCTCATATCAGAGAATGTAAAATGTCCATGGAGATCTGGACGACCATTAAAAGTTTATATTAGACCCAGAACACAAATCGGATTATGGCACTCAAAGGAAAGCTATTTTCAATGAAGATGGATGAAAGTGAGACTGTTGCTGCATTCATCACGTGAGTTAAATATTTGAAAGACGGATTGAGAGATATCAAAGAGAAGGTGTCTAATTCCGATCTCGTCACAATCACGCTGAATGGGATGAGGGATGAATATCAAATGTTCATCACTGGATTGGCGGCAAGGGAGAAAGCTCCTACATTTGAAGAAATGACAGGGATCTTGCTGCAAGAAGAGGAGCGGCAGCAGAATTTGAAACCCCAGAGCGATGATCTTGCTCTGATGGTGAAAGGGAGATTATTCAGAGGGAAGATGCCGCAGCAGCAATCACAGTCACAACAGCAACAACACCAGAGAGGAGGAGGTACATCGCAGAAGAGTCCGTACAGAGGTATGTCTGTAAATAATCCTATAAGAAGATGTTATTATTGTGGAAAGAAGGGTCATATATAGATTGAATGCCTTAAGAAGCAGGTAGATGATGCAAAGAAAAAGTTCGCCAAGCACAGATGATACTTTGTTGAAGAAGATGAAGATCTCAGCCACGAATTTCGACTGTTCATAGCTGACTGTGCCCTTACATCATCTAATGACGACAACATCTGGTATGTCGATTCTGGTGCATCCTCTCATATGAGAGGTAAGAAGGAATGGTTTGAAATTCTTGAAGAAAGTTCATGTGGATCAAAAATTTATCTAGGAGATGATAGTGGATACGAGATCAAAGGGTATGGGGATATTCCAGTAAAGTTACCGAATGGTGACATTACACGTCTTAAAAATGTTTTATATGTACCCGGGATTAAGAAAAAATTGATCTCTGTATCTATGATAACTGATCAAGATATGCAAGTCGAATTCTTCAAGACTCACTGTGTCATAAGGGATTGCAGGAAGGAAATTGTTGCAACAGGTGTGCGTGTGGGGAGCCTATACAGACTAGATGTAAAAAGTATGTCACAGCAAGCCATGGTTGCAACTGGATCGACAGCCGAAAAACTTTGGCACCAAATATTCGGTCACCTGAATTTGCAGGACCTCATGCTGTTACAGAGAGAAGGTATGGTCAAAGGACTCCCTGTTTTTCACAGTATTCAGTTAAATTGTGATGGATGTGCCTTAGGAAAAATGCATAGATAAGAGTTTCTTGTGCATGATAGAAGGAAGGAAAGAGATATCCTAGAGCTAGTGCAGACTGACATATGCATACCTATGCAGACAAAGTCGTTAGGCGATGCATATTACTTTCTGTTATTTACTGATGATTGCACTAGATACTCCTGGGTTTATTTCCTGAGTAAAAAGAGTCAAACTTTTCAGTATTTCAGAGAATTTAAAACCTTGGTGGAAAAACAGTTAGGAAAGAGCATAAAAATTCTCCGCTTAGATCAAGGGGGAGAATACAGGTTAAGGGAATTCATGAAATTTTGCAGATCTCATGGGATTGTTCAGCAGTTTACAGTGCCTCACACACCATAGCAGAATGGAGTGGCAGAGCGCAAGAACAGAACTCTTGTGGAGTGCGCAAGGAGTATGCTACAAGGTAAGGGTCTATCTAATAGTTTTTGGGCAGAAGCTATTAACACTGTTGTCTACTTAAAGAACAGAAGTCCTACTAAATGTCTTGGCTTCAAAACCCCTTTTGAAGCATTATATGGACTCAAACCACCAGTAAATCATTTGAGAGTATTTGGGTCAAAAGCCTTTGCCCACATACCTAAAGCAGATAGGAAGAAGTTAGACCCTAAAGCCATCAAATGCATCTTTGTAGGACATGGCACTGAATTTAAAGCATATAAGTTATTCAATTCTGAGTCTCATAAGATATTTGCAAGCAGGGATGTAGTAATTCATGAACAGGTTCCAGATGGAAAGGATGACAGTGATGATGATTGGCACATTCCATTATTAATGGAAGAAAACAGCGAGGATGATCAAGAGCAGGAGCAGAAAGAAGAACAGGAAAAAGGTGAGATAGTCAATAATGTGAGCCCAAATAAGTCTGAAGCAAACAAATTTGAGGTAAGTCCCCTACCAAGGAGATCAGGTAGGAAGACTCAAAAACCATCCAGATTGAAAGACTATGCTTTGATGTCAAACATTTTAAACATTGTAGAACCAACAAATTATAAAGAAGCAAGTCGATCTAATGCATGGAGGGTTGCAATGAATGAAGAGATTGAATCTATTATTAGAAATAATACTTGGGATTTAGTTGAACTGCCTAAAGGTAAAACACCCATAGGATGTAAATGGTTGTATAAACCTAAAATGAATGCATATGGAAGTATAGAAAAATTAAAAGCTAGACTGGTTGCAAATACTATTAGAATGCTTATTTCTTTAGCAACAAAACACAAGTGGGAGCTACACCAGCTAGCTGGTAAGTCTGCATTTTTAAATGGTGAGTTGAAAAAAGAAATTTACTTAGTACAGCCGGAAGGGTTTGTTAAGAAGGGGCAGAAACATCTTGTTTGCAGATTGAAAAAGGCACTATATGGATTAAAACAAGCACCCAGGTCATGGTATGAAAAGATTGATTCATTCTTTTTACAGCATGGTTTTCATAGGAGTATGAATGACCCAAATTTGTATACCAAGTATAATAAACAGGGGCAGATTATTTTGATTTCTTTGTATGTGGATGATATGATCATAACAAGCAATGTAGATAATTTGATCAAAGAAATCAAACGGCAGATGGCACAAGTTTTTGAAATGAAAGATCTCGGAAATCTCCATTACTGTTTGGGATTGGAAGTATGGAGAGATTCTGGACAGACTTTTCTTACTCAAGGGAAGTATGCCAGAAGTCTGCTAGAAAAGTTCAGAATGGAGCAGTGTAGGTCAGCAGCAACACCATTGCAGCAGAATTTGAAGTTGTGCAGTGATGATGGCACTAAGGAGGTGGATGCCACTATGTACATACAGCTAGTTGGGAGTTTGATATATCTCACTACAACTAGATCAGACTTGGCATACTCTGTTAGTGTGTTGAGCCAGTTTATGTCTAAACCACTTGAAAGTCACTGGGTTGCAGCAAAAAGCGTGTTGAGGTATCTGTGTGGTACTAGTAATTATGGTATTTTATACACTGACACATCTGATGTTACTCTAGCAGGTTTTTCAGATTCGGATTGGGCAGGTAACCTGGATGATCGAAGGTCTATCACAGGTTACGCATTCAGCATAGGATCCGAGGTCATAGCATGGAGCAGCAAAAAGCAAAGTACTGTAGCCTTATCTTCATGTGAAGCTGAGTACCAAACATTGTATGCAGCCACATGTGAAGCGATATGGTTGAGAATACTTCTCAATGATGCAGGAGAAGAACAGAAAAGATCAACTACCATTAAAAGCGACTACCAGAGCACCATAAAACTAGCATACAATCCAGTATTTCATAAAAACACCAAACATATCAAACATATTGACACTCAGTTCTATTTTGTTAGAGAGAAACTACAGTCAAAGGAAATCTTTGTTGAATATTGTAAAACTTGTGACAATATGGCTGATATTTTTACTAA